>JALPQD010000422.1:1407500-1825000 GCA_023101885.1 Typhlomys cinereus | reverse complement strand
ATTATGAACATCGTTTAAGTGCAAATATATTTAATTATTTGTATGAAAAGAATAATGGACCAAATCCCATAGAATATGGTGATTTCTAAATGTTTTTGTGTCAGGATGTCTTTTATTTCTGAGGATTTGGGGACTATTGAACTTTTTTTTTCTACTTTCTTATCACCACAAGGTAAGTTAGTTTATTCCACTTATGTGTTCCCCTCCCATGATATACTGCCTCTCCATGGATCCCAGACAACAGGGTCAAGTGGTAATGGATGGAAACCTCTGAAACTGTAAGCCAATAATTCTTCTCTCTCTCTCTCTCTCTCTCTCTCTCTCGTTAAGTCAAGGTCTCACTATATAGTAAGTCTAGGACAGCTTTGTGTTTACAATCCTGCTTCCTCAACCTTCCAAGTGCTAAGAACACAGATGCACACTACTATATTGGACCAGAATAAATGTTTTCTCCTATAAAAGGTGTTTGTTTCAGATATTTAGTCACAGTAGTAGAAAGTACATTATCTCGGAATATTTTACCAAAGAATCGTTTTTATGGCAAACAAAAAAAGTGAAAGTACTATATTTTTTGTTCATACCTTCATCTTTAACCTACTTTCAATGTTCTGTTTCCAACAATTTTTAAAAAGAAGCACTTACCTACTTATGTAAGCAGCCAACTGTTTTGGAGATTTCTTAATCTGAAAAATCAAGTAAATATAGGAGCATATCAAATTCCTTAATGGGGTCATGTGAGCTCTATGACTTATGTCAATAAATTTATAATTCAATAGAGAGATTTTTCATGTCAAAGTTTTCTTTGTGCTGATACTGTGGTTTTAACATTAGGTATACAACATTGTACATAGGTATATTTGACAAAGCAACTTTTTATTTCCCTAAAAAACTTTCCACAAATACTTGTTAAATATAAAATTATAGGGTGCTTTAAGAAGTGAGCTGAAGTTTAATACAGTTTAAAACAAATTATTTTCGTGTGAATGAACCTGCAAATAGTAAACAAAAAAAAATCTTTGGGCTTCCTTGTAAACTAAAATACTTATTATAGATTAACAAGAGTATACTTGCCAAAAATTATAACTTTAGAATATGATCTCACCGTTTAAATAATTTAGTCATATCTATAAACCTCATAGTGTAAACTGTCTTGTGTACTAACTAGAAACTATGGACTTACCTCCTTCATGTTCTTGTTAGTGAAATTAGAGATCCTCTTTCTAGGAAGATCAATGGACTGATCCTCAGTATTACTAGAGAAGTTCCGTTTTTTAACATTGTGGGTTTCAGATGCCATAATCTCTTAAATACCTGAACAGAATAAAAAGACATAAATAGAAAACACAAAGAGTGGGTTGGAGAGGTGGCTCAGGGGTTAAGCCTCTGCCTTGCAGGCAGAAGGTCCTGAGTTCAGATCCCAGATCCCACGTATAGATGCTGGGCGGAAGCGGGGGCGGCCTGCGTTTCCGGTCCTGGTAGGGCGGAGCCTG
Organism: Typhlomys cinereus; assembly: GCA_023101885.1. Lineage (NCBI taxonomy): Eukaryota > Metazoa > Chordata > Mammalia > Rodentia > Platacanthomyidae > Typhlomys > Typhlomys cinereus. Next base: position 1,823,510 of record JALPQD010000422.1, on the reverse strand, counting down.
TGAATCCCGGGGCGGAGTAAACAAGGAGGTGGAGACAGTCCATGGTGGTTCCCGAATTCGTCCGTGGTTCTACACACACACACACATACACACACACACATACACACACGTGCACACACACATAATTGAATAAAAATTTAAAAAAAAAGAAAGAAAACACAAAGAGCAAAGGTACCCTATCATTTCTTGAACATGTATATAAACATACAGCAGCAGCTGGGGCAGAAGCTTAGAGATTAGTTCTAATATACATAATCCATGATATATAGATAGTTGTTGCTTTCCTGAGGCAGGTTCTTACTGTGAATCCCAGGTTAGCCATAAATTCTGGGATTATAGGCATGTGCTATTACATCCAGCCTTATTTTACATATCTCTAAAATCTTAAACACATAGGAAGCATCCCCAAAGATTAAGACTTGTTAGCCTTCTCATCCTTGAGTTGTAACAGTTACAATACTACATTTTTTGGCAAAGCAATATGTTAGTCATTTTTCACATCACTATGTTGATGAAATCAGAATTCAGGACTACAAAGCACTGGTATCTATGACCCCTGAACATACAGAAGCCTGAATTTTAGACACTCAAGACTGGAGTGAGGAGTAAGCAACCAGATACCACATTCAGACTAGTACATCTGACTTGCTCTGTCTAGTCCTTAATTTTTCTTTCATTCTTACATCTAATTCTCCAAAACTGTCCTTTGAGACTAAGGGAAAGGTGCATAGAGGCCGCAGGTGTACATGTGATGTCTTCCTAGTCCACCTTATTCACTGAGGCAGAGTCTCTCAATGAACTCGGATGAACCTTTGCTGACTGTGGCTAGTCTGACTAGCCAGCTTGATGGGGGTGGGGAGACATCCCGTTTCTGTCTTCTGAGTGATGGGTTCTGGGGGATCCATCAATAGTCCTCAAGGGCTTTACAGCAGCCATCTCCCCAAAACCTAAAGCTGTCCATATCTGTGAAAAAAAAATTATCCTCTCTTCCTTTCCAAATAATATCTAATGGTGGCGGTGATAACAGAAACAAATGTCATAACTTCATTTATATGTAGAAGAATTAATGACTTCCCTATTTATACTCAAAGGAAATTAATTTTAAGTCATGTCCTGAATACAAATTCTTCCTTCATTCCTTTTTTTATACATTAGAAAGCATTCATCATATGCCAAGTTCTGTAGATGATCAGAACTGGGAAGCTTTGTGTGTGTGTATGTGTGTGTGTGTGTGTGTGTGTGCACTCACAGCTATGTGTTCACTAGGTGCTGTTCCTACGGTGTTATCCACCTTTTTTTTTTTAAGAGGTTCTTTCACTGGCCTGAAGTTTCTGAACAGACTAGTTTGCTAGTCAAGGACCCAAGAGATCTATTCATCTTCTATTCCCTAGTACTGGGATCATAAGTGTGCTAATAGCGCATCTGGTGTTTTTATTTCCTTTTAACACTGATATGCTGGAGATTGAACTCAGATACTCATGCTATTGAATGGACTCTCTCTCCAGTCCAGAAGTTTTTTTTTGGTTACTTTGGAAACGCATTTTACTGAGCCCTATTTTATTTTTTCTTTCATGTATGTGTGTATGTGTGCACACATGTGTGTGTGGGGGGGTAGGTGCACTTGAGTGTGTGTTTCTGTGGAGGCCCAAGGGTGATACCAGGAATCATCCTCAACTGATGAGTCCTAACTTTACAGACTGTACTCTGAATTGTGTGTGTGTGTGTGTGTGTGTGTGTGTGTGTGTGTGTGTGTGTGTGTGTGTGTGTGTGTTAAGGTGTGCACAGAAGAGGGCATTGAGTATATCTACTGATGCTTTGGGCTGCAGTAGGAGTGAGGCTACCCACATGGGGCACAAAGCTGCTTTTTGCAGGTAATGGAAATATTCTAAAATTGCACTGGGACTGATGATAGTACAATTCTGTACATAAATCCAATCAGGTGATTAAACATTTTTAAAAGGCCTCAATAAAGCTTAGAAAAGAAGTAATAAAAATATTAATGGGGGATTGGGGAGACAGTTCAAGGGTTAAAGTCTTTGCCTCACAAGCAAAAGGACCTGAATTCAGATCCCTAGATCCCATGTAAAAATGCTGAGTGGGAATGGCAGAGGTAGTCTGCACTTTTGGTCCTTGGAAGGTGGAGCCTAAAAAATTCCAGAGCAAAGCAGTAAGGAGGTAGTGCAATCCAGGGTAATTCTTGATGTCACCCTTGGGCCTCCACAGGAATACACATTCAAGTACCCTCTGATACACACACACACACACACACACACACACGCACCACACAAATACATATGTTCAAAAAGAAAATGATACACACACACACACACACACACACACACACACACACGCACCACACAAATACATATGTTCAAAAAGAAAATGATAAAGTCGCATTGAAGAGTTAGGATATAATAGTCTATTTTACTCACATCTCCTACATCTAATACTCTCTTCCTTGAGTTGTAATACAGAATTATTCTTCCCCAAGAGCATTTAACAATTCATGATAGGAAGCACTGAAGACTGGTTATAAAACTAGAAGGACAATCTTTTAATAAAAGCAAACATAAGGATATTGACAAGGGGATAATATTCTAACATTACCTGTGACTTACCTATAAATTAGAAATAATGCATATTTTCTTAACACAGTTATTACAATGGGTATTCTGTTTGTATAAAAAAGAAAATAAGGGGATAAACTCTTTACATAGTAGCTATGTCTTACCAGAAAGATAAAAAGGGATCTATCCATGTATCTATGTTGATGGCTGACAAATAAAGAAATTAAATGGTGCTAAGTTGTTAGATACTTTTTCCTGCTCACAATGAAGAAAACTCATACAGGAATGAAACATGTCTGGACTTCTGTCTCTGATACTTTAAATTACTGCTCAAGATCAAGCTATTTTTCTTTTCACATTATATAGCATACTAAGTATTTATACTGTATTTAGCTTTGCAATTTCTCATTCTTCTCATATCAAAAGTGCCCCCCTTTATTATGTATATTCCAAGAGTTGTGAGGATGAAATGGTTTTAATTTTCCTTTCTTCTGTCCTTATAACAAAATATATAAATAAACTTAGAAGTTACGACTTTAGGCAACTAAAAAATTTTATCCTTAGGAAATCCAGTACCTCATCCAAAGACATTTAACTATACTGGTGACCACAGGACAACAAAGTCCATGCCATTTTTTTTTACCATGTCTGTTTTCATGAATTTAATCAATTCATTTTCAATTAGAGTCAACATTTTCAACCCCAAATAACCAAATTGTATAAAGTTTATTCCTCCTACACTTCAGCTGAGTATGAAGTTCTGGGATGTAGTGCACAGAAAAATGGCTATGGTAATAATTATGTATCATATATCAAAAGACTGAAAGAAAGGATCTGAAAACAACAACCCCCCCCCCAGCCCCTGCGAATTCTACCCACTCTTAAATTGGGGCTGGGAACATAGCTCAAGGTAGAGTGCTTGCTTAATATGTCCAAGACTCTGAATTTGATCCCAAACACTGCAAAGAAACATTTATTTAAAGTTATTTATTGGTGATGGGATTAAGGATGTTTTTTTTTTTCCAGTTATCTGAAGGTTTTTCTTCTTTCTGAAGTTAACACTAACGATTTTTAAAACTTAAAACTAAGTATTCCAGTCTGCTGAGTTCACTGTTTTACAACGGCTGGTATTAAACCAGCAACAAGGGGGAAATATGACACATGCAGGCCATGTTTCATAAGGAGAATCTATTTAACATCCCCAAATCAGGACAGCTCATTCCAATCTTCTCAGTTCTTGCCTTCTTACCTCAGTGTCGCCTTTGCTCCCACTTCCTATCTTTGATTTCTCCTTTGAACTGATTCCTCCTGTCTGCTTTCAAACATGCTCAGGTTTCCCCTATCAACTCTTACACACTTTCTGTTTTCCTTTCCTGCCAAATTTCTACAATGAGTGCCTTTCACTTTCCAACTGGTCTTTAACTCTTTATGATCCCACTTTTATTCTGTCCTCTTATCTGAAAAAGTTTCACTACTGATGTGACTGTCACTTAAAAGTATATGGAGGGGATTGAGTGTGGTGACGCATTTGCCGTAACATGCTGGATGGAGGTTAAAGCAAGAGATTCCAAGGTCAAGGACAGTCTGGCCTACCTAGGGAGACACTGTCTCAAAAAAGTATGTGTGAGAGAAGAGACTGAGGGAAGGATAGAGAAAAGGGGAGGGAGGAGGAAGAGAGACAGAGGAAAAAGGAGAGGAGGAGAAACAGCCACTCTTCCCCCAAACAAAAATCCTATAATGAAAATCTTCAATTGTTAAAAATTTTATTTTTATTAGTATGTGATGTGAGTGCAAGTGCTGGCAGTCCGAGGACAGCCTGGACACTGGGTTCTCTCCTTTCAAGGGAACCTTTACAGCAATGGGGATGCTCATCAGGGTCAATAAAGGCAACTCCAGGAGTGACTCATTCCTATCACAGTTACTTATTTCATAGTCCTCCTGGGTTTTCTATTCATACAACACAATTATGCTGCCTTTTCTTGTTCCCTTCTTATTCTCTGGGTTACTTTTCCTTTCCTCTAACAACACTTATGTCTCCCAATTAATATGAGATAGAACTGAAATGTACACATAGATGTTATCTGCAGTTTGTAAATACACAGACCTCGTAGTTCATGATTTTTGGTAGATTCCTCTATTCTGAACTCATTATCTCAAATAAGAAATGGAATTGTTGTGAAGATGAGAATGAGATATTACTGCTATTATCACTCATAATAGATACAAAATAAAAATATACACTGATAATAGTACTTTGGAAGGCAAACTGGTCGACAGCAGAAAGCACACGAACAATATATTGTTATGCAGAGTTTGGACCAACCATATCATTATCCATACACACCCAGACACTTGAAAATGAGAAGAGGTACTATTAAAAACTGTTGGAACAATAAATACAAACCAGGTGTGTCACACACAAATCAGGATGTATGGTTATCTGGCTTCTGTTCAAATATCTAGTGTCTTACATCTATATCTGTAATTTCTTTCTATAAAAATTACCAACTACTCAAATTATAAAATGAGCAAACTATAGAATGAACATAAATTTTGACTGTTATCATGCTAAGTGAAAGCCAAACTTAACTAGTTATACAAATTCATTTCATGGCATTCTAGAAATAGCAAAAATGTACACAAAAACAATATTAATGCATCCCAGATTCTGGGATCAGGGAAAAGCTTACACCAAAGATAAAAACTTTTGAATAGAAAGAAGTATTTTCTATTTTGACTATGAAGACTAAACAATTGTATACATATCAAAACTTGCAAAAATAGTAAACTCAATAGCCTGACTTAAAAGAAATTGAGGAGGGGAGATTGGACTGAAGGTGTAGATTAGTGGCAGAGAATGAGAGAATGTGAGTTAAACCCCAGGACAAGGCGTCAACCGGGGGACAGAATCCACAGCTTTTCCCTAAAGTCCTTATGCACTAGATACTTGCTGATGGAACTAAGAAACTAAGCCTCCCCTGGAACCACATGGTTCTTCTCCTTTGAGGAAATCCATCCACCCCTTCAGTCCTGGAGATTTCAGAAACATTCTCCAAAACATCTGTAACATACATTTGTTCTTGACTGGATATCCCCAAGGCCAGCCCTACTGACTCTGTATGTAGCTGCGTGGGTTGCGCCTGACTCTGCAGACCAAGCTGAAGATGCCCTCCATGCCCTCTGTGGAAATGGCCTGTGGGAGTTAAAAGGCTCAATGAGCGAAGGCTTCTGGGCTTGTCAGTCTCAGCTGTCTTCGAAGTTTTCTGCTCACTACGTTGTGTGCCACAAATTACTGAGTAAAAAATTAACAACTCATCCAACCTTAAAGACCCGTGTAGCTTAAAGGTTAGGTCCAAAAGACCCAGGCTCCCAGTTTTCCTTCTTAACTAGCTACGTTTAACTTGTGTTTCAATATTTCATTAATAAAGTAAAGATGTTTGTGGATTTGCCCTTGCTCTGCAACAATGGGAAAATCTGCAAACAGTAAGAGAGGAAACTAGAATACACAGAAATGGGAGCAAATTATCAGCAGGCATTTGAAACTTAAGAAGAATGTTTTTATTTTTTCTTGGAGACAGTATCTCACTGTCTGGAACCTGCTGTGGCTACCCTTCAATTATTGATTCTCCTGCCTTAGGTTCTCAATAATTAGGAATAAGGCATGTATTACCTTACCTAGCTGATGGAGAGAAGATCGAAGATGATTTTAATGTAGTAATCAAAATTTGGTGAAGACTAATACTGAACACAAGGGACTCAGTCTGTAAGATCATGGAAAATACACACACACACACACACACACACACACACACACACACATTAAAGCTCCTACAAAAGGAAACAAAGATTTCTAAACTATTGTAAGCATCTCTGACAACAGAAGCACAACTTTATATTAGATCTCATTTTCTAGTTTTTGTAACAACTACTTCCTGCCTCTGCTAATGTTTCCTTTTATTGAAACAAAATGTTTCTTCTCAAGAACTATTCCTGTTCCTCCTCTCTACTGCATCACAGGCATTCTGATCACAATGATAAGAGTTCAAATTTTCCTCTCTGAAGCATTTCCTGATTGCTGCTTGATCTCTTTCTACACCCTCTCTTTTACATGGCAGTTTACATCTTTAATAAATATACAAGGTGCTAAAAGTAAAATGTAGCTGAGCACTAACTGGTCCTAGAATGTTACCTCTTGTCAATTATTAGAGTACGAAACTTCTGATGGGCAGAGATTGCATTTCACACTGTAGCAGTTCGCCTGCATGGTTGCTGATAAATGACCATCAAATGGCTTAAGGGAACAAGAGTTTATTCTCTCTTATGATTCCTGGTTACAGTTCTCAGCTCAGCTTGACAGAAGAGCTCATGCCAACACCAAGGCCGGGAAACTGACCACACCATCTCTACGTAATGGCTGAGAGAGGGACGATCCTTATTTGCCAGACCAGCATGTCTGCCCAAGTGTACACAAGGATGCCAGCTCTCTCAACCTGCTCTCCGTGATTTATCCAGGGCCTAATCCCACCCACCACAGGCTGGGCCTTCCCCATCAGCTAGACAATCTCCTGCAGGTTTGCTCTGGGCCTAACTCAACCACTAATTCTCTACAAATGTGCCCAGAGCTCAAACCCTCAAAGTCAAGTTGACACCTGTGCTTAACTATGACACATCTTAACAAATACAACCCAAAACGCAATTCAACAACTATTAGTTAATGTAAAAACATATGCTCTCCCACACCAGTGAGCAAAGTACTAGGATTTTAAAGTCTACTTTAACTTTACCTATTATTATTGTATGTGAATGGTGTGTTTATGAGTGCCGACATGATGGCCAAAAGACAACTCTGTGGAGCTGGTTCTCTTCAGGAACCTTTATGTGGGGTCTACTGCTTGAACTGAGGTTGTCAAGCCTGTGCAGCAAGTGCTTTTACCCACTGAGCTGTCTCCCTGGCCCAAGGTTTACTTTCTAAATGATTAAAATAAAGTACATATACTCAATTCCACATATTTAACCTATCACTTACTATGTGTGAGGATATAAGTAGATCATGTCTTATTTATCAAGTAGCTCACAGCCTAGATGGAAGAATGACAAGAAAGTCAAGAAATATAATTAGCAGCATAAAGAAGAATAGATAGAACAGGTTACTAGAAACAGCAGTACATGTAATCTGAGGGGAGCAGCATTTGGAATACATCCCAGGACACATAAAACCTGGGTCCTGATGATAAACAGGACATTTTTTTTTAAAAGAAAGAAAGAATGTCTAAATAACAACAGTAGAATAGTTGAATTTAAAAACCAGAATGCAGAACTTCTCCTAATTTCTCTCTCTTCAATTTTTCTACGGGAATACCTGCTCAAGTTAAGCATGAATGAAAAGCTGAAACAGAGAAAGTGATAAGCATCTGAGTGGTAACAGATCAGGCTGACAACATCCACACCACTGGTCAATTTTAGCATCAGAGAGAAGACTAGCCATATGATTCCTGATAATACAACATGAAACACTATTCAAAGCAACTAGTAGCAAATATCATTGCCAAAAAAAAAAAGTTTTGTACACCAGCAGCTAGTTTAAAAGAGAGGAATTTGTTAATCAATCACTGTGGAGGTACAACTAGAAAAATCTGAAAATGGAACGATTTTGAGGATGCTTGACTTCATTTTCTCAACAGAGACATTACAAGAAAAATGTTTTATTGCATTCCAATCAATACCTAATTTGATAACAAAGTTTTTAAATCATCTGCCTTCACTCAGACAATATAAAACATTCCAAAAAATTATCATAAAGATCATACTGATCCATTTCTTTAGAGACCCGGGGCCTTGCACATGCTGGACAAACAGGGCTCTAGTACTAAGCTCTAATCTAGCCCTTTTTATTTTTTTTTATTTTATTTTATTTTTTTTTTAGCCCTTTTTATTTTAACAGATTCTCATTAAGTAGTAGAGGTTGATCCTGAGCTAATTGTCTCAAATTTGCATTCCTCCTGAAGCATGTGTCCAGAATAGACTTATGTGCCTCTCCATCATATTTTTAAAACAGTATTTTTAAACTCCTATTTTAAATTGCTATATTTACTAAATTGGAAAGAAAAAAAAAAAAAAAACTTGGAACTTGTGGCAGGGATTGACAGCAATCCCTACAGAGGTTTTACTAATTCAGACACCTGTTAGTGGAGGTGGAAATTCAGTGAAAACCAGGAACTTGCACAGCCAGGCAAGCACTCACCACTGATTTCATTCTCTAAAATATGGTTCTGTATTATCATTTCTTCAACCTTTGAAACCTTGGCAGATTCTAAATAACACATTTTAGTTTGTTCAAAGATTTAGTGTGGAGATATACTTTTCATACATTATTAAACTGAAAAGACAAAACATTATTGTACAATGAGGAAATACGAATACAAGTCAGGTCAGGTAAGGCACACCTGAAGCCCATTTCTAGGAGACTTGAGACAGAAGAGCCTCGTTCAAAAAAACTGTGAAAATCTAGACTGTCATAATTAGGTACAGGTGTCAACTTGATGGTTGAGGGTATGAGCTCTGGGCACATTTGTAGATAATTAATAATTGAGTTAAACCCGGAGTGAACCTGCAGGAGATTGTCTAGTTGATGGGGAAGGCCCAACCCACGGCAGGTGGGACTAGGCCTTAGACAGGGGAATAAAATAACAGAGAGCAGGTTGAGGAAGTGGACAGTCTTATTCTTCTGTATATCTGGCCAGACGTGCTGGTCTGGGGAGTAAGAATTGTCTCTCTTTAGCCACTTTGTATGACCAGTTCCCTTGGCCCTGTAGTGATAGTACATGCTCTCCTACCAAGCTGGACTAAGAACTATAACTGGACTATCATAAGAGAATAAACCTCTTGTCCCCTTAAACAGTTTTGTCATGATTTTATCGGCAACATTTAGAATAATTGCAACAAATTACATTAACTTATTAGTTATGTAATTTATAGTAGTACTGTAAGAATTAAATCAAATAATCTACTTGCTACATGTCTGGCATGTGATTAATCACTCTATAAATATTACCTATTATTCAGTACTACGTAAGTATCGCTGTGAAACACAAGTTGCTCTTAGTTAAGAAACATGACTCCTGGTGCCAGAAATTTTAACATAGATTCTTAACATGATCCTGTTATAATAAATAGCATTCCCAAATTATATATGAATACAAAATAGTTATTTAAAAAAAAATCAGTGACTGGAACTATTCTGAGGTGGAAGAATTCTTGATGATTATGCAACTATATCATAGTAAATAATAGTTTCTTATCTCATTACTGCTCATAGTTTTAAACTGTCCAACGGAGGAGGAACAGACAAGCAAACTTTTACATGCTAAACATTGCAATATCTCTGAGAATTTATCTAAGAGTGTGGCATTAAGCTGTGAAACAGAAGACAGAGGTTTAAAGCAAGTTACAAGAGGACCATCATAAACAAAGTTAACATGTTCTAGTTCAACAAATCTTGCTCAGTGACTCTCTGTGAGAGCTTCACTAAATTTTAATCAATATGTTAAGCTTATTTTTATAACTATAGAAGTGTTTAAAACAAAAGTAGACTAGGCGACTTTGTGCACAAAAGGAAAAATTATGGTAAGAACTAAAAACAACTCCAAAATTAATAACGAGTCAGATTCAAAAGACTACATAATCCTCTAAACTCGGCATTCCTTGTCAGGAGTTGGAAGGTGGGCTGCTCACAAGGGCAATACACTAAAAACAGTAATAGAGTTAATGATCAGCCAGTAAGAAAATTAGAGAAATTTAGAAATGCCAACATTTAGAGTATCCAACTGTGATAGACATGGTCAAGTCAGTTTTTTGTTTTGTTCTGTTTTTTGAGAAAGGGTCTCATGTAGCCCAAGCTGGCGAACAAGCAGTTATGTAACCAAGGATGGCCTTCAACTCCTGATTTTCCTACTTCCGCCTTGGTCTCCCAAGTGCTGGGAATATCAGGCACGTTGTGTATGGTCATATGACTTGCTCTGTTTAGTGAAATATAAAAGTCCCCTTTTTTGAAACAAGGTCTCTCTCTGATGCACCAGCCTTAATTGGTCTGGAATTCAATATCTAATTCAAGCTAACCTAGAATTCATTTAACCTTTTTGTTTCCATCTCCCAGGGGCTGGGGTTACAAAAGTAAGCTGCTGCATGTTTTAAGAGTCATTTTGTGTGGTTTATCTCACTTATACTGTGATAACCAGCCAAAGTCCAGAAGTTTAGAATTCAATAGCAAGAACAACATATATAGCATACAGTAACAAATAGACAACTAACATCAACATGACAGAGAAACAAAGTCCCTGATGCTTGGGGACTATTTGTTAGCACAGCAATGCTGTGGATACAAAGTGATTTAATAGTCCTGCTAAATAGGTATTTGAGTTGTAAAACTGATGCCAGTAAATATATATACTTAACTTTTTGTAATTATTATTTGTTTCTGTCAAAAAGAGAAAAATTATTTATATAGTTTTAAGGATTTTGGTCCCTAATGCTATTATCAGAGAACTGCTTGGTAATCCACTCAAATAATGAATGTCATCCTATAAAGAAAGATTGGGAAATGGTCTGCCAGCCTCTCATCATTTGAAAACATAGTTCCTAAGTTAAATTAACGACTTTTTGCTTGCTATTTTCCGTATTGACTATTAAGTAATTATAGCTTTAGTATAGGAACCATGAAAAGCTATTTATTTTCCATTTTCATGTGTATGTGTGAGGGATATGCATGTTTATATAGATATACACATATAGAGATATGTGTGCATATAAATGCAGAGGCATGTAAATGTGGAGGCAGAAGGTTAAAATCAGGAATAATTCTTCAGTTGCTTTTGCAGAACTTGCAATAGGGCTAGTCCAGCTAACTGGCTTGCCCTGGGAATTCTCGTTCTCCATGTACCAAGACTAGGATTACAGGTGGGTTAATATACTTGCCTGGCATTTCATGTGAGATCACAACTCTAGTCCTTTTGCTTGCATGGCAAACAATTTAACTGGTGAGCCATCTCCCTAGCCCCAAATAATTTTTCTTTTAATAGTTGCTTATGAGAGAGAGAGAGAGAGAGAGAGAGATGTTTATGGGAATCAGAGGACAACTTTCAGAAGTTGGCCTCCAAGGATCAAATTCAGATCACCAAGTTTGTACAAAAGCATTACCCACAGAGACATCAATAGTGGGGAAAAAAACAGATCCTTGCTCTCCTGATGCATATGTTCTCACACCATTTCAGTTATATTCTAAGATTCCTTCCCCAGTCTCATCATACAGGTTTGATGCAATTTTAGTTTTTACAAACAACTTCAGAAGTTATTACAATAAAGCTATACTTTATAGTTAATTCACAGTAAGATGTGAAAAAGTAAGCTTCCTTCATCTCCAAAAGTCTCCACTTGAAAAGTTCACAGAATTTATATTCGCTACTTCTCAACTTTGAAAAGACCTTGAAGATAATTTCCATTTGCAGATAAGATTAAGTGACTTACCCAAGAACACTCAGTTACTAACAGAGAGCCAGGCTTAGAACTATGACTCCAGTAAGGCCTTTTCTAGTACACCAACAACCAACAAGTGGAATGTGGAAACTAGTAACAAGAGAAGCTAGGACACACATCTCACGATTCACACATAGGTTGTGGGCTTCTGGAAAATTTATTCAAGCAAAAGAATTTCAGGCAGTTCGCCTGCATGGCTGCTGATAAATGACCATCAAATGGCTTAAGGGAACAAGGGGTTTATTTCCTTACGACAATCCATTTACAGTTCTCAGTTTATAGAAGAGCATGCGCCAACACCAGGGCCGCGGGAACTGGTCATACCATCTCTACATAGTGGCTGAGAGAGGGACGATCCTTACTTGTCAGACCAGCATGTCTGGAAAGTGTACACAAGGATGCCAACTCTCTCAACCAGCAGTTCACACTTTATTTCAGGGCCTAATCCCACCCACCATAGGCTGGGCTTCTCCATCAGCTGGACAATCTCCTGCAGGTTGCTTTGGGCCTAACTCAACCACTAATTCTCCACAATTGTGCCCAGAGCTCAAACCCTGAACTGTCAAGATGACACCCATACCTAACTATGACAGTACGAAACTATAATCTCAGTGCTCAGAAGGTTAAGGTAGGAGAAACATTGCCATGTGTTTCAGGCCTGCCTGTACAACAAGCATAAAACCTTGTTAATAAAACAAAAACAAAAAATGGAAGCAGGGTAGGGAAAATTTTAAAAAGGAAAAAGAAATTTAATTTTTATAGTTTTGAAAGCTGGGAAGTCGAAGATCAGTGAGAGCCTTCTTGCTACATTATAACATGGAGGAGGAAGATGGGGGTAGAATGATTGGCTGAATATGAATGAGCATATGGAAAAAGTGGGCAAAAGAGAACATAATAATGCTGAATTCATCAGAATCACTACTACAGTAATGGTGTTAATCCACACATATACATGGTACCCTCATGACCTAAATACCTTTCATTAGGCATCACCTGTGAATATTATTACTATTATGATTTGAATTTGAAATGTCCCCACTATGTGCTGAAGTCTTGGGCTCCAGCTGGTGGTACTATTTGGGGAGGTACTGAAAATGTTACGAGCCGGGACCTAGCTGGAGGAAGTAGTCAGCCGAGCATGTCATCTGATGCTATACCTTGCTCCAGGCCCCTTGATGTCTGTCTCCACATGTATTATCTGTTTCTTTCTCACTTACTGCTGTGATAGTCTGCTTTGCCTTGAACCTTGAATTGAAACTTCTGAAATCTATAGCCAACATAAATCCTGTGTCCTTAAATTATTTCTCAGGTATTTGTCATAGCTATGAAAAACTTACTAACACAGTTACAATGACAACCACATGGATTTTAGAGGGGTGATTCAAACAGCAATATAGTACAGTGATTAATAAAAACTCCATTGTGTTACTGACTAGTATAGTATGTGTTATGATACATTCTGTAATGGCTGAGTCTTCTTTATTCCTATTCTCCAGGAAAGGGGGAGGGGAAGCTATGATCACTTTCTGTTTGTAATCTGTACATTAAAAAATAAAAATAAAAATTAGCCCTTTAGTTGGTATCCAGAGTATACAAAAAAACTCAAACATTAAGAAAGCGAACAATCCAGTTAAAAAATGGACCTTGTCCAGCCTAATCTCTCCCCATCCTAAAGCTCCGGGAAATTTGTGGAAGAGGGGGCGGTAAGATTGTAAGAGCTGAAAGATGGGGGCAACGATATGCAAGATACTCCATACAAGTTAGGGCCTAAGTAATCAAAATAGGACTCTGCATGACCTGCACAATGACCAACATATCACTGACCCCCCCCAAAGTCTAGAATGGATCACAGGCACTAGGATCCTTAGAGGCAAGGGATTAACAGCCACAATAGTGTTCCTATACCAAAGAGGAACACAAGAAAGAGCTCTAGGCAATACTACTGAGTCCTTACAACCTCATCCGAGAGGAGGACCAGAGGGAAGTTTGACATGCTCCAGAAATGGAAGGGGTGGGGAGGGGGCACTGGGAGAAAGGGGGGAGAGGGGAAAGGAAGGGAAAAAGGAGGGGAGGGAGCAAGGGGATCCAGGGAAGGATGGAGGGAGGGATGGGAATGGGGTACCTATCAAGTTTATGTGAGTGGAAAAAAAATACACTATAAATAAAAAAAAAAAAAAACTTGTAACTAAAAAGAAACTTTTCACAGGTGAAATTCAAATGTCTAACAAATATCTTAAAAAATATTCAACTTTTCTAGCCATTGGGGAAATGCAAATTAAAAGTACTCTGAGATATCATCTCACCCCAGTCAGAATGGCCAAAATTAAAAACAGAATAACAAATGCTGGCCTGGAGGTGGTGAAAAGAGATCCCTTATTCTTGGGTGGTGGGAGAGCAAACTTGTATATCCTCTTTAGAAATCAGTATGGAGGTTTCTCAAAAAGCTAAAAATTGAGCTCCCATGTGACCCAGCCATACCACTACTGGGAATATTCCCAAAAAAGTCTATGTATTATAGAGACATTTGCATAATCATGTTCACTCAAGCTCTATTCACAATAGCAAAGAAATGGAATCAGTCTAGAAGGTCAACATTGTATGAATGGAAATTGTGGTACATATACACAATGGAATACTACTCAGCTGTCAAAAATACTAGGAAATTCATTGGTAAATGGATGGAATTGGAAAATACAAAATTGAGTGAATTATCCCAGATAGAGAAGACAACTGCATAGTCTCCTGTATACTCAGATGTAATAGTGAACCTGCAGAATGATAGACTTAAAAAGAAACTTCTAGGGCTGGAGAGATGGCTCAGGGGTTAAGACTCACAAACAAAAGGTCCTGAATTTGGATCCCAGGTCCCACTTAAAAGTGACAGATGGAAACAGAGGTGGTTTGCACTTCTGGCCCTGGTGGGTGGAGCCTGGGAAGTCCCAGAGGGAATCAAAAAAGAAGGTAGAAGTAATCCAAGGTGATTCCAGAAGTTACCCTGGGGGACTTATAGTGCCTCTGATCCACACACACGCACATTCACAAACCACAAAAAAGGAACTTCTATAGCTGTAATCTAAAAAGGGGAACAAAGAAAGGTGGTGAACCCTAAAAGTGGGGAGACAATAGAACAGGGGGGGTGTGCTTACACACACTCAGTTGTAAGCCTGGTACTGTAAACCAAGCTAAATATCAGCCCTAGATGGAAACAAACTCCTACTTCTTAGTGTTAACTGTAAATGCTTGACAGGAAGCTACCACATAAACACATTATTACGCCATTAGATCAAAGGAGCACAACACTCATCCACCAAGAAGTATCCTAAAATGGAGGAGATGCAATCAGGAGAACTACAATAGGCTAAATACAAAGTGAAAGACTATAAAAAACTCAGCCCAAAACAGAACATCTAAATCAAGCCCCACTCCAAGGCTCAGGGAACTTCGCAGAGGAAGGAGGGGCAAGAAGTAAGGGAGAAATACTGTCAGACAGAAGCCTCCTTGGTTGTCAACCCCAAGAACTGAAAACAGAGATGCTTACTTCACCAGATCTCCACAATGGGAGACCTCTAAAAATTTTGCCACAGAGGAGGCTCTCAAGAAATATGGTGCCATCTTGAGAGACTATGTGAGACTCTCGCAGGACTTGAGAGGGTACAATTAACTTGACAGTGAGCCTACTGGTGGGCCAGTCATGCTCCAGCAGATATCCAGGCACATGGATCACCACGCAGGAGGACCAGAAGCAGGGGCAGGTGCTCCACACACAACCTGGGTGGAAAGGAGCACGGGTGAGGAAGGGAGGGAAGGAGGGGGAGAAGAAAGGGTAAAGCGGAGGATAAAAGCCTTAAATATATTGTAAAATCTGCATATGAAAATTTCAAAGAATTTTTTCAAAACATTAGTCCTTTAAACTCTCAAAGTGTCCATCACCACCACCACCACCCCACCACCACCACCACCCACCACCACCACCACCACCACCCCACCACCACCACCCCACCACCACCACCACCACCACCACCCACCACCACCACCACCCACCACCACCACCACCACCACCACCACCACCACCACCCCACCACCACCACCACCACCACCACCCCACCACCAAAGAAGAAAAAAAATAAAATAAACTCTCAAAGTGAAGATTCATGACAAATGAATTCAAGCCTTATTTAATTTTCTAATAATAAAACTAAATCCTTCCAAAAATAAGGAAAGCTTACAACTGAAAGAAACACACACAGAAGAAATCAGAAAGTGAATTTTAGGAGTTTTAGGGAAAATCAAGTTAAGTTGACAGATAGCAAAGGTCTTCATTTCAATCACATTATGTGTCCATGTGAATTGCAGTTTATATTCCTAAAGTGAAAATTATCATAAGCATCCAACTTATTTTAGCTTCTCACTTATACTTTACTCCTGCCATTTTTATGCACAAGACAGAGAGAGAGAGAGAGAGAGAGAGAGAGAGAGAGAGAGAGAGAGAGAGAGAAACTATGTGTCTTTGTGGAGGGCCAAGGATGACTTCTGGAGTCATCCTAGATTTCTCTACTTCCTTCTTGTTTCACTCTGGGATTTTCCAAGCTCTGCCTTCCAGAGCCAGAAGTGCAGGTTGCTTCCTGAAGTTTTTATGTGGCATCTGGGATTCGAACTCAGGTCCTTCTGCTTGGGAGGCAGAGTCTCAACCCCTGGGCCATCTCTCCAGTCCCATCCTGCCATGTTTTTATAATCAATCATTGTACTCTCCCTTCAAAATGTCTCTTTGGAACTGTTAACAAGTTAACAGCAATGAAACAAATAGGGAGAAAAATGCATAATCCCAGTTTTACAAAAAGGACAATAGTTATTAGCTGCTTCAGTTTCATCACCTCACTGTTGTGCTGCAGTAGTGCACTTGATCTAAGCATCTGGGGTAAGGGTGCTAATTGGTTCACAATGCCAGGCTACATTCTAACGTGTGAGGAAGTTACAACAGAGGAAGCTTGAAGCAGCCAGTCATACCACATGTAGAGCAAGAGCAGTGGGCAAGGCCCAATGCATACATAATCTTTGCTTATCAGTGCTCACTCTCTCCATCTTTTTCAGTACCAAACCACTTGCCTAGAGCATAGTCCCACCCATAATGTGCAGAGTATCCCCCAAATCAATTACGCAGTCAAAACAATCCCCCACAGTCATGCCTAAAGGTCAACCTTAATCTGGAAAATACCAACCCAGGTGGGCCTAGAAACCTACCTCCTAGGTGTCACTGACAATACTAATCACAACATCAGCATGAGAAAGTTTTGAAAGAACCATACATTAAAATATTAATAGTTGCTTTATTTGTAGGGAGGTAAAAAAATTGCTTTTTTCTTGTACTTTCTCTACATTTCCTCAGTTTCTTACACTGAACACAAATTATTTTTAATTTAGGAAAAAAGGGGGGGACTTAGAGATAGCTCAAAGGGTAGGGTACCTGTCATGGTTAAAATGTGAGTTTCCTCCTGTGTTTGAATCTTGAGTTGTTTGGGAAGGTCATGGCACCTTTAGGAGATGGAGGCTTGTTGGAAGAAGCAGTCACAGGGGGTGGGCTTTGAGCTGGATTAATTAACTCTCTATTTCCAGGAGAGGTCTGCTCTTGCAGCTCTCAGCTTCCTTGATGAATGTGACTTAGGCCACTTCCAGCTTCTGCTGGCCAGTCATGCCCTTCTGGCCCTGAAGGACCGTATCTCCCTCTGGAACCATAAACTGAATAAATCTCCCTTTTCTCTCCTTAAGTTGTTTGAGTCTCAGTGGTGTATCACAGCAACACAAAGAGTAACTGACACAGCACCTGTCCCCAAACCTTGCAACCCAGAGTGGAAAGAAAGAACTGTCTTCCTCTGATCTCCACTCTCCACCTGTGCACCCTGAAGTGCATGTGTTCATTCTCTCTCTCATAAATATTCTTAAAAACTAGGGAAAAAAAAACACTAAGTAACCTTACCTGTGTTTGCGTGCATTCTCAATGTTCCCATCAATCTCCTATAGCCTCTTTCTTCCAAGACTCCAGCAACAGCCTCCTGAGATCACTATGCTAGTTTTTCTCCAATGTTATTATTGGTTGTACTCATGCTTCTAAAATTCATCTTTCATACTTATCTATAGCACATGCCAGCAGATGGGGGCCATGTAACTCAACTTAAAAATGTGTTTCGCAACCTCAGCATCAGACGTTCAGGGTAATTACTTCTTATGGAGGGGCTGTACTATTGTAGGACATTTATCAAGATTGTAGGCCTATAACTAGTCGATTGCCAGCAGCACTTCTCCCCCACGGCTTGCCAAATAGTTTAGCGAGGAAAAATGTGCCCAGTTGAGAACCACTGGCACAAAATTTTACAATTTCCAAAATCCTTGTTTTTGCTGATATATACATATGTCAGACCTAAATCCCTCTGACAGGTAGGTGTGTCTTTTACAGCACTCCTCAGTCTTGCCTCACATATCTTACTCAACAGGAACTTTCCAAAAGTTTCCAAGAAAAAACATTTTCATTCCCAATCCCTAATCTTTGAGCATGGTTTCCTCACGAACATTTCCCATTTCCTCTTCTATTCAACATATTACATAAATCTTTCTATTGTTAGCTGTATCAGTACAGTTAAAAAGCCAACGTAGTAATGGAGTAATAACAATACACATTTCTTGCTATTAACTTCCAAAGATTTGTTGCCTGGTAGACTATTTCTTTTGTGTAGTTTACTGGGTCTGACACTGTGTCGGGCATAGAAGCAATCAAAACCTTGGTGACTGATGAATGAAACTTAAAGGCTCTGCCACACACATGTGTATACTGTTTGCTGATTGGTCATGATAAAATTTTGCTTGAGCAGCGTATCTTAAGAGAGTTATTGGTTAAGTATATTCATTCCAAATATACAATAATAACCACTGGGTAAGTTTTAAGAAAGAAAACAATGTACAGTGGTTTGACTTGTTTTAAAGGAATATATAGAGTTTCAGCTGTTTTACACACTTTCAGAAAATAATACAAAGGAATTGAACATAAGCAACATCATACATACCAACCTAATGAATTCCGTTGATCTTACAAAATATTCAATGGACTATTTTGCTCAGACACAAAACAAGTGTGGTCAATATGAACACAGAACTTGATTAGTGTGTACAACGATTCATGTGCACACAAAGGCATATTCACACAAGTAAATCCAAAGTTGAAGTAAATGAAAGGACAAGACTGTAGATCAGGAAGAGTCACGTGCACGGGAGGCCAGCAGAGCGTGGGCCTGGCTTGCTTGGGTTCCAATAGGATTAGCTGTGTAACCTTGAACAAATTACTTGACTTCCCCGTGCCTCGGTTTCCTCATTGTCAAAATGAGGATAATAATATCTCAAAGCAAAGCTCTTAAAACCATAGTTTTGCTTAGCACACAGAAAGTACAGAAAAAAATTACTCGTCATCATCACTGCAAGGCATGCTACTGGGCAAGTGAAAGTCTCGATGTACAAACTGAAAGAAAAGAGAAAAAAGGAGAGAAAAAAAAAAGTCCACCTGCCCCGAAATGATTATTTTCAGCATTAGGTGAACTAGTTCCTCGAATGTTTGTACACAACAACAAAAAATACTGGCGATAATTAATTACACAACTTGCTTTTCGTTTTTTTTAAACTGCAGAGAAATCGACCAAAATCCTTGTTTTCGAGGAGCTCTGTGAACCCCCGTGAAAGAGATCCACCCTTTGTTAACCGCCGCTGCAAACCCCTCAAGACGCCCCGAGAGCTGCTGCACAACTTTCCAGAAGCTACGACGCCGCGCCCGAGCCGCCGCGCAGCTCCGCACTTATGTCAAGTCGTCGAGGTGCCCAACAAAAGCCGACCTGTCAGGGAACCCGGACCCGCCGGGAAAACCCGGACCGGCCCCGGCCGGGCCTAGGCAGCTCTCCGCGGGGCCCGTCCTCCACCAGCCCCCCACGCGCCCCGATCTTCCCCTCCCGGGTGGATGCGGACCCCACCCGAGCACGGCGAGTGTCAGCCGGCGGGAGCCGCGCCGCCTCCTCCACCGCGCGGCCCCCGCCGACCTCGCGGGCCTCGCCCGCCTCCCTCGACCCGCGAGTCGGCGCCGCCCGCCGGCCGGGTCCGGACAGAGCCCCCCACTGCAGGCGGGCCATCCCCGGAGCCCCGCTCGCCGGCCGTCACTTACCCGCGCCTCATGGTACCGCGGCGCCCAGCCCAGCCCCGGCGCCGACGAGCCGCGCCCCGCAGCCTAGAGCGTCGCCCGCGTCGGCCGCCGGGCCCCACTCCCGGCCATTCAAACGCCGCCGCGCGCGCGGCCCGCCGGGATAGCTCCCGTGGGCGGTGCCGGGCTCCGCCCCACGCTGGCCACGCCCCTCCGAGAGGGCCGAGGGAAGAGGAGGGGCGTGTGGCCTCGGCGCCCCCTAGTGGCCACCGGCGCGCACGGACACTGCTTTCGCGGAGCTGGGAATACTGCAGGAGAGGAGCAGAGAGAGGGTCAGTGAAGGCATGACCCTGAGAGGGACGGTGAAGCAGGGAAGCGTCCCTGGTTGTTGTAGCAGGAAAAGCGATCTGCTATTAAAACATGGTGCAGGGCGACCTCTAAATGCGCTAGGGGGTAGTAGCTCTAAATAAGTATGGACTCTGTGTGACCTTGGGCAGGTCGCATAAAGTTTTGTGCTCTTGTTCCTCCCCCCACCCGACTCCGGTGAAATGGGAAAAGTAACACTATAGCTGCCTCTTTGTGATGCTGTGGATAGTAAATGAGTTAATACATGCGAATGTTTAGGAAACATTATCTGGTTCGTGGAAAGCTACACGTTAATTTTTGACTGTCATGTTTCCGTTCCTGATGTGTGCCAGGCTGCTAGACGCTTAGGAGGACAATAAACGTGTCTGATTCAGGCCTTGGTCCTCAGAAAGAAGGTCCTGTCTCTTTTGGGTGGAAATGCTGGCATGTGAGACTGGTGTTGGTTGGGTCCCTCATTCATTTTTAGTTATGAGGGCAATTCTTTCCATCTCGCTGAAGGCATTCTCTCTCCAGCTTCAGGATAAAAAAACAGCAAAGTAAGTTTGGTTTCTGTGGTCCTCTCCCCCATGCAGAAGGAAAGGCAACTGGACATTTGGTGGAACGCTTCCTCACCATTAGACCATACATCCCATGGCTCACCACCTATACACCATTCAGAACTCTTAAGACTTTTTAAGGAAAAGTCTACCTAAGTTTAGTTCAATTATATTTTTGACGACTCTCTATGTGCCAGGAAGCTTATCTCTAGGTGTTAAGGAAAACCAAAAGTAGCTCACAATGGCCTGAAGAATCAAGAAAAGAGGTAAGTCACTATAAACTACAGTGAATGCAATCATAGAAGGTATATTCTCAATGCTGAAGGTATTCAGAGCAATGGGGGTGGTGATTGTTAGATAAACTAATTGGAAGTAAGATGTCATTAGATCAGTATAAAGTAATGTATTTTTCTTCTGCAGTAATGGATCCTTATTTAATTAAAAAAATAAAATGATGGAATTTGAAGGAGGCATTTAGGGCAACAGAAAAAAAATGTAGAATATTTTGTGTGAGTAATGCCTTTCAGAGCTTCTCAGACTGTACCAAATACAGGCAGGTACTTGCCTCCATGTGGAGCCACACCTGCTACCTGGATGAGCAAGTGAAAGGAACTGGAGCAACAAAGAATATTCTTCATCATGACTTCCACTAAGTAGGTGGTGTTATTTTAAAATAAAAACTAAATACACGTGAAGTCACTTTCTCTCAAGTATTTCTTCATCACCATAACATGAATTTCTTGATGGCCCACTATGCAAAACAAAGCAAAAACAAAACAAAGCGAGCACACACACACACACACACAAATTGTTGGGCCCTCACCAGAAGACAGTAAAAGAATGTAAGACATGAATCTTAGATAAGGAAACTGGATGATATAAGACTCTCAATCTGCTGTGTTGACACAGACAAATCTCAGCTAAGATGTGCAGCTGTCTGAGGGTCAGAAAAGAACCTCAATGTGCCCAGTTTGGGAGCTTGTTAGAACAGAGAATCTTACGTGGTTCTTTTTCAGACCCAGGCTTTGAAATTTGCTTTTGTGATGAGCCATCCAGGCCTCCCAGATCTCATAATTTAGTATACAAATTATAGAAAGCTGGGATGGTAAGATGGCTGAACAAGTGAATGCTGGCTTGAGCGCCTGAGTTCCATCTCCAGAACCCATGTAGTGGAAGGAAAGGACTGTCTCCTGCGAGCTGTTCTTTGAACACCACACACACACACACATACACACACACACACACACATGCAAATAAAGCTGCCTTTGTATTGCTAACTTAGAAATGTACACAAATATTGCTACTTTAGTATCAAAAATTAATACTGATTTCCTATCAATGAAATTGATTTTCTTTTCCTTTTACCTAGAGGGTTGGATAAAGTTTGATTTCTTTTTTTAAATTAAGGAAATACAGCTTTGGTTTCTGGAGACGGCTCAGTCAGAATAGTGCTTGTGTTGCACAAGGTTTTGAGTTCAATTCCCAGAATCCACATTTAAAAAAAAAATCCAAATGTGGCGGCATATGCTTACAATGCTAGAGCTGAGGAGGCAGACAGGCAGATTCTTGGGCCTGCAAACCAGTCAGCCAGCCAGTCAGCCCAAAAAAACAAAACAAAAAACAACTGAGGATGGACACACCAGGTTGTCTTCAGGCCTCTGAGCATGCACACACACGCACACGCGCACACGCACACACACATACACATGCACACATGTTTATACACAAGATGGCCTTTTCCAGAGGGAGTCTACCTCTCATCCCTTCCTTGTGAGTAATGGTCAGCTGAAGTAGTCTTCCTGCTTCACCCCCTGCAAGGACTATGGATCACAGAGAAAAGAATTCTCATGTAAAGACCCATGTGATTAGGAGTGAGATGGTGAAAGAGGGTTTGAGCTGAGCTGGATAAACTAAATAGGGTTTTGACACACTTGGCATTCAGACAGAGAAGAGGAAGTGTGAGGTAAGTCCAGTTCCTTTGAATGAGGATAGATTTCAAGAGAAGTAAGCATGAAAACTAAAAAGAACCTACAAAGAACCCAGCATGATATAAGATCTGGATTTATCAAGTGATGATGTTTGGATGCACTGAAGAGACAGCAGAAGCCACTGAGCAGGACAGTAACAATTAAGTCACTCCTGTACAGATGTATCTGTCATCAGGGTGTAGGAAGTCCAGGGAGGGCTGATAGAGGGAACCTTGGGTACAAAATGTCAGGTCAGTAGCGGCAGTTTTGCTTGTTCTGAAGTGGTAGAGGAGGAAAGTAACAGGGACTCCAGTGTGAGGACAACTCGTTTTTGAAAGAGCTGCGGCTCTCTGGTATGAGCTACAGCTGGGGAACAGCACAGTATAAAGAATCTAGTTGAACCTACCAACCTTTTAAACTCTGTGGTACATAATCCTAATTATATGACTCTCCCATAGAACTGTCTTGACAGGCATGCAGGGATGCTCACAACATCTTTTTTTTTTGTAATATGAAGACTGGGAACAATCTAAATGTCTATCAACTGGGAACTGAGTAAATTAGCATCCACCCATGCCTGTGCCCTTGGCAGCTTGGAAAAGAATGAGGTAGCACTGCATGACAGATATGGAAGACATCCAAAACAGATTAAGTGAAAAAGAACAAGTTAATGGACAGAGTTTACTATGTTCCTGTTGATTTAATAAGCAAATTAAACAATGCTACATTCATGTACATTTTAAGGGATAACTTTGTCTTTGACTCGTTAAAAACTACCTATTGTTCTCCTTCAGCTTGTCTGAATCTCTGAATCTCACCTTTTCCTTGTCAAAAAATTTTTTTCTCTACTGTTCTGGAAGTTGGGAAGTTCAAGATCAAGGTACTAGTTGACTCTGGTCCTTGGAAAGAGTTCGCTGTGGTTTCTTCACTGTGCTCTCCCATGATGGAGGGGCAGAGAGCCCCTCTTCCACGAGAGGCATCAAGACTTTATCCAAATGAAGACAATTCCCAAAGGCTCCATCTCCAAATATTACAACACATCAACTTTGGACATACACACACACGATTCCATCGCAATCCTTCAAAGTTTCAAGATTAAAAATGATGATTTATATTTGAACACATTGATTTATTTTTTAAATTAAAACACAAGGAACAAAACTTTCCAAAGCCCCTGGATAGTCAGTCAGATTAAGAGTCAGTTTAGCCCACTTTCAAGTGAGCTGGAATTACTCACTAGAAAAATGGAAGGATCCAGAGAGTAACCAAACTTGGAGAGACCTGTTATGCTGTGGGTGTTATATCATTATGACTCATGCTGGGGTTGTCATGCTTGTCCTGTGGGAATGGCAACCCTCCCAGCTGCCTAAGCAGGTGCTCGAGGGAAGCATACTATAATGGGAATCTGTTAAAACATGAATTGCACAATGATACTCCTGAAATGAAAAAAAAAAAAGTAACTGCTAAGGAAAAAATTATTCTCAGAGCAACACACTACTCATGTTTCCATTGATAGGAGCATTTTATGACACCAGAATTATAAACCAGAAATGTAAAATAAAAACTGTAACCCAACAACAGTTAAAGCAGGATCATACACACACACACAAATCATTTTCCAATAAAGTGGTTTTAAAACACAAACTACTGATTGATACGGGATAAATTGTGTCATGAATAATTTAAAATGGACTTTCTCAGCAGGCAATATTGAAAGCAGAATCAAAATAAAAAGGATTTGTACAGATGACCCATCTTAATGAAGCAGCAAGGAGACTCAGGAGCTTTTAGAACTCACTGGGCAAACTGGTTGGACAAGGCAAGACAGTCAAAGAGAATTACTCTAGATACTGTCAAATAGCACACACCAAACACTCAAAGCTTATCTAGAAAGGCTTTTCTCTTAGAGGGATCCACTCTTGCACATCCGAATAAAAAATTTCCTTCTTCGGAATGCCACGAATAGCTTCTTTGACTTCTCCGAGAAGTTAAAGGATGAACTATAGAAACAAATACAAGATGAGTGTGGGGGCGTAGTTCAGCAATAGAATGTTTGCCTCTGTATGAGGCCCTGGTTTATCCCCAGGACTGCAAGATAAATGAAGAAAACTATGCAAATGTGGTACCGGTGGGCACAAATGATAGATCTCAAACTAGGAAATTCATGAGCTATGGTGCCCGGTTTGTCTTCTTACATTGTCTTTAGTAAAAGCTGTTATTTGCTCAAAGGAACAAAGCAAGGGAAATTGAATGTTTATCTTACAGTTTCAGTATTCCCATCATTTTTCAATTCACAGATAGTCTAGTAGAGGCTCACTGAGAGGCTCTCGAAAACCACTGATTGGACTGGTGAGATGGTGCAGTGGGTAAAGGCACTTGCTTGCAAACCTGTGCAACCCGAGTTTGATCATCAGAACCCACATTGTGGAAGGAGACAACTGATTTTTTTCTGAAAGTCACTTTTCTGACCTCAAACATGCGACAGCACTTTTCGCCTGTTCTCTAGTGAATAAAAATTTAAAACTCTGATTGTTTTTGCTTGCGTTGCTTTGTAAAAACTCAAACCTTGTATTTTAAAATCCTTGATGTAGGGCTGGAAGATGGCTTAGGCGTTAAGACTGTGTATGGTAAGCAGAAGGTCCTGAGTTCGGATCCCAGGTCTACTACATACAGGTGGAACCGGTGGCAGCCTGCACTTCCACCCATGATGGGAAGAGCCTGGGAAATCCCAGAGTGAGAAGCAAGGAGGTAGAAGCAATCAGGGATGATTCCCGAAGTTACCCTTGGGCTTCCCATAGGTTCACACAGTGCCCTCTGATACACACACACATATAAAATAAATAAGCTATTTTAAAAACTAAAATTCTTGACCAAAAAAAGTCACAAAAAATACTGATGCTGGACTGGAGAGATGACCCAGGAGTTAAGACACTGCCTTGCAAGCAGAAGGTCCTGGGTTCGGGTCTCAGTTCCCATGCCAGGCAGAACCCACAGTGCCTGGCAGCAGCTGCACTTCTAGCCCTGGTGGACTGAACAGAACAAAGCAAAAAGGAGATGGAAGCAATCCAGGATGATTCCTGATGTTTCCTTTGATCCACCACAAAAACACACAGTGCCCTCTGATACACACACATACACACACACACACACACACACACACACACACAAATACACACTAAAGTTTAAAAAAAAAAATACTGATGCCTAGAGCCCAGCCTAAGTAAACGAATCAATCACTGGAAGTATGGCCCAGGCATTAGGATTTTTAAGAACTCTCCAGTTGATTTCTTCCAGAGTAGAGAGCCTCTATGCTTCTACATTTAGAATAATTTCATATCATAATTAATAGAATGTATACTATTCTAATGCTGAAAAGTTTTAGCACAGACCAGCAGAAACCTAGGAAAAATATGGAGAACCCAATTTTATAAAACAACGTGAGATGCCATTATTTCTTTCGGTGTCTATCACTTCAGTGCCTTCCCCCACCATCCAGGAGTGTATATGGCAGAAAATATAGTAGGCAAAATATCGTTCGCTGTTTTCAGGCATCTAGTGGTGGCTTTGGAATATATCTTCCTTGAAAAAGAAGGGAAACTGTATGTTTGAGACAGTAGGTTGTGGAATCAGAGGTAATTAATGTATAGTTTCAGCCCTCAAGGAATTTATTTATTTTTTTTATTAAAAATTTAATTATACATTTTAAAATTTTTTACCAGTTCCCTCCCTCCCCCCTCCTCCCCCTCCCCTTCCCCCAGTGCCTCCCCCCCAATTCCCAGAGAGTCCTTTATTGTATACGCCTAACTCTCCATTGGGTCCTCCTCTCCGATGACATATAAGGACCCAGTGGCATTTCCATAAGCCCTTTCTCTTGTTCCCCTTAAGCATAAGATCACTACTATGGCTGTCAATCCCTTGCCTCCAGGGGTCTCGGTGCCCTTAACAGATGCTAGACTTTATGAGGGCAACAGTGCGCTGGACATTGCGCAGGGCATGCAAAGTCCCATTACGATTGCTTTGGCCCCAACTATTGTTGAGAATCTTGCAAATCGTTGCTCCTCCCATCCTTTTGCTCTTACAATCTTACCGCCCCCTCTTCCGCAAATGTCCCTGAGCTCCAGGATGGGGAGAGATTACAGCCCTCAAGGAATTTAGAGTACAGTAGGTAGAGATAAATGCTCAGGGCGAGATAACAAAACACAATGTAAAGTGGTTAAGTGCTATTATGTGTAGACAGGAATGCCCACAAGGGCCAAGGCCCTAATGAAACTAGAGATGAATTTCAGAGGTTCTTAAGAGATAATGTGGTAAAAGCAGAAAGAAGAAAAGCAATCTACCAGCTAGATTTTCCTGTGGTCAGACAGATACTATGATTTAGAGGGAGAAAATACTTTTATATTTCTACCTTACTCAAATAATTTGCTATGGGCATACAATATCTGAAAATTATGAAACAAAGTGGAGATGGAAATCTTCAATGCCTGAAGATTAACATCATCTTCAAGGGTGTAGATTAGCCTTTCTGCCCACTGCCACTGCACTCCCTTTCTACAACCTCCAGCCATAACAAATAAATTGGAACCAAAGAAATTCAATGTAAAAATGTACCAATCTTTAAAACCCACTGTAATCCCAGCACCTGGGAAGCAAGGCAAGAGATTGGAAAGTTCAAGGCTAGAGTGGATTACATGGTTAGATTCTGCGTCATAAAACCCAAAAAACCCAAAACCGAAACCACAAAAATGCCAGTTTTGAACTGGTAATTTTAAAACGTTTACAAAGATGGTAAAATGTAAACGATGAGAATGTCTCTAGTGGGTTTTTTTAAATTAAAAAGTCTTGAACAATATGCACACTGTGATCTTGGTGATTCCATCACTAGTATCCTGGTACTAGAACTGAAGTAAGATCTATTATAGGACTTCCACAGTAATCGTTACGAAAGGAGTGACAGGGCAGAAAACAACTTTTCAATAATAGGTTAAATTACGAGGAAGGTAACAAGTTGAACCCAAAACCCATTCGAATCGGAGAGCACGCAAGTTGGAACACGTGGCCGTGCACCACTCAGACGCCGTGCAAACAACTCGCTGCGGGCCACACCCCCCGGGACGTCCGCAGTCAACTGAGCACTTGATTTCCGGTTCCTCCTGGCTTCAGTTCCTAACACGGAGGATCTTCCCTCCTGCTCGCTAAGGTCCCCTCGGCGACCAGGGCGCCAGCGAGCCGCCTGCTGAGAACGGAAGGCTTCCAGAAGCCGACTTGTGGTGCGCTCGGCCCGTCCGTGCTCCTTCAAGACCCGGAGGCTCCCTTTTAAAACCGTCCGACTGCAAATTTCTGGAGCGGAAGTGACGTCGAATCCTAGGCGCCGGAAGTGCACCGCGGAACCGCAGAGGTGGGCGCGCGGGCAGCGGGTACGGCCGGCGGGGTCTGCGGCCGGCGTTCGCTCCGCCTAGGGAATCGCCGCGGCTTTTCCGGCGCCTGCAGTCATGACGGCCCAAGGGGGCCTGGTGGCCAACCGAGGCCGGCGGTTCAAGTGGGCCATCGAGCTGAGCGGGCCGGGAGGAGGCGGCCGGTGAGTTACGCGAGCGAAACGCAGGCTGAGCGCGCTCCCCGCAGAGCAGCCCCCCGCGTTCGGACCTCAGCGTCGGGCTCCACTCTGCAAGCCGGGGCGGTGCAGCGTCCCCGGCGAGGAGGTTGCCTCTCCCCAGGCCCGTTTATTTCGTCTTCCAGCGGACGAGGGACTGACGAACCCACGAGGGTCTAATCTGGGCAGCGGCATCTCGGGATCTTCATTCTTATCATTGGCAGGGCCGGAAACGAGTGTTACGAAGTTTGGAAAGTTGCAGCTTTAGTCTCCAATTTTTTTTTTTTTTCCTTTTGATTCTTTAGGGGACGGAGTGACCGGGGTAGTGGACAGGGAGACTCGCTGTATCCAGTTGGTTACCTGGACAAGCAAGTGCCCGACACCAGCGTGCAAGAGACAGACCGGATTCTGGTGGAGAAGGTACAGAGGTATATCTATTGGGGTGACGTGGGGTCCTCACTCCCTCTCTTTCGTGTAGATAGCTCTTACCTAAATGAAATTAATATTACTGTGGCTTACATACCCTCTTCAAAAATAATAATTGAAAAACAAAAAAGTTATAGAACGTGGTATAAGGAAGCAGGTTGAAAAACGAATGCTGGCAACACTTTCCGATTGAAGTCATCCTTGTCTACTCTGATTCCTTGTATCATACATTCAGTCTGTTAGGATATAGGAAAGCCATCTCAGGTTTTTCCTCTCAAAATATCAAATCCTAGGACTACTACTCACTGCCTTCACCCTATCATCCCAGCCACCATGCTATACTTAAATTTTTGCAATGAAGTTTTTTAAAAAATCACCTATCATTTGTCCATCCATCCATCCATCCATCCATCCATCCATCCACCCGTCCATAAAGTATTGTTTCCCAACATCAGCATACTTGTTATTTGGTACTAAATACCTCTTTGTTGTGGGGGAAGTACAGTATTACCTACTGTATTTCTGATCTCCACATACTAGATGCCCACCCCCATTGTAACAACTAGAAATATTTCTAACATTATCCAGTGTCTTTCAGGAGACAGTTGGAAGCCTGTAATCTAAAAGAGTACAATTTGTTGAGCTTTAACAGTGTATATCCTTATGAAACCACCACCATCTTAAGACAATTTATATACAACCCTGCAAAGAGTCCTTGTATTTGTCTCAGCAGTTACATTCTAACTTGTCCTCCTACCTCCACCTTGCCCTCCACAGTCTCCTGGTATAGCACTCAGGACAATTCTTTTACAGTTGTACAGAACATTCATACTTTTCCCCATTCAGCATGAAACCCAAAATTTTTATAATGTTCTATAACTCTGCACGCACCGATCAAGTTATTTGTAGCATATTTGGCCTTGTATCTGGCCACATTTGTATTCCAGACATTGTGGGTTTTTGTTTTTTCTTTTCCAAGTTCCAATTCCAGCTTTTTTATATTTGATTTCTGTTCCTAGAGCACAGGGTTCAAAACCAGTTACAAAGGAGTTTCCTTGTGGGCTATCAAGGGATTATCTAAGCAACCATGTGAACATTTTCAAGGCAGACTGATTTTTTTTAATTACTTTTTTTTGTCTAATTATACAAGCTCAGTACCAAGCCCTGTTGTTCTCCCTCCCCTTTCCTTCTTCCCTGTTGTCCCCCTATTCTACTCTCCCCTCTTCTCTCCCCCCATCCCTTTTCCTTCCCTCCTCTTCTCTTGGTGCTTTCTCCCACCCATCCTCCAGAACATCTGTTTATGTGGCATTGAATTTCTCTCTGAGTCATCTATACTAGTGAGGATTCAGGACTCAGTGGCACAGCGTGGGGCCCCTTCTTGGGTTGCCTGCTAGTATAGGAACTCTATTATGTCTGTTTAACTCCTTGTCTCTAAGGATCCTACTTCCTGAAGTTTTCTCCTCTGTGATCCGTGCTAGACTGGGAGGGTTGTTGACATGTTAGCCATTGTGCAAGTCAGACAAGGTCCAGTCACATTGTGGCTATATCCTGGCTGCAGCCCTAGCTGCAGCTGTGGAGTATCTTGCATATCATTGGTCATTCCCATCTTTAGGCTCTTAGAATTTTGCTGTCCCCTCTTCCACAAAGTTCCCTGAGCTTTAGAATGGGGAGAGATTTGGCTGGTCTGGTTCGAGGTGAATATTGTAGGGTCTTTTGGTTTTTGAATTATGGTTATTTCAGTTTTGTTGTTCGTGCATGAGGCAGACTGATTTTAAGCAGGACAGTGTGGCTGAACGCCTTTTTATCTTAAACTAGATAAGGAGCACTGCTTCAAACTTTATTGTGTATCTTAAACTAGATAAGGAGCACTGCTTCAAACTTTATTGTGTATGTGTGTGTGCACGCATATCAGAGGGCATTGTGTGTCCCTGTGGGGAGGACCAAGGGTGACTTTGGGAATGGAATCATACCGGATTGCCTCTACCTCCATGTTTAGCTCTCAGATTTCCCAGGCTCCACCCACCCTGACCAGAAGTGCAGGCTCTGTTTTCACCTGGCATTTTTACATGGGACCAGGGATCTGAAACCAAGATCTTGTGCTTGCGATGGCTCTTAACTCCTGAGCCATCTCTCCAGCCTGGAATACTGTTTTAAGACCTTGTTTTAACATGTATATATGTCTTTCTTTGCCTAAGATAAGCATTTTCCAGAGGAAGGTGACTGCACATCAGCGTAATGCTAACGCAGTTCAAATAAAGCAATGGGCTTGTAACACGCCTTATCCAGTTTTTCTTTGAATTTCTTCATGCCATTTTCATACACTATGAATTTAGCATTTTAGAATTTGTTATTTGGCATCTGCCTCATCACTCTTGTAAGCTTATGGAAGTGGGATCTTTACAACAGAAGTGCTTGCTAAGTGTTTATTAAACTTTTCTCCATTTCTCTTACAGCCTTTGTATTGCTCAATACATGAGTTTATGTGTGTTGGATGAGTATATGTATGTGTGCACATGAGTGAAGGTGCATGGATACCATTGGTAGGTATAGAAGTCAAGAGGACAAACTCTGGGTGTTGTTCCTTGCTTCTCCAGCTTGTCTTGAAACTGGCAGTAAGCCACTCTGACTGTCCCTAGAACTTCTAGAAATTGTTTTTTTTTCTTTCCATTTCCCATAGGCATGCTGGGATTACAGACATTTTGCCACTACATCTAGCCTTTACATGGGACCTGGGGATTCATGCTCGGTGTCAGGCTTGCAGAGCAAGCGCTTTCCTGCTGACCTAGATGTTCTGCTTCATTGAATAAAAAATTGCAAAGCTATTATCAGTCACCTATTGATCTTTTATTGATAAACATTCAGTAACAGTTCACCTTGGTACATCAAAATATATGATTATATTAAATTATTAAATACCCTGATTTTTAAAGGCAGATCATAAAGCTTTTAACTTTTCTGTTGTATGGATAATTTATAAGGAATGATTTACAAATAGGGCTTGAAATTTTAAATTTTACCTATGGTGGGGGTACAGCTGTCTCCTACTTTTACATGGGCTCTGGGACTTGAATTCAGGTGGTCAGGCTCTTGTAGCAAGTGCTTTTGCCAGTTCAGCCATCTTGCTGGCCCATTTATTTTTTAATATGAATAAGCCAAACATTTTTTATTGTTTTTATGTAGTTAGATTTATTTTGTTAATATGGTTAGGATTTTTACAGATAGAGTGAGACTCATAAAATTCTTCTCATAATGGCCTTATCAGGTTTTGGTATTTATGGGATCCTGTATAGGTTGTAGATTTTCTTTTCTTTTTTCTCTTTCTCTATCCCCCCCTCACCCCTCCCCTCTCTCTGATGTGTTTGTGTGTATCAGAGGACACCGTATGTCCTTTGGAAGTTCAAGAGTCACTTTGGGAATCATCATGAATTGCTCTACTTTCTTTTGGCTTTGCCCTAGGGATTATTATGTGGAATCTTGAGATCTGAACTCAGGTTCTTTTACTTTCAAAGCAAAGGCTTAATTCCAAGCCATCTCAGTAGGCTCTGCATGTTTTTTTCCAGACGTTTATGTAAAATTAGTTTTGACTTTAAATAATTAGAATTTGCCATGAGAAGTCACCTAGACTTAATAGTTCAGCTTCACTAACTCTTATGGGACTGCATTTGTTTTTCATTTTTTACAATTTCAGATATATAAAATTGTTTATAGTAGGTTGTTTAATATCAGCAAAATCTGTAGAGATGTTTTTTCCTTCAATGTTGCATAGTTGTCTTCTCCCTTTTCATTGAAGCTTATGATAATTTTTAAATTTCATTTCATGTTTCTGTTCTCATTTTTACTTTTATCAGAATCTTTGAATTTGGTTCTTACAGTTCTCTTGAGATGGATTTTCAGTCTTCTGACATATACTTAAGATTATAAATTTGTAGTTGGCTGTGGTGTTGCATGTGTGTAATCCTGCCATTTGGGAGACTGAAGCAGGATATTCATGAATTGGATGGAGTTCAACCTGGGATATGTAGCAAGACCCTGTCTAAAAAAACAAAGACAAACTCTGCATTCCACAAGCTTAAACTTGGAAGTTTTATTATTGGTTAATGGTATTTCTGTTTTTCATTGGAATTTCTTTGAATCATAGATCAGAGTATGTTAATTTCCAAATGGAATTTTTCTAGTTATTTTTAAGTATTTCTTTCTAGCTTAATTACATTGTGAAGAACATGCTTGTATATTTTGATTTAGTGACATTTTCTACATGTTTTCTAACTATCTGCTGTACCTGAATATGAATCCAATTATTGAGTGCAGTGTTTTATACACACACACACACACATACATATATATACACATACATACATTGGTTGTATTGAGCCAGTTATTAAAATGTCTTCATGTATATATATAGTCTAGTTACTGAGGTATGTTAATTAATATGTGGGTTTATCTCTTTTTCACTTATAGAAGAAACAGTGAATACAAGGCCAAAAACAAGCAAATTTTTAGCAAAAATCACAGGAAAAAAATGGTGTCTGGAAGCCTCTATGAGGAAAAGCATAACGAAGAGCAGAGGTGGTGGAGAGAGTCAGCTCAGCCAAGTGGAACATTGGGAATTTTGTTCATTAATTTTAGGATCAGAAATACTGTAAATGTGGGACCCACGGGTAGTGATCTGAGGTTAAAATTGTGTTTGTTTCAGCGCTGCTGGGACATCGCCTTGGGTCCTCTCAAGCAGATTCCCATGAACCTCTTCATCATGTACATGGCAGGCAATACCATCTCCATTTTCCCTACTATGATGGTGTGCATGATGGCCTGGCGACCCATTCAGGCACTTATGGCAATTTCAGCCAGTAAGTATTCTTAGAGTTCTAAGAATTGAAGGCAAATTC
This sequence comes from Typhlomys cinereus, assembly GCA_023101885.1. Classification (NCBI taxonomy): domain Eukaryota; kingdom Metazoa; phylum Chordata; class Mammalia; order Rodentia; family Platacanthomyidae; genus Typhlomys; species Typhlomys cinereus. Next base: position 1,789,477 of record JALPQD010000422.1, on the reverse strand, counting down.
TCTGGTATGATTCTTGGCTAAAGGTGTGTAGGGTTGATAGTGACAGTGGTGACCTGAGGGGAAAATGGTGCTGCTCACTGTAGACTTCAGTTTTAGTGGTTCCGTTTGCAATCTTACTTTGAGTTGCTTGTAATAAATACATATTGTTTGATTCATATTGGGGGGAAAAAGATTTTACAGCTTCTGTTATTCCAACAGCTTTCAAGATGCTGGAGAGTTCAAGCCAGAAGTTTCTTCAGGGTTTGGTATATCTCATTGGGAACCTGATGGGCTTGGCATTGGCTGTTTACAAGTGCCAGTCCATGGGATTGTTGCCTACACATGCATCAGATTGGCTAGCCTTTATTGAGCCCCCTGAGGTAAGGCTAAATTCCAGGCAATTTTAATGTACAGCGAATTGCTGACTTGTTGGATGATAGGAATTAAAGTTGGTATGAAGTTACATTTAAAAAAAAAAAATTAAAGAATGCATGCCATGGTGTATGTGTGGAGGTCAGAGGACAGCTTTCCAAAGTCAGTTTACTCCTTCCAGTACGTGGGGTTCCAGGGATTGAAGTTCATTCATTCATTCATTAAGTAATGAAAATATTAGAATTTTGCAAGTTACAGGAGCTTGGAAAATAGACTTTGTGACAACCAATGTTTAAAGAAAGTTATACGGCACTGAATTATCACTCATCTCTTCATTGTTTCTTACAGAGAATGGAGTTCAGTGGTGGAGGATTACTTTTGTGAACCTGAGAAAACTACCTAATACCTAAGTACATGGACCTCATTTTCATCCTGTTTAAGCCCATTGGCTCATAAACATACTTTTAAAATAATCACTCATGTTGAAAAGAACTGTTCACTATCCCATTATGACACAGCTCGAAGACAAATCCTAGGAAATGTGTAGTAATGTGAAGAACTTTACCAGAACCCCTGACTGAAAATAATGTAGAAAACTTTATTTATGTTTCCAGTACAGAGCAAAACAACAAATAAAACCAGACTCCATGTAAACAAAAGAATGTAGCTGCTAAAGAGCTGTTATTAACAACTCCTTTCAATAAATTAAAACAGTTGCACAAGTTCCTCTTCAATCTATTTTCTTTAATATTTCACTTCTATTGAACATAAGCTGAGACAAGTTCTGCTAGAGACTTTTGGAAGGTGAAGAAACTAATGCTGGAGTCAAACAATACATGATGAAAAGAAAACCAGAAAAGAGCATGTAAATATGTTTACAGTTGAACTTACTTTTAATACCCACGATACGGAATTTTTAACATTTAGGGGGAATGAGGATTGGTGGGATCCCTGGGCCCACCTGCAAAGGAGGCAAGGGAAGATGAACAGTGACCTTTCCCTTGACAAGAGGAAGCTGGCACCTGTCAGCCCCTGCAGTTCAACTCCAGCTTTTAAGTATCTATGGAAGGCTAAGGGCCAGTGGTGAGGAGCATGTGTAACCTGCTCTGGAAAAGTCATAGATGCATAAAAGCTGGGCATTATTCAAAAGGCAGGAGAAGGCTTTTCTCTTCCCTCTTGAAACATAACCCCCCTTCCCCTAAGGTGCATATTCTCTCAAGTTTTCAGTATTGCTTTATTTTTAATGATTAAGAGACAAAACACTTTCCAAACAGACAACATAAGCAACACAGAAACATGAAATGCTTTCGAGAGAGATGAGTGTAAATGTGGCCTGATAACCATTTTCCATGTAACAGTGATTTTGTATTTGAGGAACCAAAGCAATAGCTATATTAATAGCTACTAATTCCCTTTAAATTTTCAAAAGATAAATTTTCAAAAGATTCTTTCAGACCTCCAACCACAAACAGTCCTTTAAAATTAACCTTATTTTCTGCCTATTATTTGAGTATATGGAAAAATAAGTCACTTTGGCCCAGGGTGAGTTTAAGTGCTGAGGAATTCCTGGACAGGCTGAGCTTTACTGAATGGGTCTTTAAAATTTTGGATCTTAGGGGAATCTATCCCTTATGACTATATTCATTCAGCTGTGCAATGGAGTGCTAGAATGGGATCTATAACCCAGCTTTTACCCTCTGCAGGAAGGAGCAGGAAAAACCATTCAAAATTCTCTCTGCCTTGCTACCCCAAGCTCACTGCTCAAGGTGGGCTGGGAGAGTCAAAAGAACAAAGAACAAATCAAAACGCTTGTTTCTTAAGCAGCAGTGACGGGGTTGCCTCTGTAGGTTCAATGAGGACTTCTCAGTGACCCTGTTCAGTGTCAATGGGTAAGAAAGAGTGGCACTGTCTATCATTAGCAGAGGAAATTTAAAAGTAGTCATGAGTGTGAGCATGAAGTCATTTTTATAAATAACTTTAGCAAGATGTAAAAGGAATGAAGTTCACATACTCAAGATTCCTGTCAGCCACACAGGTAAGCCAGGTGTTTGTGATCAGCAATTCTAAAGTAAGGAGCTGAGCTTGCACAGGTATTTCCTTGGCACACTGGAACTTGCTGCAAAACTGACAGAGCAGAAGACCACTGGCTGGATAAACATCTAGTTCAGAGCCTAGCTTCTGCAGTCAGAAGAACAATGAAGAATAAATTGAAAAAAGGGAAATCCTCAGTTTTGGTTATTTAGGTGAGTGCCTCAAGTTTTAGCTATGGCTTGGATATGAGGCCACAGATTTCTTGTGAAAGAAAATTTCTTGGATGAAGCCAATGCAAATCTCTGCCACATTAAGCAGTTAAGGAGAGCAGCAGATAATCTTGGCACTGTGGAAAGGGTGCGACTCTAGAACTGACAAATTCCACTGCTGAATTTCCCTCTTGGAAAGATGGCCAAAGCGTTCAGAGAACGACTGTAGAAAGTCTTCCCAGTGCTGCTTCCTTACAATTGTCTTTAACCTGTGCCTGCTAAAGGTATAAAAGGAAGAGAACCTATTAGCTAACATGCATCACAACCTACATTTCTTAGATAACTTCTTGTGTGCTTTGCTTGTGTCACACAGTAATTGCAGACTGCATCTCAGTAAATCTTAGTAGGTACTCTTCAAAATTTCCTTAATTCAGCCATTTAAAAAGAACCTGAAAGAAATCACTTTTCCTTTCAGAACAAAAACTACCTTCCATAGTAACACCATGGGATAAATTTTGAGAGAAATAAATATTTGAAATACAGAGACACAGCAAAGATATTTGAACCTGCTATTTGGGCGAATATGGTAGTTGAAGTAGAGGCTGCAGCCTTGTTTCAGGTTTTGTATATTAGCATTCTAGGTTTCCATCTTGGCTTGCCACAGTCTATTTTCATAAGGACACTAGCCTCTCACATACTTGGTAATTCTTTATTAAGGTGAGGCTAACTGGCTGGTAACTCTTCTGGTGCCATTGCTGAACTATGACTTCTGAAATTCCTCTTCAATGCTGGCTAGGTACTTATTTTTGTTTGTAATTGAATTTCCAGCATCACTTTTACCAAGTCACTCCTTTAAGGAGAGCTGAACGTTTCTGTTGGCTTAGATTGTTAATTCTAATTTGCCTTTTACTGGCACAGAAATGGCTTTTAGGACTTGACCATTCTTCCGATGTTGAAGGAATGTTCGTTGCTTCTGTAGGGATGGCAGGTGATGTGGCAACCAAGAGCAGATCTGTTTGAATTCTTCTGCATAGTACTCGGGGCTCAGCTCAGCAAGAGTTCAGTGTGATGTGTACAGAACACAGGCGTCTAGGAGAGTGGGAATGATAGGAAAGAGCTGTCATTTCCACAGGTGCTGGAAGCCTTTTAGGAAAGGTGAGACAGAGCAGAACCTTCGAGAAGTTATGAATAAATGGTGATCACTTCACTTCCACCTCCCCGGACAAGGAGGACTCGCTCTAATCCCTCAGTGAGTACTTCTAGGAACTCCATGTCTTCAGAAGTTGTCAAGGAAACAGGCAGAAGAGGACTACACTTTACAGCTTGGCATCACTAATCTAAGTTTAAATGGTCACAGAACTGCAAACTCAGCATGCTCCTTAACTACTGACAATATGAAAATTTAGGGCTCAATATTCATTTTCATAATTCATTTACCCACTCAGGCATTCAGCAATACCGGGGATTGAATCTAGGACCTTATATATTGTTAGGCAAATTAGCTTACATATGCTCTGGTTTTTATTATTATTTTTTAAAATTTGAGACAGAGTCTCACAAAGTTGTTCAGGCTGGCCTTGAGCTTGTGATTCACCTGTCTCGGCCTCCTGAGTAGCTAGACTTACAGGCTTGCACTACTAGGCCTGGTGTTGGATCCAGTTTTAACTTTCTAAAATAATCCAGGAGTCAAGGCCCTTTGAATACGTAATATAAGACTGATGATTTTTTCTTAAAGAGTATTAGGGATTGACAGTAAAGCCTTGTGTCTACTAGGCAATCACTATGATTGAGCTATCTTCATTTGTTATTTTCTAAAAGTTATTTTAAAAATCGGTGAACTCACAAATAATGTTTCTCAACGATTTTTTAAAATGCCAAAAAATAAGAAAAGGGCCATAATATAGTAGCTTAAAAATTCCTAAAAATTATCCATAAAATTTTGAAATGAAGCTTCTCTAGTCGGATTTTCCTATCAATATGTTTTCCCACTTAAAAACAAAATGGGGCAATAAGACAGCTGGGCAGGTAGGTGCCTGCCCACAAACCTGGCCACTGGTGTCTAATCCCTGGGAGCCTGCAGGGTGTGTGCAGAGAATTACTTCTGACAGCTGTCCTCTGACCTCCACAAATGCTGTGTGGCATGCCTATCTCCTCTCCTCCCAGATAGTAAATACATTATTAAAAAGCCTTTTTCTGAACAGTGCAGCTAAGAGCAGATCACTGCAGGGCTGGAAGGTTCCCACACAAACACTTCAGGGCTACACATAAGAGGAATGTCTTTTTCTCTTTCTAATTGCAACAGGTTTCTTCTAAACTGCTGCCCCCTACTGCATCAGAGAGAGTACTCTCTAGGATTCTCACTGAATATGACATTATGCTGCTAATATACTACCCTAGAAATCTTTTTTGGGGCTCAGGGAGAATATATGACCCCACCTCCTGAAATAAGATCAGTTAATCTCACAAATTTGAAAGATTCCTTGCCTGTGACTTTTACAGCTACCTCATTTAACAACCAAGCAAAGATTCCAACTTGTGGAAAGGATACAGTTTTCATCTCCCTCTGGGTTTCGGGGTGGCCCTGGCATATTCAACAAAACCAGCTTTGCTTCGTGGGACTTGTTAACTATAACCTCATTGAGCTTCACTGCTGTGTGCATCCGTCTTACATTGGAGTGGTCCCTGGGTGTGGCAGAAATAGAGAGAGTTAAGGCAAAAAAGAAACTAGTTAGGTTGTCTTAAAAACAGATTGAGATCCAGATCTTTTTCATTTGATTACTGATAATGTGATAAAATTTCTCTATGATAACACAGATTTTCCCAGTACACAGCTGCTTATTTTATAAGTAGTATGGCCAAGAATTACATGGAGAGAGCATTGTTAACTTGTGTACCCTGTTTAATGGAGAGCTACTCTGTAGAGGCAGATGACTGGATCTGGGGTAAGATGAACTAACTTCATGCTATAAGTCTGTCAGACACCACCACCTAGAACACCATATTAATTATATAATACGCTTCAATGGGAAAACTTACGGAATATAATACGCTTCAATGGGAGAACTTACGGACGCATGTTAAGGAGGTCTTGGAATCCTTCCATTGACTTGGCTTTTTGCCCCCGGGATGCCATGTATTTGTCTTTTGTCCAGGTCATGTGTACTCTCTCCTGGTAAGTTTCTGTCTCTTCATCCTCATCAGAGCCGATGCTGGTCAATCGTAGCATTGAGTTCCGATCTTTGACCAGTTGTGCCTGAGGAAGGTCAAACACAAGTCAGTCATTCTTCCTAATTTTTTTCCAGTGCTTCAAACACTTTCAAACAACAGTGAGGTTAAACTGAGAAAGCTGAGAAGAGAATCTGTCTTCTTGTATTACTGACAGACTTCACAGACAGGATCAGGGCAGTACGGGGAGTCTCACCTCTCTGTCTCGTTCCGTTTTGGACAGCCGCATGTGCCGAAGCATCTGAGACCTTTGCTCCATCATCAGTGTGCGCTCGTAGGTGTAAGCTGATATGTCACTGTCGTGCTGCAAAGACATTACACAAAATGAGCAAAAAGCACGAGAGAAAGCCATGCTCTAACTTAGAAAAACTCACAATAATGACCTTTTGCCCCAATCAGTCTTTGAGCTATATAGGTGCATTATTTTTGGACTGCAGATTACATCCAGAAGTGCTGACTTTTTTCTGACCTAATTATTATTTTTCCTGAAACACAAAACATAGTCTGTATTTTTCACTAGTTATGAGTGATTTTAAGCATGAATAAAAATTAAGAATCTAAGAATCTGACAAGCATATAAAGGCTGTATAATAATAAAACTAAGAGATATACCTAAAATATTCATGCATCCTACTTATCCAGGTCAACAAGTTAGGGTTTTGTTAGAATTATGGGATTAATTTGCATTTATAGCTGAACTGTATCTAAAACCAGAAAAGGTTCTAGGGAGGAAGAATTGGGTGGGTCTGGTGGACTCTGTTCTCTCACGCTCCTTTTTCTCACCATCTCCACCACTTCTACTTCAGCCTCAATGCGCAGGTGGTACAGGAAGGTGGCCAAGTCCTTCTTCATCTGGATACTGTTGTCTTCCAGCTGGGCTACTGTGAATATGCGTATGCTGCACTTTCGCCACACCTGACAGATTGTCACATGTATGTGGAAAATTAGATGCAGAAGGAAAAAAGGGATTTCCTAAAACATGAGACATTGGGGTCTTCTAGTCTTGCTGTACTGTGAGGCATTTGGTTCCTAGCTTGCTGCTCGATACGTTTCTATACTAGGGCAAAACACTGAGCAACAAACAACATAAACTTTAAGGTCTTTTTTTGGCAGAGTCTTGTTATGTATGTAATCAGACTGAAACTCACTGTACAGCTTAGGATTGACTTGAACCACTCAATCCTCCTGCCTCAGCCTCCTGAATAGGCAAGTGTCACTACCCTGGCTTTAAGTTCTTGATTTCATTGTCTCCCCCACAAAAAAATTAAAAAACAAACAAACAAACAAAAAACCAAAGCAAACATTGTGAAGTTGGTCTTTGTTCTTGTTTCTTGGCACATAATTCCTTGTCCTTGGAGGAGAGAGGGACTGAGGGTCAGGCTGACTGACTACCTGTTGTGACAGATATGGTCAGTTAGGCCTATGTAATGCAGCACCCATGAAAACCCTAAGAGGCTGGGTCCCAGGGAGCTTGGAGATAACTGGACACACAGCAGACAACAAGGCACGGAAGTTCTGGTCCTCTTCTCTCAGGCTCTGCCCTACTGGCCTCACCTTCTTCTTTGTGCTGCTGCTATAATAAACCAGTAATTTAAAGAGTGTTATCTTGGGTTGGAGAGATGGCTCAGGGGTTAAGACTCTGTCTCACAAGCAGAAGGTCCTGAATTCAGATCCCAGATCCCAGGTAAAAATACCAGGCAGAAATGGCAGCGGCTTGCACTTCTGGCGCTAGTGGGAGGAGCCTGGGGAATCCCAGAGTGAAGCAAGAAGGTAATATGAAATTTGACAATCTGGGATGATTCCCAAAGTCGCCCTTAGTCCTCACCAGGGACACATGTGCCCTCTGATACACACACAAACACACACACAAAGATAAAATGTTTTATCTTGAATTCTGAAAGGCACTCTAGCAAATTAACTGGGTCCAAGAAGGAGTCATGCAAAGTCAAAAGCAGGCAAAACCAACCAGGACTTGAAAGTAGCACCAAAAGAGAATGATGGTCTTTTAGCCTGGAGCCCTCAACCCGCAGAATGTGATGTGTCCTCCAGACAGATACTTTCAGAACTGATTTAGAGGACACCAGGTACTATCCATCACAGTATCATGTTATCTTGCGCGATGTGAGAAGAGCTCACCTCTTACCTGTGGTAAGTTGAAGGGTGTTCTATTCAGGGAGTTCATCAATGATACTATGCAGACTTATCAAAGAATGTGCATGTATATGCATGACCTACCTCACATACACGTGCGCAGGTACACACACACACACACACTGAAGCTTCGTTAAAAGATGTTTGCCTTTTTCCCCTAAGATGAGTCCTGTTTTTCCTAAGGACTCACATGGAACTTCACTAGCTGCATTTCACTTAACTTGGGTTAGGGTAAAATACAAAGAAAACTGGGATTATGGAACAGCCAAGAATACTCTCCACTCTTCTGATTTTAAGCCCAAACTCTGTATAAACAAAGGAGAGTAATTTGTCTAGTGGAGCGGGACAGAAGGGAGCAGCTCTTTTCAAGGAAATGGTCCAAGAATACCTTGTGCTGCTTCAGAAGGAACGGTAGGAGCATAAGCATCCCCCCATCATGCACAATCCACCACACGTCGATGTTGCCCTCTGAAAATGGTTCCACATTGCTGGGGAAGAAGGAGACATTTTTAGCCACCAGGAGGGCAAGATGGGCAGCTGTCGTCACTCGAACTGTGCCTAGGAAGAAGAAGAGAATTGGGATAAGCACAGAGGAATCCTTGGGCTTGCTTTGCTTCCTACCATGTTAAGAAAGGAAGGACAATGTTTTTTATATTTCTCTGAATGAGGTGTCCCATTGATAAAGTACATTACACCCTACTAAAGTTAACAGAAGCTGTTGAGAGAAGTTTGGATAGTTAACAGATTGGACTGAGGACCATGGTGTAGGCTACTAGGTGCACTACATTTTTAAGGCAGGAATTTGGAACAGAATGATGAACAATCCTTCAATTCCTGTGAGGACATCAATATGAAAAGTCATAAATGAAAACATAAAAATTTCATAGACAATTTCTAATATAAAATTTGACAGAGATAATTTGTGAATATAAATGTAAAGCAGGGGAGATCTGGTAAAATAAGGTTAAAACTAGCAATTCTTCAGCTGGCCTTCTAAGACCATATGTGGCATGATCTCTACTTCAGGAAGTAGTGTGATGTTTTAAGTTTATCTCTTATTTGGACCCTTGTATTAGCACAGAAAGTAGTTTGTACCAATGAAAGTCTTCCAAGCACGGGCATCTTCACTTTGCCGCCAGCCGTTAGGCCAGCCCATCACCACTGTGTTGGGCTTCATGCCCCCAAGGCCGCAGGACTGGATGAGGTGGGAAATGCCCTCTTTCAGCTTGGCAGCCACTACCAGCTGGCAAAATCCTTTTACCTTCTCTGTTTCCATTAGGTGCTTAACGGTCTGGAAGAGATACAAAACCTCAACAGTGAAACTGGTTCACTTGTGCTTTAACTCATCATTTCTTCTCCAGGATTATATTCCCAGTCCCTTTCCAAATTCTACATAAGAACATGGCTCTCCATGTGAGGAACTCAGGAGAAATGCAGAGGGAACCTTAGAGTCCAGGTCTACACAAAGTGAAGGGGTGTGGGTCTACCCAAGGAAAGGCCACTTTAACTGCCACAGAGTCCTGAGCCCCTACTGGCAGCAATCTTGAAGGGAGCCCTGGGGCCCACACAAGCAGACAAGCAGGAGGGTGGGAGGGAAAGGGCTGGGTTGGCAAACAGAGGAGAGAATGGGAAACGAAGGGGAGACGGAGTGAGGGGCCAGGGAAAGTCACTCATGTTTGTATAAAAGGAAAATTCTTAATAAAAAAGAACATGTCAATCATACAAAAGTTAAAATTCTGCCAATGAAATGTCATCTTGTTTTATTTTTCTTCAAGTGCTAGTCCATATTACATATTTTATATCTACAGCTGATTATCTTCATGTAGTTTCTCTCCCTTTTCCTCTATCCTGCTTTTGTCTTTTGAAATAGGAAAAACTGAGAACAAGAATTTTCATAAAGCGGATACTGTACATAGTGTCTTGATTGACAAAGTATGTTCACTAATGTGAACATAATCTCCTCTTTAAGCCATAGTCATGCCCTAACTTATCTTTCCAGAAACTCAATCTGATGATTCATTTCCTCTTAGAATTTTTTCAGGTAAGGTTTCCTTTTGATTCTTTCATTCTTATATCTTTCCTGACATTTTAATGGTGAATGTTGAGGATACCTGCATTTGATTTACTATTATTGCACTTACTCAAGTTGAGTGAGAGATAATTATCTCGTGTCTCATTTATTCTTACTCCACCCTTTTGGTGGAAAGAGAAAGGGAACAAGGATGTGCAAAGTGATATGATTTTCCCAAAGTCACAAACTAAGTCAGTGGTTTAACTAGGGTAAGAATTTTGATTTGCAACCCTGTACTCTTTTATTACTTTTTATTATCATTCTGCACTGTTTCTCAGCATTTCCAGTTTTTAAGAGTTTCAAATAATTCCAAATGAAATCAGCAATTTTTTAAATTCAGGCAACATTTTTCCAAACAACAGGTTTAGTTTTATCACTCAGAGAAAGCACTGGAGTGAAAATTACTTCTTTCTTCCAATAGAACTAATATTTAGCAGAACTAACTGAAAACAGCAAACTTATTTTGCTTGATGCAACACAAGTCCATAGAAAGAACCTCTCTTTGTCATTGTCATAAGATTTAAGAACCTTTCCCATGATTTCTCTCAGTACTCAGATCAGGATTTGGTTTCTAACTGGAAATAATGGTGAGCCTTGATAATTTTACAGGTTTAGAATGCTTTAAATGAGAAGAGCTGATGTCTACCTTCTGGCTTCTTTTCTTTGAGAAAATATGACTGTTTAAAGGCCAGCACTAGTCAGGAAGCCTAGTCACATGGAGAAGGGAATTAAGAAGCGCGGGGCCTTCCTATTAACGTTACAAAACCGTAAGCCTGGGTGGAGCTCGTGGATTTTCAGCTAGGGTGGGATCAGCGAACCCCAGCTAGCCTACATCTCTGGCCACCCTGGTACTGGGGTTACAGTCGAGAACAGAACAGCTGGCTTGTTACATAGATTCTAGGATCCAGACTCTGGTCTTCGTGCCTGCGCAGCAGCTGGTGCTTAACCACCAAGCCGTCTCTCCAGTCTTGACTCTCACCTGCTCGGCAGCTAAAGCTTCGCCATAGTTTTTCAGGAAGTTCCCCACAATGACACAGCCCACAATTGTGAGACCCTTTCCAGCTTTGAGCTGAGAGGCAAAGGTAAGGAGGCGAGGATGCTTAACATGTAAGTCTTCATTCAGTTTCAGCAACACAAGCAGCTGGGGCCTGTGAAGAGGTTAGAGAGAGGACACTTCAGGCTTGGCAGAAGAAATGGCAGATTCATCCTTTCATTCAAGACGTCTGTACAAAGCATGGCAGAAGAATGATAAGATGAGGGTTTCCAGTTATTTTGAATGTCTCAGTTGAGAACATTCTGAAGTTGACTACTCATCAAAAAACAGATGCTAAAAGTCAACACTGCAAGTTACAGAAAAGGCCACGAGGACTTGGGAGACCTCGGAACAGGCCCACAACACCCTCTCCTCAAGCCACACAAACTGCTTATCCTATTGTCGACGAAGCAGTTCTGGGTGTTGATCTCATGTCAAACACCACAAAGCTCTGCTGATTTCTTTACCTCCAGTTTTTAGTGTGTGGAGGTCCTTCCTCCAGACGAAGCAATGCAAATCGGGCAGCACTGAGGGACAGCCCACGGATACCATCACCCCATTCTTTCTCAGCTCTGGGAGAAAAAGTAGAAAAGGGCAGAGACATATTTAATTTGTGGTAAGTATAATTAAAAAAAAAAATAAAATCTGGGCTGGAGACATGGCTCAGGGGTTAAGACTCTGTCTCGAACACAGAAGGTCCTGAATTCAGATCCCAGATCCCACCTAAAAACACCAGGCAGAAACGGAGGCACTTCTGGTCCTGGTGGGAGGAACCTGGGAAATCCCAGCACAGAGCAGGAAAGAGGAAGAAGCAATCCAGGAAGATTCCTGACCTTGGTCTTCCACAGGAACATACAGTGCCCTGTGATAAACACACACACACACACGCACGCACGCACACATACACACAATTTTAAAAAAATCTTTTTCTGAATGTAAGAATAAGAAACACACAAAGAAGCAGTTCCTTACTAGCATCATGAGTCCACTGTGAATAGATCAACACCATCCCAAACACAAATGGTTCACAAAGAGCTACTCGCTCTTCTGTGTATTTATTCAAAAACAACAATGAGAAATAGCCATTTAGATTAGGAAGTTATTTGAAATTGTGATTATAAAAATAATGGACAATAAAAGCCAAAGTATGCTCCTGGATCAAAATATTTGTTCTTCATTTTGGAAGTTATTATGCAGTCTTAGTAGTGACAGTGTTACTCAGGATAATTTCATTTCAGAGATGATCCTGCTTGAAGAAATTAGCAAAGATGTTTACATTTGTGCTACATTTTACTTAGGTCTGATTGTTCTTTTGATTTTTCCTTTCCTTCCAATTAGTTTTCACTGATTCGTTTTTATTTTCCCACAGGTTTCCCTTGTGATGAAACGCTTGTTTCTCTAAGATAGTTAAAAAAGTTAGGGATGAACAAATGAAGTTCCTTGCTTTTCAATGTAACTTTCATAGAACTGCTTCTAACTACAGTTTTTCTTCTTTCGTTTCTTTTCTCTCTTGTTTTCTGAGACAGGAATCCCATGTATCCCAGGTTGACTTTACATTTGCAGTCCTCCTGCATCAGCCTCTAAGTGCTGAGCTTTACCATGCCTGTCCGAACTAGCCATTCTCAATACTTTCAGCAGTGGTCAAGGTAAAATCCACACTCACCCTTGGTACTCAATGTACTTGTAGATCATACCAGCTATCACCATAGCTACGATGGCATAATACCAGGAAGAAATGAACATCAGAGCCAGACAGATACTCATTCCCATGAAAGAGAGGATCCTGGAAAAGGAAAACAAAAACGTAAAGAAGCATCTTTCTAGGTAACAAGAAAGCCCTCTGCTAGGGATGGTTTTCAAACTACAACATACAGTTATTAATTTTAATTTTTTCCAATCATTACAGACAGAATGTATGTAAAATATAATGAAAATCATATACTCAAAAAATATCACATAACTGGATGTTGTGGGCAAAGGTTGCTTCTTCCCTCCCCCCTTTCCTTCCTTTCTGTGCTACTGGGATACAAACCCAGAGGTAAGAACTCTGCCAAGGAACTATACCCTCAATGCAGATGGAAGGCTGATTTGCTAGAGGAGTTTCTAAAGGTTTATCATCAAATTTTATGTTTTTTATTGTTGAACTGGCAACAAATAAATCATCAGTCTGCATTGAGCCTCAAGCTTTATCTGTAACAGATGCTTCCAATCGAGGTAAAAGCACAAACATAAAAAGAGGTGCTATCATAGAACTAGGACAGCCTAATCTCTCCCCATCCTGGAGCTCAGGGACATTTGCGGAAGAGGGGGCGGTAAGATTGTAAGAGCAAAAGGATGGGAGGAGCAACGATTTGCAAGATTCTCAACAATAGTTGGGGCCAAAGCAATCGTAATGGGACTTTGCATGCCCTGCGCAATGTCCAGCGCACTGTTGCCCTCATAAAGTTTAGCATCTGTTAAGGGCACCGAGACCCCTGGAGGCAAGGGATTGACAGCCATAGTAGTGATCTTATGCCTAAGGGGAACAAGAGAAAGGGCTTATGGAAATGCCACTGGGTCCTTATATGTCATCGGAGAGGAGGACCCAATGGAGAGTTAGGCGTATACAATAAAGGACTCTCTGGGAATTGGGGGGGAGGCACTGGGGGAAGGGGAGGGGGAGGAGGGGGGAGGGAGGGAACTGGTAAAAAATTTTAAAATGTATAATTAAATTTTTAATAAAAAAAAATATTTCTTAAAAAAAAAAAAAAAGAGGTGCTATAACGTTAACTGCAATTACAAGAAGATGTACTTGTCTGGAAAAGTAAATCTTAACTCTATAATCATTTTCATAAATATTCCTTAAAATATCTATGAACATATTTAAAACACTAAATGAATTTTTAAAAGTTTTATAAATTTTTTTATTCCTAGATATCTTTTCTTATTCCTAAATATCTCTATGAAAATGTTCACTTTTGGCTAGTACTAAATTCAAGCCAATAAATAGTTTACCAAGAAAAAATTTACAAACATTTTAATCATTAAAACCATGGAATCAGCTGATAAAAGTTTGTCATTAGTTTTTTTTCGCACAGTATTTAGCAGAAGCTGGTAAGAGAGTGCTTGCTTTGAGCAAATAAATTTCATAGACCCTGAATCTTTTCTGTACACAGAATGAGCTTTCTGTAGCTGATGAATTTTATGGAATGAATAGAGAATTGTTAATTTGGAACTTAAGATATAAGACAAAATAAAGAGGAAAAATGAGATTTGAAGTAACACGAAAAATGTTCATCCTGAATTTTTTATTTTTTTTATTATTTTTCTGTATGTGTAGGGTGTGAGGGTGTGTGTGTGTGTGTGTGTGTGTATCCGCGTGCATCTGGACACACATGAACAGATGTGAATGCAAATGAAAGTCCAAGGTTAATGTTGGGATGATCCTTGATTGTTCTTCCATTTTATTTCTTTGCATGTAGGTGCCAGTGTGTACACTGTGGAAGAGGTGTAAAATAAGGCACTGTGTGTGTCTGTGGAGGTCCAAGGGCGTCTTTAAGAATCACCCTAGATTGCTCTACCTCCTTACTGCTTTGCTTTGGAGTTTTCCAGGCTCTGTGTTCAGGGCCAGTATTATAAAGCCACTGCCATTTCTACCCAACATTTTTATATAAGATCTGGGATCCAATTGTTTTTGAGGCAAAGGCTTTAACTCCTGAGCCATCTCCCCACTCCCACTTCATCCTTTTGAAGCAAGGTTTCTCAGTCAAATTCAGAGCTCACCAATGTGGTTAGTCTCACTGGCCAGCTGGCTTTGGGGCTCCTTGGTTTCTGTCTTATGAGGCTGTATGATGGTATGGTATGCATGATGGTGGGCCATCATGTCCAGTTATTTACATGGGTTCGAAGGATTCAAACTCTAATCTTCTTCCTTATGCAGCTAGCAAGCACTTGAACTATTGCGCCATCTCCCTAGCCCTATTTTAAAATCACTTTATTTGCATTTTATTTGTGCACACATGTGTATGTACAAGTATGCACATGCATGTGTGTATGTAGTATGTGTGGCATATGTGTACGTGTGTGTATACATGTGCAAGTAGAGGCCAGAGGAGGATGTTGGGTGTCTGTTTTACCACTCTCTGATTTATTCCTTTGAAACAGGGTCTCTCACTGAACCTTGAGCTAGGTTGATGCCCACCAAGCTCCAGTGATCTTCCTATCTCCACTCAATGCTAGGGTTACAAGTGTAAGTGGTCACACTGGTGTGTGGGTGTGGGTGTGTGCGCGCGCGCGCATGCACGCACGCTAGGTGTTGAACTCAGGTCTTTATGCCAGCATAGCAAGTGTTCCTTCTTACCCACTGGGCCATTCCCTAGCCTCCTCCATAACATTTTTAGTTCTTTTCAATTTTTTTATTTTTATTTTTGACACTTTCATTCAAAAATACAATGTGTTTATGTGTTTTCAATTAATGTTAAGCTACAAAGATCATCAGAGTATTAAAATCAATTGAAGAAATAAACTTTTGCTCCATACACATTAGTAAAAGGTTAGCAAAAAGACTACTACCCACCATTATGAAGCAAGAAAAGGATTAAGGACAGGTAGTAAAGATTATTATAGCAACAAGCATATATCGGCAAAGCCAAAAATCTGCTATCTTTTAAGAGAAATGCTAGAAAAGAGATGAGATGGTAGCCAAAACAAACTTAGATGACTCCTTCAGGACTGGGCAGACTTTACCATAACAGATTAACTGTATACCAGCCACTGTAGTACTAAGACATACCTTGTTACCTTTACAAATTAGTAATGTGAGGTTTTACATGATCATGTGCATTACTGAAGATTACAGAGCTAAGAAATAGAGTTGAAAAGTAGATGTGAGTTATCTAACTCTGTAGCCTGCATTCTTAACTTCTAAATGAAATTCTAGTTAGAGAATGAGAATGAAGCTTGTTTATCTGCCACCACTCCCTGGGGAAATGTTAGTGTTCAATGCTAGCTACGGGAAGGGGGATGCTGATAGTGTCATCTTTGTTCCGGGAAGTCCCTGGGCATAAACGAACACAGGCAATCCTGATGGACGTAGTGGACTACACACAAATACACAAGAGTAGGAGAGGACTAGTTGGGAAGAAGACTGTTTTCAATGGGAGAAGGGTAAGGGTAAGATCAGGAAATACGTGGTTAAAAAGTGACATAAATTCATTATATTCCTGTACAAAATTGGCAAAGAATAAAAAAAGGAAAGTAAGTAAATAAGATGATAAAGTGTGCCCTCAAGGGGGAAAGTATGAGATGGGAAAGCAAAGATGAAAAGGGAGGAACCCAGTGCTCAGCTGAGAGGGCAACAGGAAAATAGGCAGGCAGAGACCCTGAGCCGAGAGAACAAAGCGCCTGCAGATGCTTCATCACGTATGGATGGTGCAAGTTATTTTAAAATGATACAGTTATGATGGAGCGTAGGGATCAGGTATTAAGTGACCATGAAAACAGACAGTGTGGAATAGCTAACGAAACAAATTTTCTGAGAATTGAGAATCTACTTATCTAGGAAGAAGACAAGCAGACTGGCTCACCAGTGATAGTAGCGGAATCGGGGCCTCCAGTTGGGTGTTCGAAGCAGTGTTTGCAAGGCACAGGCCAAGTTCACAAAGAGGTAACACATGAGAAAAAACCTGAAGAATAAAGACAGCAGGACAAGGGACTGTCATTCACAGTGTTGCTGTGTTCATGTAAATATCTGGAGCCCTTTGCTGTACAAAAAACCTACTGAAGACCACCTCCCTTTGATTAACGAGGAAGTAAAAAACCTCAGTCTCTCCTCCCAAACCTGCCCACTCTTCTGTGCTCTCTGTCTCAGCTGAGGGCACAGCCCTTCTATACTCAGCTACTCAGGGCTAATGCAGACTTCCTCTTCCTTACTAACCTTCACTTCAGATCCTATGATTCTGCCTACTTCAAAATCCCCAACCTTTTTTTTTTCTCTTCACCTGTCACCTTTGTTTAGACTTTCATTCAGCATTTCTTTGCTCCTTTCCAATTAGCATGTCTAACTCAATTTTACTTTTCTTGTTGATACCAATGATCATCTTTGTTATCCAAGGATTACTTACTACTTCTTCATGCCGGATTCTTTGCCATCTGGCCTGCTAAGTCTCACATAATACATTCTCTATAGCCAAACTACCTTTGATGATCTGGATGTGTTAAATTAGTTCATTCTTCAATTCCTTAACTCACATTCCTGACATACATCATTTTTGTTCCTTCCTCCTTTGCTTAGCAAAAAACCAGTTATCCTTCAAGATGTTAAGTGTCACTTCCTACAGAAATTTCTTCTTGGACTTCAGTCTGTTTAGGTGCCTTGCTCTAGGGCCTCTGTGGCACTCAGCACTCACTTTTTCTACTCCTCATCACGGCACTATGTGGAAGACCTTGGTTTCCTTATCTGCCATCATTTCCTGTGCTCTATATATCTTTGTATTCTCAGCTTATTGCATGAGACCTTGGGTTTCAAACCCCACAGGTATTAAAAAACAAACCCAAACAAAAATCAGAAGGAGAAACAGGAAGGAGAAGGTAGAGAAAGCAAGTTAACGTTTGAACTTATATAAGTTACAGTCATTGATAAAAGCCAGCTTTATGTGAAAGTTCTTGGGACTACTTTAGTAAACTGAAAACCCGTATTTGACCACTCTGGCATTGTGACTACTGTTGCATGACTAACAGAAATCATGTTATAACATCGTTAAGCAACAATACTGGGGAGAATAAGTTCTTACATGGAAAGAATCGGAGCTACGAGATCCAGGGAGGCGATAAGGATTCCCAGCTCTGCAATGGCAGCAGTTAGAAGTAAAGCCCAAGTGGGTTCCCCGTTGGCTTTGCTGTGACCAAAAACCTGTGCATGAGAAGAAAAGCATCAGGCACAGGAACAGACACATGAGCCAGTTTCAGACATGAAAGACACCAGTGTTGCTTCTAAAGGCCTTCACAGCCATCACATGTAAAACCATACAAAATATTTGTAGGGCTCTGTACTAAATTCTATGTGTCTATATTCAAGGTCTCCTAATTCCTTTTCTTAAAGTTTTTTGTTATTTTAATTTTTTATTTTCATATTTATTTTTGGGGGGTGAGATATGTGGAAGTCAGAGGACAATTTTCAGGAATCGGTTCTCTGCTGTCACCTTGTGGGATAAGGGCATCAAATTCAGTTTACTGGACTTGTGCACAAGTGCCATTACCCACTGATCCATCCCACTGGCTCTAGTCTCTTAACTCTGAGCTCCAAAAGAAAGAAGATGGCAAAGAGTCTCCACTCACCCTCAGGAAAGGTATGATGTTGTCCTTGGCAATAGCCTGCAGCAACCTCGGTGCACCCGTGAGGCTCTGAAGTCCAGCCCCACATGTTGAAAAGAAGGAGCCAATAACAATCACCCACGGAGATGGCCAAGATAAGGTGCCCACCACCAAATTACCTTTCACAGCATCCCCAAATCTGGGAAAGAGAAACAGCAAGGAAACTTAATTTGGAAACAACTTTAGATTGAAGGATTTTTAAGACATTTGCCCAAATTAATTTTGCTTATATTTTTACAGAATCAAATTGAGGTAGACATGAATAGTAAAAATTGTAAAGGTAGATAGCCAGTTTTGATTAAAAGTCATTGATTAGCTGGGAAATTGTACCACATGCATGTGACCCTAAGCCTCAGGAGGTCATGGGTTTGGGAATCAGCCTACATAACTACATCTGAGTTCAGGGCCAATTTATATCACAAAAGACCCTTTCAAAGAAAGAAAGAGAAAGAAAGAAAGAGAGAAACAGACAGAGAGAGAGAGAGAGAGAGAAGATGTGTGTTATAGCACAGCATTTGCCTGGCATACAAATGAGACCCTAAGTTCAACTCCTGGTACAACTGAGGGAAAAAAGACACTAATAACCTACATTAAAAAACAGTAGAACTAGGGGCTGGAGATATAGCTCAGGGGTTAAAACTCTCCCTTGTTTGATCTTGAGTTCAGATCCCAGGTCCCACGTAAAAACACCAGGTTGAAATGGATATGCACACAATAGATTTAAAAAAAAAACAAACAAACAGTAGAACTATAAAATAAGCTGAGCTTCATTTACAGCTTCCCCTTCTGATTGGCAAATAAATGGTTTAGGGGAAATTAGAAAACTTCAGAAATATTCAAAAAATGGGGGAGAATTTATAATCCTTTTAATTGCTTTAATTCATCTCCTATTAATTTTTATTGTTATTAATACTACTGGAACTGTTAGGGTCAGAGTCCTGGCTCTGGGAGCCCTAACAGTGAGGCTCAGCCACTTGGCCCTGGTAGGCCAACTGGAGACAAGTAATAATGACAAACAGAGATTTATTCCTTGTGGCCACACTGAGAAGAGCGACAAGGAGGTCCAGCAAACAGCTCACTCCCTCTTCTGAGATCTCTAATCTTAATATTGCATATAGCTTTCACGTTTATAACATTTTCACACTTTTTATTATTCTACTACTGATATTCTATTATACAAAATATTGTAATTCATATCTGTATGAACCTATCTACATTGATAAAGCAGACTTTTTTCCTTATGACAGAGTTTTAGGAGAATAACCATGAATAAAAGGATCTTTAAAGCCACAATGTTTCATTTCTAAAAAGGTTAAAACCAGACAAAACTCCATAGTAGTATAAACCAGAATAGTGAATTATATGGAGGAATTAAGAGCTAGTATTTAGGAGTAGATATGAGAGACTCTGGGGTGCTGTTAATATTTTGTGAAACGCAGTATATGCATTTTAGTTTGATTTGGCATTTTGAAATTCTGTGTGTGTGTTCCATTTACTTTTATTGCTATATGACTTTCCACTGTAATAATTTATTCATTCTGCTACTCATAAATATTTAGATTATTTCCAGTTGGGTTATTTAAGAATATTAAAACTATTTCTACTTTGGACCATCTATGAATACTAATACTGGGATAATTCCCGTGTTTGATTATTGAAAGTGAAATTGCTAACTCACAGATCTGCACATACACGTTAGGGCATAATTACCAATAGGTTCCCAATTAGTACTGAATGTTACACTCTGAGAAAAATTTATATTATGGTATAACTTACCATTATAATGGTATAGTTATATACCATGCCATATATAAGTATATACTGGCCTACTAATACATATCTACATATATGTATCCATTTTAGTAATTTATTTTCTCAATAGTATGTACAATAGGATCTGCTAAACAACTTGTCTCTCTAAAGCACTTCATTTAATAGGGATGATGAATAGTTGCAATGTAAAACACATTTGTCATTACTATAGTAAATGAACAATACAGAATGTTCCATCTGAGCGAATATGAATATGTCACAGGAGAGAAGACTCTTAGTTTTGATGTCATGTAGCAATAACCCACTGGAAGCAAAGGAATCACATGCATGGTATGGAGAGGTAAGGAGATAGTATGGAGAAAGAATGTCTTGATGGGAGTACAGAAATAAGAACTGATGCAACTATTAAACAAAGGATGGAATTGACAGGGATTAGGAACCACCTGGGTGATGGACTGAGGAAAATGTCTGGGGTGAGCTCTGCCCTTCTACTTTAAGAGAGGATGAAGGTGAGGTCATAAACCAGGATGGGAAAAAGATTCAGAAAGAGATTTACCCACAATGTCTTGTAAAAACATTTGCAAGAAAAGAAAAGGCAAACACACAGCAGCCTTCATGAAGGCTTCGTGAAGGAAATTAAGAAAGTTTCAAACTTTTATATAGAATTAGATAGATTCCTTTCTCTCACACAGAAGAAAGCTGGAGACACTTCAAAGCTTGTTTCCTTTAATTGCATTCTTTTACTTTTGGAATAGTTTTCCGGATGTTCTTGGTATACATGGAAGTACTCGGTATTCAGGCAAATTTATTGATTTTTTTGAAGGGTTATATCCACTACATTTCATGTAACAACATATTAGCCCTTATTATTTATTAGCCTGTTGGGAATTAAACACATATCTTTTAAATCAATCTACTGCTGAGCTATGCCTTCAGCCTACTATATATATTTTAAAAATTTTTTTAATAATTATGATTGATATTATTTTTCCCTTTTAATTTTCCTTCTTCCCTCCCTCTCTCCTTCCCTCCCTTTCTTCCTTTCCTTATTTATTTTTGCTTCTACTTCCTTTCTGCTTAGGTCTGAGAGTGCCCAGGCTCTGCCCACCAGGGCCAGAAGTGCAGGCAGCCAGTTTCCACATGACATTTTTACATAGGACCTGGGATCAGGATCCGAACTCGGTCCTTCTGCTTGTGAGGCAGAGTCTTAAACCCCTCAGCCATCTCTCCAGCCCAACCTTTTTCCATTTTCATGTGTATGTTTGTAGAGCGTGGTGTGGATGTGTATGGATGTTTGCATGGGTGTGGAGGCGAGCAAGCACGTGTTAAGTGTGCACATGTGGAGTTAGTATCTGGAATCATCCTCAATCACACTTCCCCCTTATTCTTTTGAGGCTGAGTCTCTAATTAAACTCATTGTTCACTAATAGGTCTAACCTGGCTCGTTAGCTCACTTTGGTGACTCCCAGGCTCCATGTTCCAGGGCTGGTATTTTTATGTAGGATGTGGGGATGTGAACTCCAGTCATTTCACTTGTGAGGAAAGTGCCTAAATCAATGAGATATCTCCCCAGCTCTAGGTTGGGATTTTGAGAGTATGACTGCTTGAGAGCTATGCTGAAAGATCATTTTACATAGGATGTCATGGGAGACAGATACATGTCTCTTGAAAATTAACTACTTACTTGTCTCTAAGAACAACTCCTTCAATACATGCACCAAAAAGGATGACATTGCTTAAGTCTATCATACTAAGAGTCAAGGAAGCTACTGTTACCCTTTAATGTCAGACAGAAATTATATACTCAGGATAATTCTCCTATCAGCAAAATGAGCTATTGAATTCAATAATACTATACAATCGTTCTTGAATCATGTTTACAAGGTAGGCAGAATATCTGGCAAGAAGTGAGGTGACAGGAGGAGATCATTATTATTAGAATGAAAATACTGGTCATCTTAGTACTACTCAATGTTCCATGACTAAGACTCAAACTGGATCCACGAAAAGGATACAGACGACGGATGTCGTCAGGATGGCAAGAACAGTGCCAATGGGAATAGACTTCTGAGCATCTTTCAGATCTCCAGATCTGTTTGACCCGGCCATGATACCTTAGAGAAGAGGGGAAAACCAAATTAACTTCTTGATTCCTGGACACTCTGATAATCACACGCATACTGAAGACTAGAGGCAAACCTAGAAAATGTTGAACCTATAACTCTGTTTCATGAGGAAAATCATTCACTGTGGCTTACAGCTTCTCAAACAGACAACAGCCCCAACCACACACCTGTGACGGAAGGAAAGAAGATTCCCACGAGAAGGGTGAAGGAGGTGGTGATGTCGACAAGGACATATTCATTGTTCAAGCTGCCTAGGACATCAGATGACTTGGCCGACGGCTTTTCAATGATCTCTCCCTTGGGTAAGTAATTGCTCCAAAGGTTTTCTGAGGGAAAAGAAGGAAGAATGAATATAAGTAGTAGAAATATGAATAATTGGGCTGGAGAGATAGCTCAGGGGTTAAACCTCTGCCTTGCAAGCAGAAGGTCTTGAGTTCAGTTCCCAGATTCCATGTAAAAATACCAGGCGGAAATAGCAGCGACCTGCACTTCCCGTCCTGGAAGTTAAAGCCTGGGAAACTCCAGAGCAAAGCAAATAGGAGGTAGAAGCAATCCAGGGTGATTTCTGAAGTCACCCTTGAGTCTCCATAGGCATACACAGTACTCTGTGACACACACACACACACACACACACACACAAATAAAAAAATTAATTAAAAATAAATATGAATAACTGTCATTGTTAGGAACAGGTTTCAACTTGACAGTTGAGGGTTTGAGCTCTGGGCACATTTGTGGAGAATTAGTAGTTAAGTTAAGCCCAGAGCAATCCTGAGGGAGATTGTCTAGTAGATGGGGCAGACCCAGCCCATGGTGGATGGGACTAGGCCCTGAATAGATGAATAAAATAAAGTTGGCATCCTTTTGTACACTTGGCCAGACATGCTGGTGTGGCAAGTAAGGATCATCCCTCTCTTAGCCATTACATAGAGATGATGTGGCCAGTTCCCTTGTCCCTGGTGTTGATGCATTCTCTCCTGTCAAGCTGGACTGAGAAGTGTAACCAGTAATTGTAAGAGAAAATACACCCCTTGTTCCCTTAAGCCGTTTGATGGTCATTTATCAGCAACCATGCAGGCTGACTGCAACAATAACTGCATGATTTCCTATCCAAACAGCATTTAATCAGAGGCTCATAGGGGCTTTATTTATATATGTAGTACTGGGATTGAACCCAGAACTTTGTAAATGACAGGTACCATTGACCTATTCCTATGCTAGCCCCTTGCACCAGTTTTTAAAGAGCTATTTGCTCCTTCAATGTGAACACAAGCATAGTAAACCACAAATGAAAAAATATAATTTTTCACTTGTTAAAATATAATTTGGTCCAATGCTTTGGTATAACAAATGCCGTTAAGTTTTCTAACACAAAGTAGTAAAAATGAAGTGGACTAAAACTAAATATCCCATAAAGCTCATTAATATTTTTAATATGTTTCTAATACCTTACTTAGTGTGCAAAAAAATGTGTTAATCAACATTTAAGATGTCACTTAAGGAGTGAATTTCATATTTACTGAGCTAGGAGGTGGTGACATTAAAATATTTTAACTAGCACTTCAGGCTAAACACAGGCAATTTTTCAAGAATACACAAAGCTGGGCTAGAGAGATGGCTCGAGGATTATAACTCTGCCTTGCAAGCAGAAGGACCTGAGTTCGGATCCTGGGTCCCATGTAAAAATGCCTGTTGGAAATGGCAGTGACCTGGCCTCGGTGGGCAGAGCCTGGGAATCCCCTAGATCTAAGCAAAAAAAGAGGTAGAAGACTCCGCAATGACTCCTAAAGTCGCCTTTGGTCCTCCATGGGCACACAGTACCCTTTGATACACACACACACACACACACACACACACACACACACACGCATAAAAAATTTAAATTAAAAAAAATACACAAAGCTGGGACTAACAAAATGGTTCAGTGGCTCATTCTTGCTGCAAATCCTGATGACCTAGGTTCAAGTCCCAGAACCCACACGATGTAAAGAGTGACCTATTCCTGCAACCTGTCCTCTGACCTTTGTGCATGCACGTGTATGCACAGACTTACACACCAAAATACAGAATAAATTTAAAATTTACAACAAAGAATGTGTAAAGCCAGCTGCAGTAGCATATTCCTGTGGTTCTAGTTAGTCAAGAGGCTGAAGCAGGACGACTGCTTGAGCCCAAGAGAATGAGCGTAGACTGAGAATTATTGCAAGATGCTGCCTCTAAAAAGAAACAAAGCAGAAAAACATCCTTTCTTGTTTTGAAGACTTGTATTTACTTAGTTTGAGAGATGGGAGTGGGAAAAGAGATACCATGTGCATTGTGCGTGCATGCCATGGTAGAGTCAGATTTTGGAAGTCAGTTCTCTTCTTCCACCATGTGGGCTTCTGAGGATTGAACTCAGGTTGCCCAATTTGCAAGCAGGCTCTTTACCCATTGAGCTATCTCATTGGCCCCCAAATATTTTTGGTTGTTATAAGCTAAAGTGTGATTTGCAAAGTTCTATTCTCAAAACAAAGCAAATTTTAACAGATAACCATTCAGCAAGGGAGTCTCAAATAAAATAATTTCATTAATAGACAAGTAGAAATATGCTAGGCTTGAAGACTGTGAATTTGAGGTCAGACCGAATTATATAGTAAATTCAAGACTAACTCAGGCTACAAAGAGAGACCTTGACTTAAATAACAACAACCAAAGAGAAATATGGAGCTAAGAGCTGTTGCTCAGCAAAGGATGGGGTCGTGCTATGGACAAGAGAAGAGTTTAAGACAGTTGGGTTGGGATGCAGCTCAGCAGGAGCACACATGTCCAGCAGACACAGGTTCTGGGTTCAGTCCCTACCACTGCCAATACCAAATTAATAACAAAACAAACCAAACAAACGAAAAAGTCTGGGTCTAAGTCATGCGCCCTAGCAGGAAAGCTACCGCTGCTGTGCTTCCTGAACATGACATGCCTGTCTAAGTGCTTTCCATTGTGTTTATGACCACAGACTATTACTGCCATCAGCTTTGGTCAGAAAAGCTTTTTTTTTTTTTTTTTTTTTTGCAATGGGCAGCAGTACCTGCAGAAACTTTTAAGTGGTCAAAGTAATGAGAACAAGTGACTGCTATGTGTTCAGCATGAAGAGACATCCTGGAAGAAGGGAAAGCTGTGTGCATCACTGATTTCCTGGCATGACATGGCTGTTACACTCTTGAACTCACAACAGCTGTACCTGCACAAGATCTCTAGGTTGGGTCTGAGGACATCCTGTCACGGAAGGGAAAAGGGGCTCATGAGGCTCTACCCCTTTCTGAGGATTACACACCATTACTGGTTGATAGGGGAGGAGAGGCTCTTTCTTCAGTGGTGTAGCCATTGTTAAGGCGCTCAACTATAAACACCCCTAATGAAACTCTAGATCATATCAACAAAAACAAAATACATGTCGTAGAAAAGGAACTTGTTGGGAATAGGAATAGGATCAGCAGAAGGGGAGGCAAGAGAGTGTGAGAGGGATTAACATGATCAAAATTTATTGCATACATGAATAAAAATATAATCATGAGTCCATTATTATGTATAATTAACATATTCTAATAAAATATTTTTAAAGTTAAAAAAGGAATTTAACCAGGTCCCACGTTAAAAAAACAAAATAAAAAAAAAAAAGGAATTTAAGTGGGAAAGCCTATTTCTATTTTCCTTAGGGAAGAATAAAAAAAACAAGTCTAATAGCCTCCTGACTTACCTGTAATGATGCCACTAGCCAAGCCAGGAATTCCTTGAATTGAAGTGACATTATTGTGAACAAAATACTCATCACAGGTGGCGTTTAAAAACTGACTTGAGTTACAGAAAAAGCCCCACAGCTTTGATGGTACGGTCATGTTGTTAATTTCTTTAGTCTTAGAGCAAACGTCAATGTTTCTTGATGAAAGGGTACGGTTACCCAGCATGCAGACCCTAAATGAAAACAAACAGGGAACAGGAAAAAAAATCAAGAAAAACAAAATTAAAAAGTAAACGGAAAAAAAACTGAAAAGGAAACGGGTAAGTAAAGGAAAAACTCACTTATAAGAGTTGCTACCATCAAGGATAGGAAAGGAGGTAGAAGTTACTAACTAGCACTGTGAGAGTGATTTACATTTTTCTGCCAATGTAATTCCTACAGGAATCTCATGTATTAGTATGTCTATCCTGTGCTGGAAACACTGAAGTTTAGAGAGATTCAAGATGCCACCCAAGGTCCACAGAGGAGAAAGAAGTGATTAAATCCAAACATGACAACTATTGGAAGAAACTATCCTCTTCCAAAAACATTAGGTCAACAGGAATCCTGGAGGGGTTGGACAGCTGGCTGAGTGGGCAGGAGTGCTTGCTGTGAGTTTGGATCCTCAGCATCCTGTAAAAAGCCAAGTGTGGTCACACGTGCCTATAATCCCAGCTTGTATGGGGGAGGGAAGATGTACCAGTTAGATACATTCGTCAACTTGACAACTGAGAATTGAGACTTTAAGCATACCTATGAAGAATTATTTAGTTAAGTCAAGCCCTAAGCAAGTCAGTTAGAAGTTATCTATTGAAACAGGAACACCCAACCAACAGTGAGTGGGAGCATTCCACAGGCAGGTAGGTAAGAAGAGGAGAGAAATCAGATAGTAGACTGGAACATGATAACAAAACTCTCCTGTCATGCTGATGAACTGTAACTAGAAACTGTAAGCCAAGAATAAGCTCTTTGTTCCCCTAAGTTGTTTGGGTTCTGTATGCATTCTGCACAGAAAAATAGAACTAACAGAGGCATGGAGACAGGATCATTGGGAGCTGCTGGCTAGCCAGCCTAGCCAAAAAACCAGCAAGCTGCAAGTTCAATGACAGACCTTGTATGAGGGAATAAGAAGGAGAGCAATAGAGGAAGACACCAAATGTTCTACTCTGGCCTCTGCACATGCACATGTGTACTTGCACATATGCACATTAACACACACACACACACACACACACACACACACACACACACACACACACAATCCTAGAGGTCTTACAAAAAAATGCCCCGGTATCCCTATTTTGAAAGGAAATTTAAAGTCTGGGGAAAAAGGAAGAGAGGGAAGTGAGAAGAGAGAAATGGAAAAAGGAGAAAGGAAAGAGGAGAGAGAGAAAGAAGAAAGGACTTCAAATTCTTAAGAACCTCTTAGAAATATCTGTTATGCTAAAGCATCTGTCTACTGTTGTAAGGAAGACTAAATTTAAAAATTACATCCCTGATGACATCCGAGAAAACTTTCTGAACTTAATCCTAGACTCAGTGGATGCGAGGAGATTTAACGATAGTACAAATATTAAATGCAGGCTCATTTATTTCTTCTATACTGAAGTATTGTGAAGAACAATATTTTCATATTAAAAACACTTGAGGTAGAAGAAAGCAAATTTTAAAATGTATGTATAAAATCATTTCACAGATTTTGTTTCATGCTTTCATGCATTCCCTTTTTTTAAATTTTATTTTGCTGAACTAAAAGGAAAATACTGTACATTATGACACTTTCGCCAACCAACAGAAGTGGAGAAGCCCCAAAGGAGATCCTGAAGCAGATGGAATTTCCCTGAGCAGAGATCCAGCCAAAATACTGCCTCTGTAACCTCCACGACTCTGAAAAGGCCCTCCAGCTATGCCGCAGCCCCTGGACAAGCAAACTAAACATTCGTGTGGGGTCCATTACTGACATCATATAGTGTAACAGAAAAATACTGAGCAGCATCCAGAAACCACAAAGTTCACATTCTTGTCTGCTGTTAATTAACTTCAGGAAGTTAAATTAAACCTCACTGGATCTGGTTTTTCATCATGAAAAACAATCTGTTTTTCTGTAATGTGGTTGAATCAATATAATGCTGATGAGTTTGACCCAAAGGCAATCTCTCTCTAACAAGCTTGGCCCGGAAAGATGGCTCAGCAACAAGAATACAGAGTACTGCCAACCCCGCAAAGTTCACCCAGAATCATGCAAGTCAAATCTCTCCCCATCCTGAGGCTCAGGGAATCTTGCAGAAGAGAGGGTGATAAGATTGTAAGAGCCTAAGGATGGGAAGATCTATCGCCGGACAAGACATTCCACTCAAAGCAGGACTGCCGAACACAGGAACTCACTGCAGTGAGACTTGTCCTTGCCAGAACTGCACAGTGGGGGCAAATCAACTGTCCCCATAGACAAGTGAGGATCTCAGGAGAAATTTCAAGCAGTAGGAACCTTAGAGGCTTGACAGGTAAAGAGGAGTGCCCCTACCAGTGGGTCTGCCCAAGGAAGGGACAATTGATCTGCCACAAAGGCCTAAACGCCCACTAGAGCAGATATCTAGAGAGAACCCTGGGGATCATAGAAGCAGACAGGACAGGAGGGTGGCAGGGAATGGAATGGATTAATGAAAGGAGGAGAGGGAGAGAAGGAAGGGAGAGGATGGGGAAGGGATGGTAGGGAAGAAGGAAGGAGGAGGGAAGGAAGAGAACAGTGATTATTACTCATTGCACTTGTAAAACTAGGGAAAAATAAATAATAAAAAAAGAATGGTGGCTCAAGGGTTAAGTCTCTGCCTTGCAGGCAGAAGGAATTGGTAGCCGCCTGCACTTCTGGAGGGCAGAGCCTGGGAAACCCAGAGCAAAGCAAAAAGAAGGTAGAACAATTCAGGATGATTTCTGAAATCACCCTTGGGCCTCTAAAGGCACACATAGTGCCCTCTTGTACACACACGTACACACACATACACACACACAGAGAAAAAAAAATACTTGAAAAAAAGATTAGAGGCAGTTAGTTCAGTGCTAGCCAGCCCCTGTGCCACAAACTGAAGGAAGACAGAGGAGCCTTTTCTACTGCACTGGTGCTTACAGAATGTGAAGCCCTCCATAGAAAAGGAAGGAGATATGATATGGTGTTTACATCCCTTTATTTTGTGACTAGCACGTCATAGCACTTAGGATACTAAGATTAAAAACTATAATCAAGTAAGCTATTTAGGTTAAGAGTTTACAATTCCTTCGACTTGGCTGACTTCTCATTAGTCAACGGCCACTCAGCATTTAAATGCCTGCTTATAAAGTGCGCTGGCAGTGACTGCGGGAGGTGCTTCATGGATGGTGCAGTGGTGCATGATCACCGAGAAGGGAAACCACCTGGTATCTCTATCTGAACAGTGGCTACAGCTGCTGGGGCTACACTTGAGATGTAAGCAGGTCAACTTTCTAGGAAGCTTCCTCTCACTAGACCACCAGAGAAATCATATAGAGACTGAAATTCTGACTGGACTGATCGCACTACCAGATGCTGTCGCTGACCGCCCAGTGACAAACAGACCAAAGGATAGCCACATACGGGAAGTACGGCGGGGCAAAAGAGGACTTGATGGCACCAGCGTAGATGGCCAGGATGGACACAATGACACAGGCCAGGAAAAGTGAGGCAAACTTATTCACGTAGCGGACGCCGATGAACACCACCAAGACCATGAGGACCAAGAAGGCCGTGCCGTAGACACGCATGTTATTTAGCATGGCCGCAGTCTCCTTGAGCGCATCGTCACTGTGAAAGATGGCGGCTCGGGGGAAAATGTACACCTAGTGGGTCAAAAAAAAAAAAAAAAAAAAAGCAGAAAATAAGGTCACTGAAAAAAACAAAAAAATAGCTGTAAGAATTGATGTTAATTCATGAAGGAAACCAAGGCTAAAATGGAAAATGACTCGAGGATTAACTGAATTTACTGAACGCTTTCTCTCACACAAGGATACTAACATAACTTTCAGATTTGTGCCATTAACACCTCTAACCCAGAAGCTTTGCTTAACAATAGTTGGTGGTTGGCAAAGAACAGATGAGTGTGGATCATTCACTCATTACCTACGTAATGTATATAGATCTTTTACATACAAGTATAAAGTTAAAATAGCAATTGTTTGCTACTTTTAATTTTAACAATATTGCTAAGTATCGCCAATGAATACATAATATGCTGTTTTATTTTTACATGGTAGAATTTGTATCAAAATTATTTAACCTTTATTGCATGGATGGAAATACAAAACGATAATAAAAAATGAAAAAAGAATCAGCTGAATTTTTATTTGGACCTAGAATATCCATGGAAATGGGGAGTCATACTTTTTTTTTCTATTTGCTACTCTGAGTATACACAGTTCATATGGGAAAAAGGAAATTAATGGTTTCATCCAAAAGGATATATAAAAGAATTATAATAATTATGTTGAGTGATGTTTTCTCAACCAGTACCCTACATGATAATAACAAATAAAAGCTCAGTGAGTGAGTAGAGACGTGAAAAACCCTTTCTTTTACTGAGATAAAGATATAAAAAGAGAGCCAGTGGGATGGTTCAGGAGAGACAGGTGCTTGCAGCTAAGCGTAACAACCTGAGTTCAATCTCCAGAGCTCACATAGTGGAAAAACAGAACAACTTCGAATTGTCCTCTGACTTCAATGTTTGTGCCAAGGCACACGTATACATACAAAGATTCTCATGATAAATAAACGTTAAGAAAAACGTTGAGGCGACAACTCAGTCAGTAAAGTGCTTCCGCAAGCATGAGGACCGGAGTTTGATCCCAGAATGACAGCACATGGTTATAATTCCAGCGCTGGGGAGGCAGATATCCCTGAGGCTCACTGGACCATCAGCCTGGCCAAATTGTTGACAAGTTCCGGGTCCCACTGAGAAACCTTGGCTCAAAAACACAAGGTGGACAGCTTCTGAGGAATGATTCCCGATGATGCTCTCTGGCTCGGAGGCACACACGGACCCTGCATATGCATACACATGCACCCGCATGCACCCACACATACCCACCAGTACCCCCAGAAAGATATGAAAATGAATAAGCCTTGTTTTATAGTTTTTGCCATTGACACGAGTCTTTCCTCCCCAGATGTTAACTTCTTGGCAGAGTTGGCAGCAGCTGGGTGGAGGGGAAAGGGAAGGCAGGCAAAGAATACCTTGCCTCAGAGCCTTCGAAGGGCTCATCACCACCTGCCTGATGACCACAGCTGCTGCCTCAGAAGCTTCCATGCAATGAACAGAATAGTCCCGAAACTCTTAGAGATCATAATTGAATCCTTACTTACCAGAAAAATTTCAATGGCACCAAGAATATACATGGCTGCTGCAAATGTGGTACCAAGATAGAAGCAGAGGCCAACAGCCCCACCAAACTCTGGACCCAGAGCCCGGGAAATCATGAAATATGAACCCCCAGCTGGAAGACAAAATAGAAGGTAACCAAGATAAATAAATAAGAAAAAATAAACATAGAGCATATACATAAAGAATAAATGTTATAGGTGTTTGAAAGCTTTTAACATGACAAAAAGATCTGCTAGTGGGAAGCAAAAGACAAATCTCTATTGTGTGATATGCCTGTACATCTAATACTCTCAATTTTTGTCATTACATTTTTTGTCATTATTTATTAGGGAAAAACTCAGAATGTTCCTACAGGCATGAGAACACTGTAGTGTAAAAACAATTGGATTTCAAAGACAACATCCTAAAGGCAAATAGTGTTGATCTCCATGGCTTACAGAAGGTTACTCTGTTATAGCAGAGAACAACAGACTAAATAGAATTAATTTCCTTGTGTTTGTACCTCTGGCTTTATAGAAAAAAAACACACACAGAATTCATCCTGACAATCCCTGAAATCCAAGCTTCAGTTACTGACCTGGCACCACTCCATTGGTGGCGATGGCACTCATGGAGATAGCGGTCAGTATTGTCTGTAGAGAGAGAGGAGAAAGAATTTATTTCTGGGTAGAGTTGACAGTTCAGTACTGCTTTTCCATGTGTGGACTTCCGAGCATTTAGTAGACATTTAATTCTACCTACTTTAACAAAGGGAGTTGATGTATAAACATATTCAAAAGAAGTATCTAGGGAAGCAACTTGGAAATAAATTAAAACCTGAGTATTGATTAGCTACAATGCCAAGAACGATATACAGGAAGAAAGAGAACCACAGAAAAGCTTTGGGTACACAACAACTTCACTTCAAAAACATTACCCAGTAGCTCAGTACAGAATGTACTTCAAATATGAAGCAGCTGGAGGCACAATGACTGGTTAGTAGGTTGTCACAGTAGAGGTAGGGGACCTCTGTAAGAGGTTAAGAACTATAGTTGTGGTAGTGGGAATCAAAAGAAAATGTTGAATGTAAAATATTTCAAAGAGAATACATTGGCTTTGACAAATGAACAGCAACTAAGAAGTCATACATAGCCTTGAAGTTTCAAGCCTGAGAAACTGAGGGTGAAGAGGTAAAAACAGGGCTGCAGAGCTGGCTCAGGAGTCAAAGCACTTGCTGTGTAAGAAAAATGACCAAAGTTTGGATCGTCAGATCCCATGTAAAAATCCTGGGCAGGTATGGAGGACTGCTGGTAATTCTAGCCCTAGAAGGCAGCACCTGTGAACCCCTAGCACAAGCTGGGTAGCCTATCAGCAAGCTATGGGCTTCATAAGAGAACCAAAGTGATGGAGGATGATTGTTGCTATCACTATTGGGCCTCCACACAAAGGTACATTCATCTGAATGCACACCTGTGTATCCACTCATATACAAACAAGAAAATGTATTGATGAACCCCATATACATATACATATGAAAGAAAATAAAATAAATTTAAAGATAGCACAATTAAGTCATTACTGAGCTGGACTATGTCTGCTGAACCTGAGTTGTGTAGTACCCAGCTGCTCATGATACACAGTAAGGTATAATGCTCACTAAAATAAAAGGGGACAGTAGAAAGCAGTAAGATCGATGGATATAGGATGGGAGAGATGGCTCAGGGGTTAAGACTCTGCCTTATAAGCAGAAGGAACTGAGTTCAGATCCCAGATTCCATGTAAAAAAAACAGGCAGAAACGGGGGCAGCCTGCATTTCAGGCTCTGGAAGGCGGAGCTTGGGGAATCTCAGAGTGAAGCCAAAAAGGAGGTAGGAGCAATCCAGGATGATTCCTGAAGCTACCCTTGGTCCTTCATAAGGACACACAATACACACACACACACACACACACACACAAATTTAAAAAAAAAAAAAAAAAGATTGATGGATATAGCCGGGATCCATAAAAATAAGGAGATCTGAATGGAAAGAACAATTACATTTTTAAAAAGTCACATGGAACCTAGAGTTGCCTCAATTATTTTGTTACATTTCCTGACATATTTTCCATCACAACACTGGTGCTATCAAGCTCAAATGACATGGACTTGAAACTTTCTGAAGACCGCCACTATCTCTTCAGCTTCCAGGAGTCTAGGACATCCTATAACAACGCGCAGGCAGTGAGACCATGAGTAAACAGGTGCTGACTGAAAATCCTTTCAATTTAATAGCAGAATTTTCTTTGCTGTTGGGCTCATGAGTCTTTCCAAGCATGCTGTTTTACCCCTTCAGAGTCAAGTGCTCCTGAGAGCCTGCAGTTCCAGACCTCTAGGAGCCAACGCAGGACTTACACAGCAGCAGCAGATAAACACGATTGCAAAGGCCTGAAGAACTCCAGCTGTGCCCACGACCCATGTAAGACGCAGAAAGAGGATGACTCCAAAAATATTCTGTAGACACGGGAGGTAGACACCCATGAAGGTACCCATTTGGGGGCTCTGAAAAGAAAAATGTACATACAAGGCAAAATTACATAGTTACACATAAAAAATGCTCTAATTTACCATATTAATCTTAAGCACTGTCTTCAAAGGCACATGTAAATATCTTAGTGAAGACTATCTTATCGTACTTTTTTAACTCTTATACCTTTTTTTGCTTTGTATAAGTTCATGCATATTTTTAGTATACCTAAGCATAATCAATTTAGAAATTTCTATTCTTCAAAACTGTTTA
The DNA here is from genome assembly GCA_023101885.1 of Typhlomys cinereus. Lineage (NCBI taxonomy): Eukaryota > Metazoa > Chordata > Mammalia > Rodentia > Platacanthomyidae > Typhlomys > Typhlomys cinereus. Next base: position 1,755,266 of record JALPQD010000422.1, on the reverse strand, counting down.
ATTTCTCTTTTCATGTAAGAATAATGACTTAATTATTCTTCCTAATTAGGTCTAAGTTCTTCATATTAATTGGTACATGAAACAGATGGGGAAATTAAAATGTGAGGGCCATGTAGCTTCTTTTCAAAGAGCTGAACTAAATGCTCATATTTTCATTGTAAGAAAACCTGGCTGACCTGATTGTGGGTGAGCCTGGCCGGGCAGCCAACACCCTGCATTGTATTATGGCTGGCCATTGTTGTCCACTTCACTCTCCAACCTAATCTCTCCCCATTCTTAGGCTTAGGGAACCTTGCAGAAGAGGGGGAAGTGCAATTGTAAGAACCTAAAGATGAAAGGTCTGCCATCAGACAAACATTCCATTTAAGGCAGGACTGCTGCATCCAGAGCACACTGGAGTGAGACTTGTCCTTACCAGACCTGTATAATGATTGACATACCAACACGTCCCCATAGACTATTGAGGAAGTCAAGAGAGATAAGAACACACAGCTAAAGCTGGAAATGTCCCTTTCGCTAGGGTGGCCTGAAAAGAGGCAACTTGATATGCCACAGAGGTCTGAACCCCTTCAAGAGTAGACAAGCCAGAAGGAACCCTGGAGTGGTAGGGGGTGGGATGGATTGTTGAAAGGAAGGGAAGGTATTTGGGAGGGAAGGGGGATGGCAGGAAGCAGGGATAAGTACTCAATATGCTTGTAAATCTAGGGAAAAAGTAAGTAATTAAATAAATAAAAACCTGGTAATCTTTAACCCGACAACTCTAGGTACCTCGGTGCATACTTATCATCTCAGCACTCGGGACCAAGGCAGGAAGACTGCAAGTCAAAGGCCAGTCGGTGCTACATACCACGACCCTGTCTCTGGGGAACAAAATTCCAAATTCTTTGCAATACTAGACTGTGTCAGAAGCCAGGCAGAGAGACTCTCCACTGACGTGTGGATCCTTCCATATAGCTTACTTCCTTGCTGTGGTTAAGACTCTCCAGATACCACCATGTCAGAGGGTTTCTCTGCCTGACCTGGTTGAGAAGCCTGTCCGAGCAGGCTTTCTTGCCAGTCTCACTCTCTTCAGCCCTATTTAATCATTTATTGAAACATTTACCAACACTCAGTACTCGAATCCAAGGGCTGAGGACATGGCTCAAGGGGTTAAGCCTTTGCCTTGAAAGCAAAAGGACCTGAGTGCAGATTCCAGATCAAACTCCCGAGAAATGGCAGTGGCCTACAATCCTGACCCTGGAAGGCAGAGCCAGGGAAACTGCAGAGCGAAGTAGTAAGGAGAACATTCAGGTTAATTCTCAAAGTCCTCCACAGAACACGTCCCCTCTGTACGCATGCGTGCGCACACACACACACACCAGCACCTACATCCATACTAAAAAACACAGAGTTAAAACATGACAGCTAGGACACTGTACGTTCTATCTGAGCCACAAGATGTGTGCTGCGAGTGGTGCTGGGCACAGCCAAGCATGGAACAGCTAGTTCTTGAGACGGACTTCTACCGTTTCCTAGACATGGGGCGATTCTCATTCCCGTTGGGCATCCAGAGGCCTCACCTTGGCAGGCTTCTTTTTCCCTTCAGGGATATTTTCAGCCTCTTCATGTTCTTTTGCTCCTTGTGTCAGGTTAGTGTAGTTAGCCATGCGGCTGAGGAGAGAAGACACCTTTGGCCTGGTGTCCATTTCTTCCTACAAAGTCAGAAATATGTAAGAAAAGAATTATGAAGAATCCTGAAAATAAACAACAAAATATACTTTCTACAAAGGACACTGCAAGGACAAGATCAAGCACTTCTCAGGTAAACTGCTGAGAATCAATGGGCTATAGATGTGTGAATTTATTTCTTGGTTCTTATTCTATTCCACTGCCTAAATATCTGTTTTTGTATCAATGCAAAGCAATTTGCAGTACAGCTCTGTATTATCATGTGAGTCCAGTCCTGAGCTGCCTCCTACTTGCTTTCTGCTTAGAACTGTACTGTCTGAGGTATTCTGTGCTTCCACATGAATCTTAGTATTTTTTTCTACTTCTGTAAAGAATGTCTTTAGAATTTTGATGGGTATTGTATTAATCTGTATATTTGTTTCAGTAACACAAACATTTCACGGTATTAATTTTGCCATCAATGAGCATGGGAGAGCTTTCTATCTTGCATTGTCTTCTTCAATTTGTTTCCTCAGTGTCTTAAAGGTTTCCATTATAGAGGTCTTTCAATCTCTTTAAGATTAAGTCCTAAATGTTTTTTTAAGTTAATATTAATGGGATTTGCTCCCTAGTTGCTTTCGTGTGTGTGTGTGTGTGTGTGTGTGTGTGTGTGTGTGTGTGTGTGTGTGTACATGAAGGTGCTTGAGTATGTGCCTGTGAAGGCCCAAGGGTGACATCTGGAATCATCTGGATTGTTCTACCTCCTTACTGCTTTGCTCTGAGACTCGGGTGTCCCGGGTTCTGCCTTCTGGGACCAGAATTGCAGGCCTTCAACATATCCTTTAGAATTGTTATGGGGAGTCAGGGGATCTGAACTCAGATCCTCTGGCTTGCAAGGCAAAGGCTTTAACTTTTGAACCATCTCCCCGGCCCTTGGTAGATTTCATAACGAGACTGTTATTGGTATATAGAAAAGGTGCTGATTTTTAGCTATTTTACCAAAAGCGTTTATCAACTACTTTATTAAGAATGTTTATTAGAGCTAAGAATTTTCTGGTGGAATCCTTAGGGTATTTTAAGTTAATATTAATGGGATTTGCTCCCTAGTTGCTTTCATATGTGTGTGTGTGTGTGTGTGTGTGTGTCCAGAAATAGGAATAATTTGACTTCTCGCTTTCCTTTTTATGTCCCTTTCTCCCTTTTATTTCCTTCTCTTATGTTACTCTAGATAAGATTCAAGTACTATATTGATAAATTCCTATTAAATTCTTTTTTAATGGACCAGTTTAAATTTTATTTGCTTAAGGTATACAACATACTCTGTTTTTGAGCAGTGCTTGAAATTGACCTAAAGTTTCACAAATGCTAGACAAGCATTCTACTACTGAACTATATACCCAGTTCAGAAAATTTTAAAAATGTATACATTATGGAATGAATAAATCAAGCTGGTTACCCATATCCTCATCTCAAACACTGATTTCTTTTTTTGTGGTGATATTTAAAATCTATCTTATCAGTTTTCAAGTACATATTACACAACAGTAATCAAGGGTTGGAGAGATGGCTCAGGGGTTAAGACTCTGGCTTGCAAGCAGAAGGTCCTGAGTTCGGATCTCAAGTCCCAGGTAAAAAATACCAGGCAGAAATAGTGATAGCCTGCAATTCTGGCCCTAGTGGGCAGAGCCTGGGAAATCCTAGAGTAAAGCAAGAAGGAGGCAGAAGCAATACAGGATGATTCCTGAAGTCACCCTTGGTCCTCCACAGGGATATACAGTGTCCTCTGATACACACACATAACACACACACACACACACCACATTCTTCTCTTTCCAGGGTATTGTGCTTGCTATGCAAGTGGTCTACTGCTGAGCTAGACTCACAGGCCCCTGTTCATAAAATTTTTTAAATGAAAACAACAGGGCTGGAGAGACAACTCAGGGGTTAAAGCCCTCCCTCACAAGCAGAAGGAACTAAGTTCAGATCCCAGATCACATGTAAAAATGCCGGGCAGAAATGGTAGAGACCTGCACTTCAGGTCCTGGAAGGCAGAGCCTAGGAAACCCAGGACAAAGCTACAGGAGGTAGAGCAATCCCGGGTGATTTCCAATGCCACTCTTGGGTCTCCACAGACACACACACTTAAGTGCGCTCTGATGTACAGACACACACACACACAAAATGAAAACACATTATTCTTTATATAGCTATGTAACCTTATTTATAGTAGAAACAAAATGATTGACCTATAATAATCTAGAAAAAAAAATCAGCAATATGATCCTTAACCCTAAAACCTCTGTCTTCTGGGGTGGGAGGTTACTATTATTTTAGCAGCAAGTACTGGCAAAGGGATGACTTTTGAAAATGAACTTAATATTCATCTCAGAGTCTTGCTTGAAGAAAGGTAAGAAAATATTTTTGGAAAAAAAGTACATTGAGATGTGGTATTTGCATCAATGTCTAAAGCTATATAAATGTAGGATGAGAAAAAGCCAATCCCTTTCAACAGCTTGGCCACGTACTTCATCAGAATACACATTGCTTTTGCCAGGTAAGACATGCAGGTCCTCTTTGTTACAGAGAGTGACAAGCCAGACACGGACCATCTCATGACTCCACTTCCATTAAAGAGTTCAACTCACAGACATAAACAATAAATTATTGGTAACCAGAGGCTGAGGATGGGAATAGGGAGATACACAGGATACAAATAATGGTGTGTTTCAAAATGGCTATGTAAAATTCCAATATTCCTACTACAAAAACACATTAATTAGCCAGATTTAATCATTGCACATTGTACATATGAATCAAAATATCACATATTGTCCCTCCCCAACACTTATATAAGTATTATTTGTCACTAAAAAAAACCACATACTGGTCCTCTGAACCTGGTAGGCTGTTTCCACCCATATTTCTGTTTAGGTAGCTCTAATGTAAATCATACTCTCCCCAACTACAGACTTGAGAAATATGCTTTATAGTTAAAGATTATTTCAAAGTAAACACTGAAGTTAAATGAAAGTGCAAGAACCTTTCTATGCCTGAGAAGCCCATACTCCCTTAATTTCAAGTTTATTTATGCGTATTCGTTATAATTACATGTAGAGGACTAACTACAATGACAAGTCAAGTACAAAAACTATTATATATTTTAGCACTAGTTATTAAATTGTCCAACTTGTACCATTTTGAAACCAAATCTTGATTCTGAAAAAACCTATCGTCAATTTTTCCCCAAATATTACCTCAAAGAGTGCCAAGTTTTTATCAAAATACTCGTCTCCTTCATAATTGGAATTGCTGAGATAAGCATTTCGAGCTTTCTTAAGGCCTTCACCTGAAAAGAAGAGTAAACCGAGTTAGTTTCTCACTGGTCATGAAATGCGTCAGCACCATGTAACTACATGTTGCCTCTGTAATAGACACCATTTTCAGGTTCAGACTTAATCCAGTGGTAGAACTCAATCATCACTGCTTAGAGAATGTGGCTCCCTTTTCCACTGGAACAAAAACAAATCAGAAAACAAAAAGAACCACGTGAAATCATCCCGAGACATGTTTCTATAATTTTAGCCTATGGAGATCCTGCTCTTAAAATTATCCATGTAAAGTACAAAAGAAATACATAGTATTTATTGCATACTTGCTTGGGTGTTATACTGTGCTAGATATGGACTATTTTACATGCTGCTGCAGCTGCTGATAATGGAAAAGTACTCTGTTTTCAGGGATGTCTGACCTTTTGTCAGTTATATTAGATAATTATTATTATTACTGTTAGTTTTTTTTTTTGGAAACAGAGTCTTGTTATGAGGCTGAGAACTGATCTCAAAACTGATCTTCCTGCCTCAGCCTCTCAAGTATAGTTATATGCTACTAGGGTCTGCTTCCAAACATTTCTGTATAAATCCTTCCACATTATTTTTATGTTGAAAAGGCACCTGGTAGGAATTTGATGAACCAACTGTGAACAAAGTAGAAACTTCATCTCTGATCCAACAAAGTTTATATTATCTGACTACTTCCTTAACTTTGTTTTTTTATGGTGTAGCAGTTATACAATTACAGGCTCTGGCAGAAGAGAAGAGAAAAATAAAAAAAATTACAGAAATGCTATTTTAAAACCAAAATTTCCAATACTGATGAAAGAGGTACTAATATAAGAGCCAAAAGAAGTTTACAACATTATATAGTATATTTATTACATGAGATGAACTTGACAAAAAGTCAGCAAGTTACTGAAGTGACTGAGTCATCTCAAAGGGCAAAAGACCAGTCTGAGGATTTCTAAAGGTTGGGAGTGAGTACAAAAACTAATTACTATGATAGAAAGAAACCAGTATGACACTCCAAACAATATTTCTCTAAAATGTGAATATTGCTATATTTTAAAATATTTCAGAGAGTGTGTGTGTGTGTGTCAGAGGGCATACTGTGTGTCCCTGTGGAGGACCAAGGGTGACTTCGGGAATCATCCTGGATTGCTTCTACCTACTCCTTGTTTCCCCCTCCCCCCAAGTGCAGACCAGTGCCATTTCTGCCTGGAGTTTTTACATGGGACCAGGGATCTGAACTCAAGACCTTATGTTTGCAAGACAGAGCCTTAACCCCTGAGCCATCTCTCCAGCCCCAATATTGCTAGATTTTAAGTAAACACATAACTCTGAAAAATAACAAAAGAGTCATGTAATTTCATAACCAAAGGAAAGTTCTTCGGTGTGGTCACATTTTAACTAGTTTATGGGCGGCTGAATGATACTTAGGAAAAACAAAAAACAACAACAAAAATGCCACTGGTGTGTAAATCCAAATAAAAACAAATGGATCTAGTCTATCATTATTAATGGTTGTGAAAAATCACTGGGAAAGGGGTGAATTTTCTAAGGGCTATCCTGAGCTCACTAAAAGTAGTGAAGGTAAGACACCATTACAACCTGAGATGCGTTCTTAGCAAAAGAATGGAAATTTGATCTAATTAAGTCTCTCTAGCTAACTACCAAATTCATAGAAAATGTAAAGGATAAACATGTTACATATAATCACCAAAATTAGAATATAGGAATTCTACATGATAATCTATTTGTTTGTAAATAAGATACATGAGCTAAAAAGGGTGAACTTTCACAAGTTAAGATTTAAGAGACATATCAGTCAATTGTAAAATATGGTTATGATTAGAATTCCAACTCAAACAAATGTGAAGAAATATTTCTGAAATGGAAATTTGAATGTATGCTAATTATTTTTAAGGAAGCAAACAAAATCACACGATGTGTAAAAGATTCTTTAAAATATTCTACTAATACTAGCTCGGCAGGTAAGTTACCTGCTCACAAACTTGGCACCCTGAGTTTGATCCTTAAAAGTCCACATGGTAGAAGAGAATTTACTTCTGACCTCTACCGATGTGCCATGCATATATGAATATGCATGATCTTGTCTCCCCCCCATAAATAATTTTAAAATATTCTAGTTATAAATCAGGTGGGAGCTTGGAGATCTGGCTAATGGGTTCACGAAAGCTGTCAAAGCATTCTACTTTTCTGTACCTTTGATATTTTTCAACTATGGTTGTCTTATTTGTGGTTACCTATTTACTAAGTTTTTATACTACGCTAGGCACATGTCCTAGGCCCTGGAGGTATAGCAGTGAACATGGAATTAAGGACTTCTGAATTCACAGAAGATGGGAGAGGAGGAAGAGGAGAAGGGCGACCTGAGGGAAGATCTTCAGAAGCAGGCTTGCAGAGTCAAAACTACCAGCCCATCCCAGATGTGTTCTGAACCGCTCAGATGGAAACACTGAATGTTGTCTTGAGAGGGGCTGCCTGTGAGTAATGGCTCCACCAGCTGCCCCTGGCAGGCTGTGGCACACCCCTCACAGACAGTGGAGAGGAAAGACCTGTATTCAGACAGACAGAATGGCAATTTCAAAAGACCTTTAATCAGAAACAAGCTTCTGGATTTATAAGACTGAGACTATAAACTGACTGAAACAGAATGAGGGACAAAAGAATAGCTAGAAAAACAGGAGAAAGACCATGAAGTCATTCAGTAAATAAGTTTTTTTCAAATTTACTTATTGAAACAGTCCCTTCTTTCTTATCTTTTCCCCTGACAGGGACTTCTTACGCTTCCAGTTAGAGTCAAGAGATCCTCCTGCTGCAGCTCCTGGGTAGCTCAGATCACCAGCGAGTACCTCCATGCCAGGCATTCCTTTTCTCTTTGGCTGGCCCAGGATAATAATGTGATGGGTGCTTCCATGAAGGAAGAGCGATGTGCGTGTAGGATACTACTTCTTTTCTTGTTTGGAAAAACAGGATTAATGTAGGTGACATTTTTAAAGAAGAGATTATAACGACATGGTGACTCATGCCTCTAATTTCAAGTACTTAGAAGGCTAAGGCAGGATGACTTTAAAAGTTCACAACCACCCTAGGATATACAGTGAATTTCAAAGTCAGTCTTGGCTTTACTATGAGACTTTGTCACAAACAAATGAAATTAAAAGAAAAGATTACAATTAAAGAAGAAAAGTGTGACAAACAAATCAAGGAGGTTCAACTACATCAATTGTTTCAGTGATATAAGCAGACTAAATTTCACCACTAAAATCATAAGACTGGCAGATTGGATTAAGTAAAATCTATATATAGCTTGTTTATAAGAGACATATCCTAAAAGATATGCAATAGTTGAAAATTTAAAGAGATGTATGAGGCAAAAAGGTGATAAAATTTTATTAATATCAGATAAATCATACTAGGGTTTAGATTACAATGTAAGAAAAGGCCTAGTTCACTAAGAAGTTGCACCAATTTTAAACACATACATACTGCTGCTTGGCTAATAATTTTGTGTAATAAATTACCTCCAAAGTTATTGGCTTAAACCACACACACCTATTATCTTAACAACTTGCTTAGCTGGCATTTTAAAAAATCTGCAATTTTCAAGTGTGAGCCAGCACCCACTGAGCTATCTCATGGGCAACTTTAAACTGCCACATTTAGTCTCTTATCCTTAGTAAGTGATGTATTTGAGCTGGAGTCTACAGGTTTTGATTTGCTTTTCTTCCTCTGTGGTTCACTCTCTGACCCTGTCTCTAGCGGTGGCACTAGCTCTCTTCTGCCACTCCTTTGACACTTCACTGTCTGTCTACCTTCCTTCTCTCTGGGTATTTTCATGGTCTGTAGCTTCATGAATAAATATCTAGGTATTAAGTCCTTTGCTTGATTCTTAGCACTGCAAAACAACAAAAGTAGAAGCTGCAAAAGATGGCTAAGGGATTCAGCCTCTGCCTTGCAAGCAGAAAAGACCTGAGTTTGGATCCCACATCCATGTAAAAACACAGGTGGAAATGACAGTGGATTTCACTTCTGGTCCTGGAAGGCAGAGCCTGGGGAATCCCAGAACACAGCACAAGCATGCAAAAAAAAAAAAAAAAAAGTAGGGGTAGAGAAAGATCCCCAAAAAGTGAAAACACAGGCAAATGATGAAAAAGGCAACTATGGAAGTAAAGTTTTAAAGGGGAGAGAACAATGGGGGTAGGATATTATAAAGGATGGGGGAGAAAAAAAGGCATGTGGCTAGGGGAAGGGGAGCCAGTAATCAGCAGAGTCACACACCTATATATCCTGCAAGCTATAACTTCTCAGGTAAGAATCCAGTGGAGCCAGATGGTATGTAAGACCCTTGGTAACGAATTACTCTTTGAATAGATTCTAACCACGCCTATCAGGGAACACATGTCTGGTACTGTAAACCTGTCCAAATAACAGTGGAAAAGAGAAAATAGATATGTTTTAGTAACTATAAATACTTGATACTAAACTACCATCTAGACACCTCTCATTACATACCATTAGATAGGAGAAGCTTACGGCACTCAACCTAGAGGCGTTCTATTGCAATGGAAGATAAGTGAGGCAGAAAACCCCTACTTCCAGATGACAGAGTATTAGGACTATAGAATGTTCAACCCTAGTCAGGCCATCAAAATCTCTCTCCATTCCAAGGCTCAGGGAACACTGCAGAAGAGGCAGTAAGATTGTAAGAGCCTAAAGGTGAGATGTACTTCTGGCCAAGACGCTCTAGTCAGGACGGGGCTGCTGTACCCAAGAGCTCACTGCAATGAGATCTACTTCTTACAGCATGCTTATCTGTAAGAACACATGTTCAGCCAGAGGGGGACTTTCGGATATTTTCCTTTACTGCTCTCTACCTCATTTTTGTGAGACAGGGTCTCACCAAAGTTTGCTATTTTGGCTAGAATGGCAGGCCAGTGAGCCCACAATATCTACTTGTCCCTAGCACTGGAATTACAGGTGTATGAAACCATACCTGGTTTTTATGTGGGTTCTTGGTGGGGATCTGAACTTGAGGCCTCATGCACTTTAGCTCCAGGAGCCATAACTCCATTCCAGTAATTATATATATATATATATAACTTTCATTTTCTAAAAGTTCTATTTGGAGCTTAGGATATTGCTCAGTTAGTACAATGCTTGTCGAGCAAGCACCAAGCCCTGAGTTCAATATCGCACACTGCAAAAAGAAGATGCTACCTCACAAGCCTGAGGGGTCGGGAGGAGGGCCAGAAAGTAAGGTCATCGTTAGCTACACAGTGAGTTTGAAGACAACTTGGGCTACATGAGACCCTGTCTCAAAACAAACAATAACAAAAAAGAATCTTATTTGTTATTCTTGTCTCTGAACAGTCTCTCATTTCAGAAAAGTTTATCTTCACAGCTGCATCTTTATTGATTTAAACACTTAAGAGTTTTGTATCCCACAGCCAGGACTTCGTCCCTCCCAAGATTATGGAAATTAGTTCCAGCCTCAACATACCACTTCCCTGTTATTCAAGAACCTCACAATAGTGCTGCTGTAAAAATCTGGCACAAGGACCATCCTGTCTCATTTTGCTGTCTGCTGTCCAAACCACCTCTTGGCAGCACTGGTACATTTATATTCACCTGGACCTCGCTAACCTCACGTTTCAGGTGTAATCACCTGATTTCTTAGACACCCTGGTTCTGACGTTTTGTCCCGGCTTCCACTTAATGGACTACTTTATTTGGAAGATGGAATAAGTTCCCTGGAGACTGCATCATAGGAAAACAGTGATGCCTCCCAGATCTAATGGTGGTGCCACAGAATGGAAGTTCCCGGTCAATCGCAACATGGGAACAGCTGGGAGAAGTCAAAGCTTTCCAGAAAGGAACAGAGTTCTCATCTGATGTGGTTATACAGAAAAGTATGAAATAAGAAGGCATGGGATCAGTTCTCAGCAAATATGCTGAGTAGAAACCAGGCCACTACTGTGGCTCTAGGAAATACCAGATAGAATGAAACTTCCAGAATTTCTAAATAATAATCTTTCCTCTGTTTGAGAAACCGAATCCTAGGGCTCTCTGAAATTTATACAAAATGCAACAAAGAATCCTTTGGAAGGTACCTGCTGGGACTGACCACCGTAATATTTTGAATTAAACATCCAGTCAGACCATCAGCATGTATCTTTTTCCTATTTTACTATCCAAATAATGCTGATATTACCAGGAAACTAAACTGTTCTTTTGCATAATTCAATGTGGCTTTATGGCATTATTCAAATGAAAGCTGGCAGGACAACTACGGCTGGTTATAAAGATCCTGTATTTCTGCTTTCAATAGCTTATATATATATTTCTTTTGCTGAACCCTTGTGTGTGCTGGGGACTGAACCTAGGCTCCGAGCATACTGTTACTGAGCTATATTATCCTCCTTTTTTTAAAAGGAAAAAAAAGTGTAAGAAATGTCTTGATCTTTATCTTAATTGTTCAATGTTGTTATTTCTATAATGTTGTGTCAATTACCATTTACACTCTATTTTGACCTCAAGATAAATCTCTGACTAGTACTTTATTTAGCCTCTTAGCCTTTATTTAGCATCTTAGACTTTCTCAAAAGGTCCCTGACGTCCTAGTCAAGACAGAAAGGGACATCAAGAGTATTTACGGTCCCCTTGACATAGGTTTGGATTTGAATCACATGCCTACATATGCATGAAAGATTGTCTCAAATGCTGCAAAAAGTTACTTTTTGCGTGAGGGCTGTCTTAAAAGTATAACTGAAATGAAAATATAAGCTGGCTTTTCTTCTTTTTCTGGATGTAGGAAAGAGGTTTGCATGTTTGTTTGTTTTTGCAGTGATGAGGCCTGAACTCAAGGACTCATGTATGCTAGGCTAGCAAGCTACAACTGAGATATATTCTTAGCCTTGTAAATTAATCTTTTGACTTTCAGAGTTTGAATCAGAGTCAAGAGGAGCACATTATGATCACCTGTTACATTTTTATATCTATAATTTTCTTCTTTTTTTTGTCCTTGCATTTTTTGCTGTTGCTGAAGAAACCATATCATTTGTCCCGGAGAGTTACTGAGGGGCTGTGATGTTCAGCATATTTTGTTGGTTGTAATCCTGTAAGCTGGTTGGCAGCTGAACCTAGAACCTTAACCACATCACATTGATTATTTTTAGAGGAGAGAAAGGAAAACTAGTACATAGCAGCATTGTAACTTCCTACCAGAAGGTAAATGCCATATATTTACCTTTCTTTTTGAGATATCAACAACTGCTAGTGACAGTCTAGATCCATTACTTTATCAGAGTGCCTGCTCTGTACACAAGGACCTGAGTTCAAATCACCAGCACCCATGCAAAAAATCTAGACAAGGCTGCCTGTCCTGTGGCCCCAGGATTACGGGACAGACCCCAGAAGCTTGCTGAACAGGTGCATTTCCAGTTCAGTGAGAGATCTGTTCAAAAATTAATAAAGCACTCATCAGGACTGCTCTGCCTTCTTCCCCCTGCATGTTCCTGCACATGCATATGCACATACTCTCATGCATGTACCACACACACAAAGGAATAACCAAGTGATGATATTCTCATTCTCGTGTTTGTAAAAGAGGGCGTGCAAGTGTGCGCGTGCGCACACGTGTGTGTCTGTCTCGGTAGGTGTATTTGCTCTTGCAAGTGCATGCAGAGACCACAGGAGGGCGCTGGGTATTCTCCTTTATTGCTCGGTTTCAGTTCCCTTGAGACAGGGTCTCTCTCTGAATCTGGAGTTCGGCATTTTTAGCTAAGCTGGCAGTCAGTAAGTCCCAGTGATCTGTCTGTTCCCACCTGACTCTCAGCACTGCGTTACAGGTACATGCAGCATACTGAGCCTTTTACATGGGTGCTAGGGATCCAAACTCAGGTCCCCATGATTGTACAGCAGCTGCTCTTACCACTGACGCATCTCTCCAGTCCTAACATTCTCATTTTCTTATTTTTCATTTATAAGCTGTAATACTTCAACCAAGAGACATACCTTGTAATGTATTACTTGTTTACTCACTTGTTAGTTAAAAGCAAACAGATAATTCATTTTTTCACTTTAGTGAAATGAGCAGGTTCACAAGAATGCTCCAACTGTGGTCAACTGGTTTTTAATATGAATGTTAATATTGACTAATAACTCATACCGAATGCTTTAATCTACATAAATTAAAATGGTTACTATATTTCACCTATAATGTTAATATATTACACATATAAAAGTTACATAAATTTTATGCTTTTTTTCATATAGCTATGTTGACAAGCTGGCCTCAAACTCAAGCTCCCTCTGTTTTGGCCTTCCGTGTTGGAAATATAGGTATGTACTAGGACAGATCATAAATCTATTCTTTAAAAACCTTTATTTATTTGTTTATTTAGTATGTGTATTTATTGTGTATGTATGTATGTGTGTGTGTGTGTCTCAGAGGGTACTATGTGACATTGTGGTGGGTCAAGGGTGATTTTGGGAATCATCGTGGATTGTTTCTATATCCTTTTTCTTTGTTCTGATTTCCCATGCTCTGCCCACTAGGGCTAGAAAGTACAGGCCATGTCTGCCTGGTGTTTTTTACCTGGGATCTGGGATGTGAACTCATTTCCTTCTGCTTCTAAGGCAGAATCTTAACCCGTGAGCCATCTCTCCAGCCCAATAAATTTTTTTTTGATATTAAGCTTACCATGTATTTTTTATCAGCCATCCAACTTGAAAATGGGAGGATATTTATATTTTTGAGGGACTGTAGCCTCATGCATAATAGGCAAACATTGTATCGTTGCGCTAAACTACCAGTCCATAGGAATGATTTAAAAAAACATTGCATGATTCTGATTTTAAATGTTTTATATAGGCTTATATGTCTACTAATCAGAAAGACTGTCAAATACTTTCCTCATTTCAACATTTGGCAATGTTGAATTTTGGTATCACAGTTATGAAAGCCTCAAACTTGTTCAGGCAGTATATTTAGTTTTCTATGCTTTGAAAAAAGAGTGTAGAAGATTAGAAATCTTTTTCCTTGAATGTTTAATAAAACTTCTTGTAAACATGCCAGGATTTGCCATTTGCTTGCTTTCTAAAAGCTTTCAAATTGAAAATCATACACATATGCACAAAGGGAAAAGTTCATAAATTTTAAGTACAGAGTTTGATAATCTGATTCATTATCACAACAGCAGGCTCAGCTTCCCACATATCGTCTCGGCCTGCCCCTGAGTTTTGCAAGAGAGCTGATGAGTCAGTGGGAACAGTAAATACATTAAAATAACTGCACCCTGTTGGCAGGAGAAGCACTTTGCAGGTCTGGAAGATGCTATTATAAATCCAATTCAACAGGGAAAGTCTGAAAGACGTTATTATAAATTCAATTCAGCAGGCAAGCCATTTGAACCAGCTTTTTACTTCCTAGGGGAACTTGTCCTAAGGGAGGTTTCAAGGGAAGACTGGGGATTCAGTCCAGGGCCTGGTTCATACCAAGTAAATACTATACAGCTGAATTACATCCTCAGACATAAAAGACAGGACAATGTTAAAAAGTACTGAAAAGTATAATCTTTCTCCACTACAGTACATTTTAGTACGAAGTGAACTATATAAATCTCTCACCATCTATCTTATTATGTTTATATTTCATATGTTCCTGATCAGATTAAGACTTCTCCAACTAACTTGGGCAACTTCACAATTTAGGGGAGAAAATATGGTTTTATTTTGTGAGGAGGTCTCATGCAGCACAGTTGGCCTCCAACTTGCTATGTAGCTTAGACTGCCCTTGAATTCTTTTTAATTTTTTTATTATTATTTATTATTTATTCAATTGTGCATGTATGTGTATGTGTGTGCGCATATGTATGTGTGTGTGTGTGTAGAACCACGGACGAATTCAGGAACCACCATGGACGCCTCCACTTCCTCCTTGTTTACTCTGCCCCGGGATTCACAGGCTCCGCCCTACCAGGACCAGAAACGCAGGCCGCCCCCCCGCTTCTGTCCAGCGTCTATTTTACATGGGGTCTAGGATCCGAACTCAGGACCTTCCGCCTGCAAGGCAGAGGCTTAACCCCTGAGCCACCTCTCCAGCCCCTGCCCTTGAATTCTTGATCCTCTCCTTTTAGCATCCCAAGTGCTGGGATTACAGCACACACCACCCCCCCAAACTAAAATGTACTTTTCATGGTTCAGCAAAATATTTAATTGAAAACCAATCTTGACCTAAATATGAAAGTATTGTACAAAGAAGATTATTTTTGAGTAGTAAAAATGAACTGTCCAATATAAAAGTATAAAGGGAGTTGGATGTGGTGATGCAGGCTTGGGAGGCTGGGCAGGAGGATTACTATAACTTGAGGTCAGCGTCAGCTGTGTACAAAGTTCAATGTTAGTCTAGGCTAAATAAATAATAAAAGCATGAAGAGCTAGAGCTTCAGTTTATCGATAGAATGCTGCTTTGCACTTACAAGGCCTCAGGTTGAATCCCAACTGCCCCAAACAAAAAGACAATAATGACAGCCTAGACCACAAGGCTAGGGTTCTGAGGATCAGATTTCCATGTTTATGTTAAATTGTTTACTTACCAAATATTTATTGGGTGTGGAGGGTGCCAGGTACATTGCTGGCACAAAAAGTCACTCCAAAGAATGAAAACTTTCCACTCACTAACTCAAGAATACTTTTAAGTATTCTTTAACTTTTAAGTTTCTTTAATACTCTGAAGCAACTGCAAACGAGTCATATCGAGTTCTTTACTTTGGACTTTCTGATAATGTATTTTCCTCAGCCATTTGAGCATATTCTAACAGCTAAAAGGTTAGCAATGTACAAATCCAAAGGCTCATGTAGAAACACGTAGGACTGTTAATATATTTAAAAGTTCTAATCTTATTCGTGATTTAAAAAGTATAAATAAAAGCTAGATAAATGACTCAGTGGGCAAAGTTATCTGAGCGCAAACCTGGTGACCTGAGTTTGGTCCTGGAACCCACGTGCTGGAGAGAAATGACTTCTGAAAGTTGCCTGGGACCTCCATACACGTGTCACAAGACCCATGTACCTGCCTCCCCCTCTCTTCTCTCTCAAACTGAAGGGACAAAATACTTCACAAAATATAAATGAAAGTAGAAATGCCATTTTACCTATCAGTAAATGTGAAGAATTAACATTAGTAATAGTAAGTCATGGTAATAGTCAAGCATTCTTTCATAGCCTGATTGGTGGGAGCTTATGGTGATTCATCTTTCAAAGTGTACACACCTTTTAAGCAAAGAATTCCACTGTTCTGAGTTTGCCCTGCAAATGTACCACCTCCAAGAATACAAATACAAGATGCTCAATACATGATTTATAGCAATGTACTAGAAATTATCTAAATGATCATGAAGGAGGGAAGAAACTGTACTGAACAATGGAATACTATTCTCCTTGCCCCAAACAAAGGAATTTGGTCTATCTTTTATCTTTTGCGTGCACGCATGTGTAAGTGTGTGTGTGTATCAGAGGGCACTATGTGTCCCTGTGGAGGACCAAGGGTGACTTCAGGAACCATTCTAGATTCTTTCTACTTTTTTCTTTCTTGTGAGCTAGAGTGTGTGTGTGTGTGTGGGGGGGGTGACTTCAGGAACCATTCTAGATTCTTTCTACTTTTTTCTTTCTTGTGAGTTGGAGTGGGGGGGGGGGCACTGTGTGTCCCTGTGGAGAATCAAAGGTGACTCAGAAATCATCCTGGATTGCTTTTGCTTTGTGGTTTTCTAGGCTCCGCCTTCCAGAGTCAGAGTACAGACCACAGCAATTTCTGCCTGGTGTTTTTACATGGGATCCAGAATCCAAACTCAGGTCCTTCTGCATGTGAGGTACAGTCTTAACCCCTGAGCCATTTCTCCAGCCTGAAATAGGCCTATCTTCATGAACTGATGTGCAAGTCCAAGACAAAATGTTAAGTGACAAAAGACAATTTGTATAATATAATCATTAATATAAAAAGAAAAAAGATAATAGCATATAATAGGAAAGTCTGTAATTAAAAATTTCTAGAATTCCCAAGAAACTGCCAACACAAGTATTTTGGAGGAGTAGAGGTGAAGTGGCAAGGAGAATCTTTCCTACTCAGATTCCCCATTCCAGTGTCTGTAGTCAGGAATCCGTGCATTTTGAAAATTTATAAGTTCTGAGCACTTGCCAAATTCTTGTAAACAAAAATTTGGAAATCGATGTTTACAGATTTCTAATTACTTTCAGCAATTAGAACAAAGGTATTTGAGTGCCAAGAAAAACAATGAAAGGGAAAAGTAGCTGCCAAGTCGAGGATACTACATAATACTATACTGTTCTTCTTTTCAATTTTATGTTGGAAAAAGAAGTTCTAACCTTAGATTACCATAGACTAAATAAACATATATACTACTTTTAGTATGCATGTTGAAGAGAGCACTAAAATTATTTTCTGAGTGTGGGAATGCGTGTGAGCATGTGTGTGTGCACACACGCGCACAAATGGTATCCATGTGACTGGTGTTGAATACATGCCATGCACCGATGCACTGGTGGAGGTCAGAGGACAATTTTGGTGTGTTGGTCCTTTCCACCTGGTTTTGAAACAGGGTCTCTTCTCTGCTGTGCAAGCTGTGCTGCCTGACGCACGAACTTCAGATTTCTTGTCTCCGACTGCAGTTTCCCTCAGATGCACTGAGATTTCAGACACTTGTAGTGCTGCATACAGCTTTTACCTGAGTTCTGAAGATCTGAACTCGGGTTATTGGGCTTATACACTTCGGGTTTGTTAGTTCTGGGGATCTCAACTTGGGTCATCAGGCTTGAGAGACAACCTCTATCAGTTGAGCCATCTCCCCAGCCTGAGACATTTCTCTTTTAATGCAACTAAATTGAGCTGTGGTAATTAGTTATTGAAGTTGCTCTAAAGATTACCCAGTTGGAAAAACAAACAGCAGGAAAAGAGCTGAGGTGAGTGTAGAAAAAAGGAGAACTGAAAGCAGAAATGGAGAGGGAGTAAGCAAGGTCTGTTCGTACGACAGGAACGGGTGACTTGAGAGTCACGTCCCACAGCGATACTGTACCTAACAGCTGGCTGTGCTCCCCTGTGATGGAGTTCTGACTTGGGTCTGAAAAACAAACAATTGAAAAGGATAGGAAAAAATGAATGACCAAAACGAGTAAGTTCTAAAATTCAGCAACAAAACTCAACCAAGGTAAATATGCAAATAAACAAACAAACAAACATGAGGAACATTAATGAAAGGGTAACAAAAATAGAATGAAGTATTGCAAAAAAAACTTCAAAAAATTAAACAGTGAATTACTACATGAACTAAATACTTCATCACCAACCCCCCTCCAAAAAAAACAAAAACAAAAACAACAACAACAAAAAAAATCAGGGACTCAGATACCTATATATCAAAATTTACAGAGACATTATCCACAGCAATCAAATGCAGAAACAGCCCAAGTTGTCCTATCACAGAAGACTGAATAAACAAAATGTGGTATATGCACAGGCAGGAATATTATTCAGCTATTCAAACTGTGGACTTTGAACTTATTCTACAACATGGATAAAACTTTGAAGACATGGCTAAGAGAAAAAAAAGCCAAACACAAAAGAATATTACGTGGTTACATTTATAAGAAATATAACAGGCAAATTCATAGTGACATAACAATAAACTTGTGGCTAGTGAAATTGGTTAGATGCAATATGAGATATTTTTATGAAAATAGAAGAGTTGCTGTTTGGGATGATGAGGATTTTAGAAAATCTAGGAATAATGGCTGTATAACATCAGCAATGTATATAAAACAAAGGCCAAGTAATTTCATACTTGAGAGTGGTTAAAATGGTAAACTGTTTGATATATTTTATCACAGTAAAAAGTAGATTTTAAAAACATACAAATTTAAGCATGTGTTAGTAGTTCTATAAACCAGAAGTATGACTTGGCATCTATAACATGAGTCACATTTTCTCTTTAATGACAAGAATACACTATAATGATGCAAAGTTAAGACATTAATAAAACAAGTTACTACTAATAGACATATTCTAATTTGACTTTAAGATAAAGTGACTAAACTATCTTTTATAAGAATCTATTTCATCAATAATTTGAAGTATAGCAGTGGCAAAAAATTGAGTCCCAAACAATGTAAGAGATATTGACTATCACCACTTAGTCAATATTAACTACTTGCTAAAGGCTTGAAAAGGATTAGGAGCTATGTATGAAAAGACCCCAATTTCCACTTTCTATAAAGATTAAATCTCTTGAGATGCTGAGGATTAATATCTGGTATCCTTAAATATCCCCTGAAGAATAAAAACAAATTTAGACAGAGGGTCTACATGCAATGGGAAACAACTGTTGGTATTTTTACTAAGTTCTACTTGAAGTTTTATATTTTCTCCAATTACTGATTTTGCCAACAAGTAACATAAAATACATGTAGTTTCTATCAACAATGAATGTCAGATCTTTTTATATCTTGTTATTGATATTTTAGAAAAATCCAAACAATATTTTGCATGATCCATATATATTTCACATATATTTAATTAATGTAACACTTGAAATAAACACCCAAGGTTCTGGGACACAGCACTATGTACATACTTTGGGCATTACACACAGGGCCCTGGGTTTGAGCTCAAGTACTGCACTAAGCAATAAGAAGAAAAATAAAGTATATGTCCCCAACAGAAAGAATAAGAACTTGTAAGCTCTGCACCCTTACAACCCTCACCAAAGAAAAAATAGATAACTTATTTCCACAATTAAAGTTTTAAGCACTATGAAGATTTTAAGATAGATACATTCAAAATATTTTCTTCTGATTTTGATTTTGTAAAGGAGAAATTCCAAATATTCTATTCTAGGACATTTTCCCAACATATTAGCAATTGAGTTCCCAGATTTTGCTTTAAAAAGATCTTTCTATCTGAATAAGGAGTATTGGTTGTTTCTGCATTTAAGACAAAATAGGGATAACAATACTACAGTCAGCTTATGGCCTCCCTCCATCTTTCCAGTAGGGAAAACCAAATCCTATCATTGGTGGCACAAAGGAAAAGCAAACAAAGAATCACAGAATGTTAGAAATGGAGAAACCACTTAGATTTATTTGGTTGACTTTGGAGAAAAAGCTGTGGAATTTACCACATTATCTATCTATTCTTTGCTCTAAATTATACTAACACCGTTCGTTTCCCAACTACTATCAGTAATGGAAAGCCTTGCACCTCCCAGGTATGCTGGGACAGAAAAGTTAAAACCCTCATCTCTGAATGTTTATTGCTGAGAAAAACCAATGCCTGACTACCAAGTGCTCAGGGGTACTGCTGAAAGAAAAAAGCTGGACATAGCTGCAGACTAAAACTTCAGCTTCACATATTAGGTGTAGATGTTACAAGATACAGTCTTAGGTCTTTGAGAATTCACCTTTATGCTTCTCTACTTTGTGTTTCTAATTTTTTTGTTCTAAAATAATTTGGTACAGTTATTGATGCACATAAACAGGAATAGAAAAACAAGTTAGATAACTCAGACAAACTAAGAATGATTTACAAGAGGAAAATAAGCCTTTTATCTTAAAAAGAACTCCTCTGATTGTGAAATATGCTCCCCTGCCTGCTGAACTATGCATATGTGGAACATGTGCATCCTCTGCTCAAGCCACAACTCTTCCTTCTTTTCAAGTTTTCTGTGTTCAGTAATTCCTCAGCAGTGCTATCTCCCAAATCACAAGACGGCACGCGTTCACATTGTGCTTCGCAGACGATCAAGTGTCACAATGCTTAAAATACATCCTAATGCAGCTGCAAAATTATCTAATTTCATTATTTCTTAAAATAAACTGAAGAAACTGTGACCAATGCTTAATGCGAAGTATCCTTAAAAAAAAAAAAAAAAAAAAAAAAAAAAAAAAAAAAAACTTGATGGGCTGAAGAGATGACTCAGGGGTTAAGACTCTGCCTCACAAGCACAAAGTCCTGAATTTGGATCTCAGATCCCATGTAAAAAACACCAGGTGAAAATGGCAGTGGCCTGCACTTCCCGCCCTAGTGGGCGGAGCCTGGGAAATCGCAGAGTGAAGCAAAAAGGAGGTAGAAGCGATTCAGGATGACTTCTGATATCACCCTTGTGACTCCACAGGAATATGTGTCCTCATACACACATACACACACAAATAGATAAAACATTTTTAAAAATTGATTAACTGAGAATTCTGTCAATAAGGTTTTAAGTATACAGTAACTAGATAGACAGGAAAACTTAAAATATAGAAGATCTATTCATCCATTAATATTCGGACATCTATGTTTAAAACCTCATTGTACTGGTTACTCTTTGTGTTGCTGTGATATACTACTCAAAGTCAAGCAAATTAATGGGAGAAGGGTGATTCATTCAGTTTCGGTTCCAGGGGGAGATATATAGTCCATTATGTCAGAAAAGGCATGGCTGACTGGCAGAAGCTGGAGGCAATCTAAGTTATGCCCTTCAGAGAGGCTAAGAGCTGCAAAACTACCAACTGTACAAGCTCACTTCTCCTGGAAGTAAGGTGGAGCTAATTCACCTCAAGACCCACCCCCTATGACTTCCTTCCTCTAGTACAGCTCCACATCTTAAAGGTGCCATGACCTTCCCAAACAACTAAAGAGTCAAACACATGAGACTGTGGGGGACAACTCACATTGCAAACCATGACACTCATTAAAACACAGAATTGTAAAACTTATGAATGTTTATTCAGTCATTTATTAGAAGCTATACAACTCTGCTGATTGAATTTATTATTTTTCTTTCCTAAATTATGCCTACTAGGCATAAGTCTATGATTTCCAGCTTTGGCCTAATGACATCTGCAAAACACTATATTCTTTTTAAAACTTTGTGATATCACCCTGTTCTTTTGTAGGTCTCATGTTCACTACTAACTAACATAGGTTTTTCGCACACTTGCTAAATAATTTAGCTTTCAGAACTTTACTTATTCCTTTTGATACTGTATCAATTTATATAGTATTTAAATTATCCATTTATACTATAAATATATGTGGCATAACATATATTTTGGAACCAAATACAGTAATGTTCTTGAAAAAATAGCAACAGAACAGTTATCTACAGTTAGCACTTATTACAACATGTAAATGACAGACACCTGAACACTTCATCTTTATTTCATTTACAGCATTCCCTTTTTGTGCTGTAAGTACTGTTAGGAACATTTCATTTCATAGGAGAGATAATGGGGATGTTCGGGTTGATGTGTATGTCCCTGAAGATACATACAAAGCACAAAGAAAACAAGGACACAGGACTGGAAAGCGAACAAGACTCCAGAGAGATTCTGTCTTTACCATGCACTATCCAGGCAACTTTGTAGAATCACTATGTCCTAGCCTTATTTACTATTTATATAGTAAGAGCATACCACAGAAAACTGTGAAAATCTGAGAGGGTAAATACTCATTAAATGGTAAGAATTACAAACTGAGTTAATGGGGTCAGGTGGGAGGCCAGGACAAGAGATGGCTGGAGTCGAGGAATTCCACCCCAGCCAACCAGCAGAGTGAGCTCAATGTCTTACAAGTAAAATAAACTAAAATAACATTAAAATAAATAAAATTTAAAAATTACATTTTATAATATTAAAAGGCTTATAACAATAGTTAAACTCAACATAGAAACTAACAATGGTGATACTGTACTTAATAGCCTATAGTTTTAAAATAAATGTTTTATGCATTTTCATTTGCTTCTCATTATAATTTTGTGATATAGGTAGGCAATGTGTAAAGAAGCCAAAACTAAGCCAGGCTCAATGGTCTGGCCAAGGCATACTGAATGTAGAGTTGAAGAATGGTTTGAACCTAGATTCTGACTTTTGTATTATTATGTTGGGTATATACAAGATTTAGATATAAGGTGAATATTGTTAATGCAGGAAACTTATCCAAAGTATCTAAAAGACGCGCCTGAAGCTTTTATGGAATAATTAAATTACGAATCATCACAGGAACCACGGGGTGTGTGACACTGAGCTCTGATCAGCTCAGCAGAGCTGGCACAGTGCCCACTCAGGCAAGAGCCCCGTCGCCATCCATCCAATAGGCTCAGCAGCACATGAGGGGCAATGGAAGTTCATGTTGGTGTGGGATCCAATCGACAGTCAGGTGAGTGGACGGAGAAACTAGGAAGACTCAAAGAACAAGCAATCAGAACAATAAATGTCCTTCTAGTGACCAAAACGTTTTATTTTGGTCATTTTTTAATACTTGTAATACTTCTATAAGAATGCAAAGACCGTAAATTTTGTGAACTTAAATATTCACAAATACAAGGATTCTTAAACTCATATCAGATTGAACATCTTGATAATTTTTAACTGTTATTTTAGGTTTTGGGATGTGATTTTTACCTTCTTGCCCCTCCCCCCACAGCAATTTTAAACCAATCAACTAAAAGTTGGAGTACTTTATCCAATGTAATTTTTAACGTTTATGCTAGAATCTCTTTAAATATCTCTTCAAAACGTGCTAACCTTCTTTAGAGCCGTGCCTGGCAACAGTATCTAACGAGATTAATATTACTTGTACTGCATCTATTTTTAATTTATGTTGTATTTATAGCAAGTGTGCTGGCATTTCAGTTTGTGACAAAACTTCCTTTTTATGGAAAATCATGGAACCTGTGACTAAGCAAAAACATTAAATAAAATGTGAAGATGATTCATAAAAGTGGAAAAATTATAAAAGTAGTCCCTAAATGGCAGAATTTCAATAAATTTTCCCACTATCATCGTATCAAATCTGCACAGAAACCCTGTGAAGAAGAATTATTCTTATGTTCCTGAGGAAACTAGCTCAGAAACAGGCAAATGATTTGACAAGGGAGGTACACCTGGCCACCGTCTCTCGACCTTGAGGTGGGCAGCGCCAATGTCCAAGCATAGGAGCAGTGTGCACTGAGACCCTGCAGGCTCTACAGGATTCTTAAAGCCCTTAAAGACCATAACAAACTCAAACAAAAACAAATACAGTCCATGTCCAGACAGTTTGCTTGGGAAGTTTGGGTCATATTAGGAAAAATCTTCAATACCAAACAGAAGACAGGAGGAGAGGGGAAAAAAATGGGAATTTTTAAGTGAAAGTCTAAAAATGAAAACAATATCTTAGGAAACATTAATAAGCATTAAAGAGGAAATGAACACTAGATTAACTAGAGAGAGGTTAGAAAAAATCACTTGTTACCAGATCAGCGCAATATGTCCACATGTTACAGCATTTCTAATGTGTTCCCCAGGACAGCAGTATTATTTTGACATGGTGTTTTGCTATGTTGCTCAGGGTCTGAAACCCTTGAGAGCATGAGTAATATCCCCATTTCAGTCTCCTTTGCAGCTAGAACTAACAGAGACACAGTTATTAACTAAACCATAAGCTAGAAATGGTGGCACATACCTATATTCTCTGCTACCGGAGGCTGAAGCAGGAAGATCCCGAGTTTGAGGCCAGTATAGATTGCATAATTATACCCTACTGGTCTTGTTAAAAAAATGGTTTTGGAAGAGTAAGCATGACCATTGTGATGATTGGTTTCAATTGTCAATTTGACACAATATAGAATCACCTGGGAGAAGGGTCTCTGGGCAGGCATGTAGATTGTCTTGATCAGGTTAACTGAAGTGGGAGGTTAACTTTGTGGGGTAGACCAGAGTCCTAAGCATCAGCAACCATACACTCATCCTCCATTTTTTTTTAAACTATATATATGACCAGCTGCTTCAAGTTCCTACCACTGCATTTTTCCCACAATGATGGATCATAACTTTGTAATTGTGAGCTGAACAAGTCCTTTCTCTCTAAAGTTTGCTGCTTGTTAGTAATAGCAATAAAGTAAACAGCTAAAAGAACCCTAATAATCTACAGGCTTATTAAGAAGGGGGAGAGAATGGGCCTAAACACTTAAACTAGAAGTAAAGGATATACTAGCCACTCTTGCATTGCTATGACTAAACATCTGACAAAGCAATACAAGGGGAAAAATATCTATTTTATCTTAGAGTTTCTGTTTTAACCCATGGCAGGGAAGGTATGGTGGAATTCATGGAGAAAGGGATATATGGCTGAGACTCCTCACATCTTGGCAAACCATAAAACAGAAAGCTTATGTCCAAAGTGGAGCCGTGCTGTAACCCTCAAAGGCCTGGCCCCAGTGACGCTTCTTGGCCACACATGCCTCCCAATTCAAAGATTCACAACCTTCCAAAAATAGTACTGAAAGTTGAGGACCATCCCATAATACAAAATGCGATTAGTCCAACTTTAAAAATCCTCACAATCTTAACAGTTCTAATACTGTAGTATCTTCTGAGGGGTACAATCAGTAGAGTACATGCCTTGTATGCATCAGATCCTGAGTTTAATTTTCAATAGTGCAAAACAAACAACAGTAACAACAACAATAAAAACAACGAAGTCTCTTCTCAGATTCAAGGCAAGCTGTTGGCTGTGATAACCTCTAAGGTCAGAATGAAAGTTACATGCTTCCAATACACAATGGTTTACAGCAAATACTTCCATTCCAAAGGGAAGAACATCTAGAATTCAAGACACATTTGTGACTCCTCATGTGGGCTCCAGTAGCCTCCTCCCTTCAGCCCTGCCAGGTGCAGTGGAAGTGGCCCCTCCCTTGGGCCAGCATGCAGCTTTCCTTGGCAGATGTTCATTTCCAACACCATGCAGTGTCGCCTTCATAGTTTCGCGCTTTGGCCACTTAAGGGGCTCCCTGCAGGACTCCAACTATGCTACACACTGCTTGGCCTCATCAGCCTTTTCCTGGAATCCTGTGAGCCCATCACTCTTGCATTCTTCGTACCTGCAAAACCTGCACTATCAGATAACACAAGGTTCTACCACAGTGGGCAACACAACTGATGCCTCTTTTACCACAGCTACCGTGGCCTCTTTACAGACTACACAGCCAAACTTGGAAAAACATTTCCTTAGGTGGTCCCTTTAGAAAAGGGAACCACTTCTGTAGTGATCTCTGTGTTCAGGGACCATTTTTTCAGATGCTCACTTTCAAGTCTCTTATAGCTTTTCAAGAAGATTTGCAGCTTTACAGCCTAGAGTCTTTGATGGGTGGAGTCCAGCTCTCGAAACATCTTTAATGCTTACAGCTGCTTTGTCTGCATCCACCTTGACATTCAATATGTTCACACTCCTTTTCTTGCGAACTGCACAATTTCCACACCTTCTGGCTTCACATTTTTGCTTTAATCCCCACAATGTTTACTACAGTCAGTCAGTAACAACCATGCCCCAGCCTTACTGTTATGCACTTGTCAAATTTCCTCTACCAAGTTAAAACAGCTGAGGATTTGAAGTCAACCTCACTCAATGTTCAGGACACATGCTGCAGCACACGGCCAGGCTCTTCGATGGAATAAAACGTGATGGCTTCTCACTCAGCTCCCCAGAGTCCCTGCTCCCTTCTGAAACCTCATGATTGCCATTTTTACTGCCTGAATACCTACTTGCATTGTGGTCTTCTGAACTCCATCACGATCGCCCAGTAAGCTCTGCTTACAGAATTCTGAGACTCCTCTATTCCACAGCTCCACAGTCTTCCACATTCTGCCCACAAACCAGTTCTGAAGGCCCATGAACTACAAGCTACAATACTACTCTCTAGTACCAATTACTTTCGCATGGCTGTAACCAAATACATGACAGAAACGACCTATGGAAAAAAAGGTTTATTTCAGCTCGGTTTCAGATTCCTGGTGGTAGCAGTGTGTAATGGGGCTCCTCACATTTCAGGCGAGCAGGGAACAGAGAGCTTGGGGTGGAAGCAGGGCTGGGTTACAACCTTCAAAACCCACTTCCACTGATCCAACTCTGTCAGCCATGGCTCCCACCACACAGGTTCTAACATCTCCCAATATAACTCAACTAGCTGGGGAATGAGTGCTCAAACACACCCTCTATATGGAACCTTTCACATTTAAACCGTGATTGGAGTTAGAAGCTTTGGATTGGGGACACTAAGACAAGGTTGTGAACCTTTCTGACATTTTAAGAACCTATTACTAATTCCATGTCACAAAGGTTGATTGCTTAATCTAAGATAAATTTAATGTTTTCAAAAGTTTCAAATACAGAAATTAAACCACAAACAATTATGGTATATGTATTGAAGTTAAAAAATTGTGTACATACACACACACACACACACACACGCATACATACATACATGCATTCTGATTAGTAACTACATCATGATCTTCTATAATTTAATAAATAGGAATGTAATCTTATAATGTAAGACTTTTGAGACTGGCTTATTTCAACAGTATAAAGTCTTGGAAATTTATTCAAGTTTTCACAAGGTATTAATACTAAAAAATAGTTGAGATGTGATTCACGTATTGCCTGATTTGTGTCCTGTGGAAAAAGAAATGTTGGAAACAACCCCAACCCAATGGTAGTAGAGAGGAGGAGTCTAGAGTGACTGACTAAACTATGAAGGTACCGTCTTCTTGAAAGGGTTGTGATTGAGAAGTAGGTTTGTTATAACTAGGCAAATTTGGTCCCTTACTCTCTTCTCTCCTCTCAGCAGCAAGAAAACCCTTGCCTGATGCTGGTATCTTTACCTTGGGACTTCCCAGACTCCAGAACTAAAAACCAATCACTTCTACTTAGTACACATTACCTAGTGTGTGGTTATCTATTATAGAAGCATGGGACAGAGTCAATATACACAATTTGGTCAAAGTATTCAGTTCGAGTTTCTTAATATATTTACATTGCTATGCAATTAATCACCACACTTCAACTTGACATCTTGGTCTAAAAGAAATGACATTTTTCCATTTTCCTATCAGCAGTTAATCCCTCTCTTACTCCTCTATTCTGCCCACCCAAAATTATTAGTCTGCTTACTCTCTCTACAAATTTGCCTATTTTGACATTTCATATAAATAAAATCATGTGATCTTTTGTGACCAGTTTCTTTTGCTTTCCAAGGTTCACCAGTGTTAACAGTTGGCATCCGTGACTTGTTTTTATCAGCAAATAACATTCCCCTAAATGGATAAACCACATACTATTTACCTATTCATCAACTGGTGGCATTTGAGTTGTTTCCACTTTTGGGTTATTTTTTTTTTATTTTTGCATGTGTGTATGTCTGTGTGTATCAGAGGGCACTGTGTATACCTATAGAGACCCAATGGTGACTTTGGGAATCACCCTGGATTGTGCTACCTCCTCTGCTTTACTGTGGAGTTTACCAGACTCTGTCTTCCCGGACCAGACATTCAGGCCACTGCCATTTCCACCTGGCATTTTTATGTGGGATACAGGATCTGCACTCAGGACCATCTGCTTATGAGGCAGAGGTTTAACCCCTGAGCCATCTCTCCCAACCCCCACTTTTGGGATATTAGAAGACTTTGATCAATATTCCTATGAAGCTTCTTGCGTGTATATGTGCAATGTGCATGAACATACAGAGGAAGTGGTTGACAGTGGGTGCCTCCCTCAGTTGCTCTTCCATGTTCTAATGCTTGTGCAGGAAGTACTTCATCTACTGAGCCATCTCCACAGTCCCCATAAAAAAAAAAGATACGAGTGAAAGCCAGAGATTAATGTCAGGTGTCTTCCCTGCATGCTACACCTTGTTTTCTGAGACAGTCTTTTGCTGAACTACAACTCACTGACTGAGCTAGGCTGGTTGAGCAGGGAGCTACAAGGAACCACCTCATTCTGCTTCCTCAGAACTGGGGTTACAACAATCACAAGTCACCATACCTAGCTTTTTACAAAGGTGATGGCGATCTCAACTTAGCTCTACTTGTTTACACAGTGAGCAATTTACCAGCTGTGCCACTTCCTATCACAATTTTCAAGAGGACATATAATTAATGGGACAAACTGACTGTTTAATTTTTTCAGGACCTTCTAGCCTCTTTTCCAAAGTAACCATGCAAGAGGGCTTTGATTTCTCTGCGTCCTTGCCAACACTTGTTATGTCTGCCTTTTTTGCTATAGCCATCTTTGAGGTATGTCCTTGCTTTCATATGCATTTCTCTAATGACTAATGATGTGAGCATCTTCATGGTAATTATTGTATTTTTGTGGTGCTGTGGATCAAACCCAGGGCCTCATGCATGCTGGAGGTCCAGGACCATGGAACTCCAATACAGACCAGTTGTTTTAGCTCAAATGTGCAAGCACAGATGAATCAGGTGGTGGTGAGTATTTATTTGTGAGGTCATCTTTTTTAATAAATAGTCTTTCGTGCTTCATGTTAATATCGTGGAATTCTCTTATTAGTTTCAAGAACTGTCTGCCTGCTGTAGCATCTCTACTTTCTGATCTGATAGACTGTTTACTCTATGATTTTTCTTTTCTTGACTGGTTTCCCTGGTTTACTTTTTTTTTGTCACCTCTGAAGGGTTCAGGTCTGTATGCTAGAGGAGGACAAGTGATAGCAGTCTCAAGACAACAGAAAGGTAAGGGTTTTGGGCCTGTAATCCCAGACACATAGGAGGAGGTGGCAGGAGAATGGCGAGTTTGCGGCCAACATGGGCAATTTGGTGAAACCCCCCCGACAAAGAGAAGGAAGAGAGAAGTGGTCCTGTGTGGGTGTCAGTGCAGCAGCAGACTGGGTGGGGCCTGTGGAGCCAGGCGCCTCCCCACACCCCCCTTGCTGCCCCGGAAATCAGAAGGGCCCAGGGCCTGCCTGGCTGTTCCCACTCTCCTCCAGGAATCCATGGATCTCCACCAAGTCAAGGTCTTTTCTACATTTTCCATTTTTAAACTCATCTTAAGGCGCTCCAGGCTCTTGTCCAACCCTTGAGGAACAAATCTTGTGCCAGCATTTCCTGAAAACTCTTGACCAGCCCAACCCTCCTCACTTGAACCTGACAGTTTATTAGATTCTCAGGCATGAATAAAAGAAAGGAAGAGAAAAAGAGAGAGAGAGAGAGAGAGAGAGAGAGAGATGAAGGAAGGAAGGAAGGAAGGAAGGAAGGAAGGAAGGAAGGAAGGAAGGAAGGAAGGAAGGAAGGAAGGAAGGAAGGAAAGGAAGGAAGGAAGGAAAGGAAGGAGGGAGGGAAATGTCACAAAGAAACTTATCATTTTGTGTAATTAAAATATGACAACACAAGAATTTAAACTTTAAAAACTTAACATGTAGCCATATTTTTAGAACACTCTTTGAAAAGCAACATTCAGGAAAAGAAATTCTATTCGTACACTAGACTCCAGACACTGGAATTCTGGAAAATACAAATGAAAGAAAATCACACACTCTGACAGGCTCTGGTGGCGCTGTCCATGGGGCTTCTAGCTCCGGCTGCAGCGCTCCTCTGGCCTAAGCAACGCACTCTTCTAAGTCAAAAACTTAAAGATGCTCTGTAAAGTCCGTACATTTATAGACTGCATTATTTTCAACTACTGCCTTAAGACTTACATTTTAAAAAAGAAAATCTAAGAAAAATGAAAATTTTAAGGAGCGTTAACATTGAAGGATATCAACTGGAATGAGTAAATCTAAAAATAATTACATTATATAAAAGAAATCAAACCAAAGAGAATATATACTATATTATTTCATCAATATAAAATTCTGAGATGCTAACTAAGGTACAGTGACAGAAAAAAGATGAGCAACTGCTTGTGGACCAGAGAATTAGGTAAATAGTTTATAAAGGATACAGGGATACTCTGGGAAGAAATGAAAATGTTCATTTATTTTTATTACGGAAATTATTTCCGAGGTGTATGCTCATGTAAAACGGTATACTTTAAATATATACAATGAATTTTACATCACTTGTACCTCAATGAAACTATATAAGAAATATTGACAGGGAAATATTTGTATTAATTAAAAACTTGATATTCTAAAACATAATGTCCAAAAATAAAGAAAAACACTAAGAAGAGACATGAACAGAAAACACACCAAAGTTATGAGTTTGAAATTTCTCATAATAAAAAGCGATTTTCAAAAATAATAAGTGAGACCTTAAATCAAACAAACAAATGGCATTATATATATATTATATATATATATTTAAAATGCAACTTCAACTTTAAGATATTGTTGAATGTAAATGTGAGTGTTGGCAGGCTCTAACAAATGGAATAATCAAAGCTGAGGAAGATGAAGCCTATCATCTTGGTGGAAATGAGTTCATGTTTGTGAAAATACTTTATGGTATGCAAGGAATGAAAACAAAAGAGAAGATTCAGATAAAGCAATTGTACAAACAAAGAGAACAGGGAGAAGAAAGATGGAGACAGCTTTGTGGACTTTCATTGTGAGTCACCATTTTTAATATTAGCAACATAAATCTTTTGCAAAAGGTTATTCACTGCACTGGAAACAACACAGAAAGAGAAATGGGATCTACTTAAGTATATGATGGTTTACAATGGGTTAAAACAATTTATGTAATTTATGTGTCATATTCAAATTCTGCCATGTCTGTGTTTTATTTACATTATTAATACCTTATTTTAAACAGAATTATTTTTATCTAGCTTCAAGTAATATCAGTAAGACCCATAAAGATGATTTTTGTAACTATTTAAATTAAAACATCTTGTTTAAATTTAGCAGTAATGTATGGGTCTGTTCTGAGAATTTTTCAATTTTTAATTTTTTTCCTGGATACAGATCTCACTTTGTAGTTCAGGACGGCTGAAACCTTATCACATAGGTAGGTCAAGTTGGTCTCAAACTTATGGCAATCCTCCTATCTCTGCCTCCCCTTATACTTGGATTATGCCAATGAGCTATGACACATGGCTTTTATAATTTTTTCACATTCCTTATTGATAGATTTTGCTCTTTGACAATGTAACATGTAATGTAATATATCTGATTAGTTTCCCCTCTGTCCTTTCTTATCTCCCTCTTTCCCTGCCCGCCAATGCCCATGTCCTTTGAGGCTTCCTCTCACACTTAGGTCCTGTTGTCTTGTGTCCCACTGGGTTTAATCAGGGCCTTTGTGTGATTCTGACTTGGTAATAAATCCTGGACACAGTAGGCTCCCCCATAGATACTACTACATTATTTTAGTTCTCCTCCCAAAATTTGTTACTTGCCCATTGTTCATGGGGCCCCACAGGTTGGTTTACATAATTTTAAGTTGAACTAAAATTCACAGGCAAGTTTACATCTTCATAGAAATGAAAGGAACAAAGAGCTATTGAAGGACTACCAAATTCTTTGTTCACATTTCTCAACTGTTAAAAGCATTTGGAAGAATATTGTACATCTGAAGATATTCTGTACTAAATTAACAAATAGCAATCCAACACATACAAAGGTAGAAGAAAAAAAATTAACTTTAATTTTAAAGAATTCATAAAAAAAAGAAATGGAGTCTAACAATAGATTACTAAGAGAACAGAGCTGCCTAGTTGCAGACAATATTTAAAAACTGTGTGCGTCATGTACACATGAATATACATCCATATACCCTGTGCACACATGTACATGAAATTGGAGGATCAGATACTGGGAGGGTGGGATAGCTCGGTGGGTAAAAGTACTTGCCGCACAGCCTGACAATCTGAGCTTGATCCCCAGAACCTGTAAGGGGAAGGACAGAACTGACTCCCCAAGTTGTCTTCTTTTTTTTTTTTAATTTTTTAAAAAAATTTTTATTATTATTTATTATGTATTCAATTGTGTGTGTGCGCGTGTGTGCGTATGTATGTGTGTGTGTGTAGAACCACCATGGACTGCCTCCACCTCCTCCTTGTTTACTCTGCCCCAGGATTCACAGGCTCCGCCCTACCAGGATCAGAAACGCAGGCCGCCCCCAGCGTCTATACGTGGGGTCTAGGATCCAAATTCAGGACCTTAAGAAGCCTGCAAGGCAGAGGCTTAACCCCTGAGCCA
Organism: Typhlomys cinereus; assembly: GCA_023101885.1. Taxonomy (NCBI): domain Eukaryota; kingdom Metazoa; phylum Chordata; class Mammalia; order Rodentia; family Platacanthomyidae; genus Typhlomys; species Typhlomys cinereus. The sequence continues at coordinate 1,722,298 of JALPQD010000422.1, read as the reverse complement.
CCTCTCCAGCCCCCCCAAGTTGTCTTCTAACCTCTACATACATGTGGCAGGCTCAAATGACCCCATCACCCGCCCCCCACACACACATGATAAATAAACCTTAAAAACAAAACAAGGGTTGGAGAGATGGCTCAGGGGTTAAGACTCTGCCTCAAAAGCACAAGGTTCTGAGTTCTGATCCCAGGTTCTACATAAAAATGCCAGGCGGATAAGGCAGCAGACTGTACTTCCGGCCCTGGTGGGCAGAGCCTGGAAAATCCCAGAGCAAAGCAAAGAGGAGATAGAAGCAATCCAGGATGATTTCCGAAGTCACCCTTGGCCATACACAGGAACACATAGTGCCCTCTGACACAGCCACACATACGCCCCACAACCCAAAATATTCAAAGCAAAACAAAACAAAATGAAAAATAAAAAACTAAAATCTTGATGACCTGAATTTGATCCCTGGATCCCACGTAAAGGTGCAAGGAGAGAACTGACTCTACACGCACACAGACACAGTAGTAAACAAACAAATCATGTGGGTGGTAAAAGAAGAACACATTGGAGGATGATGAAAAGATTTTAGACCTGAGTCTAAACACTCGGATAGCTACGTATTTCTTGGCACTTCATTTTAATCTCTACAATGTTGTAATGGTTACCTGTCTGATTGCTATGGGAATTAAACAAAACAGTATTTATTTGGCAACTGGTCTGAACATTGGCTCTGCTATTCATGGGCTTCGTGATGATAGCTAGTGTTATAACTGTAATGCTGGTGACATTTTTCTATGTAAAACTGCTTCCTCTTTCAACCTGGCAAAACCAAAAAGCGCTAGATTCTTTTGAGCTGACCACTCAATAATTCCCTCACTGACAATATTTCAAATTTTCAATTTCAGAAAGAACTTGGCCGTATGGCATGGTTTTGACAGATGGACATGCCAATGCTTCTGCTCACAGATCAATGCTGCTCTCGGCCTCAACCAGAGAAGCTTCTTCCCTCAGGGCCTGTGATTAAGGCCCAAATGCTAATCTGTGACTAATGCATCATAACTGGGATGTCCACATCAAATATTCCCAAGGCTCAGGGAACCATAGGGCAGAGGAGCTGGAAAGAAGGTTAAGGGCCAGGAGTCGTGGAGAGTGCAGTAAAAGGCTGTCCTATGACCTCGACATGGCTCTGCACTAATAAACTCACAGCAGCTATGGCTGCCCACACAAGAGCAGCACAACATAAAGCCAGACAATATTCCAGAAAGATGCCGGTAGGAACTCATGGGGCCTCAGCTCTTCTGAGGAGCTGGCGGCAGTTAAGCACCAGGAGAGGAAGAGCTGTTCTACCACCCAACGGCTGTTGGAAGACTACGTACAAGTTACTGGCCTGTCGCCCATGCACGGGCGGTTCGTTTAAACAAAACAAAACAAAACAAAAGGACAAGAAGATGGGAGGAAGAAAGCATGGGGGGTTTCCAGGGACTGAAAATAGAGGGTTAATACTATATTGCATACATGTGAAACTGTCAAAGAATAAACCTATTTGAAAAGATAAAGGGCAAAAACCTTCAAAAAAAAAAGTGTGCATGGGGAGGAGGTGGCACTTGTATTTGCTTTCGACAAGGGTTCACTCCGTGGCTTCCTACCTCAACCTCCCAAGGGCTGGGATTGAAGGAAATGCAGCACCACACCCCACTGTACGTGCATTTTATAGAGGCTTTATCTTTACAGGGTTCAATCAGTTTCAGTCTGATGTATCTCTCATGGGGCCAAAGGAGCAGACAGTACACCAGGAGCAGAGACACTAAGCAAGAAATTCTAGGAGTGAGAAGCCCTAACAAACTGGTGATTAAACAGCAGCAGAAGGTAACGAAACATTCGTTCGAGACCATCAAAGTACATACAGCAAATAAGTAGCAGGGTCTATTGTTCTTAAGATGGAACAGAGCCTGAAAGAAATATATATATTCAGCTCTGTATTCTCAATGAACAAGAAAAATCATGACAAAGGAACTGGAAGACATTTGAGGGACACACAAATTCTTTCTAACAATTCTCAAGCACTGGGACACAGGTCAGGAGGCAGAAAAACATGCCTCGCCCAACCAATTTTAAAGATAAACTTTTGACTCAGACTTTAAAACATGCAGAGCTGAGTTTCTGTTAGCTAAGTTAGTAAAACCCCCAATTAAATAGTTAAAAGGAGAAAAATGAAAAACAGGGATTTTTAACTTTTTTTTTTTTTGAGATGGGCATCTATGTTTAGTTCTGTGTTCAAACAATCCTTCTCTTCAGGCCTCTTGAGTGTCTGGGCACAGGGTGTGCCAGCATGCCTCACTTCATTACAGAAAACATTTTTTTCTCTATACAGAGAGGAATCTGTAGTTGTCTAGTTCAACCTATTTTCACTTCAGTCACTAAAAGAAGGAAATCAAAAGTCACCTTTTAAAGAAACTGTTTCATGGGTAGCAAGCAGAACGAATATTTAGTTCACAGTTCATTCCTTTGAGCCGCAGACCCTCTCACGGTATGCTCTCTGCCACTTGTCATTCTACCGAGGCAATAGTTAAGAGACGTTCTCTTACAACAGTACAGGTTCCTTTCTCAGTTGCTGTAGACACATTTCTGAAATTTTTCTTAGGTTCCCATTTGAAAAGTTGGGAAAATCTTCCACTCAGTATCAAGTGAAGACATGCTCAGCAGTACAGAGCTACTTAATCTCAAAGGACTAAACTGATTGAGGTGCAGGGAGAAGATCTGGAAAAATTATCTGATGAAAACACATGAATCGAGTAAGTGTTTAAACAAAGGAATGGATGCAGCATTCACATCTGTCTCAAATGTAACAAACAGTAAAGGGCAGGCTAGGAGGTGGCTCAGGGTTTAAATTAAAGTCTTTGCCTTGCAAGCAAAAGGACCAAAGTTTAGATTCTCAAATCCCATATTAAAAAAAAAAAAAAAAAAGCCAGGCAGATATGGCAACAACCAGGATGATTCCTAATGTTATCCTTAGGCCTCTATAGGTGGCACACACACACAAAATAAACACATTGATCCTATAAAATAATTTTTGCTTAGACACAGATTTAGCTATAAGGCCCAGGTTGACTTTAAACTCACGATCCTTCTGTCGAAGTCTCCAGAATGCTAAGATTACAGATGTGTATACCACACCTAGACTAAAACAAGCAAAGAAGCAAAACGACAAGGAAACTATCTTCAATAAAGCTCCTTTCAAATCTGTGGTCCACGCACATTAGGATTTGGCATAACAATGTGACTAGGAGCAGTAGAATTAACACCTGCCTCCCCTCTTGCCTCTTTACTTCCTGCCCCATTGCTAAATGCCTTCAGGTTTTTGTTTTCCACAGTGCTTAATTTTCCTTTTGAACCTTCAAGCTATTACTTCTGCTTGTAATCTTCTTTAGACAACTCCTTAAGAATTAATTCGGAGACTGGAGAGATGGATGAGAGTTAAGACTTTGCTCTGAAAGCAAAAGGACCCAAGATGGATTCTCAGATCCCATGTAAAAAACACCAGGTGGAAATGGCAGTGGCTTGTAATTCCAGTCCTGGAAGATGGAGCCTAGGAAACCCCCTAGGGCAAAGCAATCAAAAAGCAGAGCAATCCAGGATGATTCCTGAAGTCACCCTTAGGCCTCCACAGTCACACACAGTGTCCTCTTCTACACACACACACACACACACACACACACTCTCTCTCTCTCTCTCTCTCTCTCTCTCTCTAGTTTGGTCTATCTCTTCTACTTAATGAACCATGAATCAATGTCAGGTATCAGAGGCATTATCATTTGTGAGTACGATGGTGCCACACACAGATCTACGTATTGTTCCGCGCAGTCTTCATAGCCAGCTATAGAGAAGGTACTGTTATTCCCTTGGTTTTGTCAAGGAAAAAAGTTAAAACAGCTTGCCAAAACGTCACTCAGGTACTAATTATTACAAATGATCACATCTACTAATTAGTAATAGTGAGTAGGTAGGTGTGGGATGCATAGCCAGGTCCCTACCTCCAAAGCCATTCTGCTGCCCTTGGTGGGGAATCTGGAACTAATGCTTTGTAGTTAGGGACAAGTATACCTGGCATGAAGTCTAGTGAAGAAAAGTCAGAACACGCTTATTTGCCGAATTGCTTACTATGCTGCTTAGAACTAGAGAGAGATCTGACAATGAACTGTCCTCACAATACTTATAATCAGCCTCCTGGGGGAGAGATACAGCACAGTGCTTGGGCATTTCTGTGTATGGGCTGCTGGGAACAGAGAGCAATAAAGTAAGATGTTAGGGAAATCTGAGTTTCTGTTTTTCCTTTGGCAACCCAAATTCATCAGGGTTCTGTTATGACGACATTCTAGCATCTAGCATGATATTAAAATCAATGTGCTTGGGCTGGGGAGATTGCTCAACAGGTAAAGATGTCTGTAAAGATGTTCAAATCTAGCAATCTGAGTGCACATGGTGGAAGGAGAGAATGGTCTCCTTTGACCGCCACATACCTTTTCTCCCCATGCCCATCCTTCTTAGACAAATATCTAAAACAGAACTAATGTATCTACATAAGATTCTTATATCCTTATGTAAACCAGTACCATGTACAATAAATACCCATCAACAAAAATAAGATATACATTTTAAAAGAATTAATGTACTTAAAATGACTTTAGATTGCTCCTATAGTAGTCGTATTTCTATTTTAATCTCAAAAATCTTACTTTTCTACTTCAAATCAATATCTTTTAAATAAAGAAAACTTTAAGCATGATCTTTTTTCTAAGCATGTTTCATTTATGATACTACATACTTTTCTCTCCACACAGATATGGAGGGGAAAAAAAAACAAAGAAAAAAAGCTATTAGTTACATAACTGGAGTGTTCAAAGTGCTACAGCAAAACCACAAACAAGTTAATGTTTTTACTAATGTACATTCTAATTGTACAAAATAGTGGGTTTAAGGTTTTTTAAAAAAATTTATAAGTAGGGGCCGAAACTCACTTCAAATAGATGCTCCCAGGAGGGAAAAGGAATCTACCCTTAGAACATTTTATTCTTAGGCTAATTTTTTTTAAAAAAAATTTCTCCTTCCTAACTTAATCCTATAGAAAAGGCAGCTTATAAAATATTTTCAACAGTTGCTCACTTGCTAAATAATTTATGAGATAATTTCTGAAGTGTTAAACAAAACACCAAATAAAAGCCTAATCAAATTCAAGTTAGATTAGTTCTGCCACTTCTTTCTTGTTCAAAGCAATTATTACAGAAGAAAATAAAGTCTAGTGATCTGGAGAGATGGCTCAGGGGTTAAGATTCTGTCTCACACGCAGAAGGTCCTGAGTTCGTATCCCAGGTCCCACATAAAAAATGCCAGGCAGAAACGGCAGAGGTCTGCACTTCTGCTCACATTAGGTGGAGCCTGGGAAATCCCAAAGCAAAGCAAGGAGGAGGTAGAAGCAGTCCAAGATGATTCCTGAAGTCATCCTTGGACTCAGTGCCTCTGATACACACACACTCAATAAATAAAATATTTTTTTAAAAAAAGAAAATAAAGTCTAATAATGTCACTTTTTGTTAAAGTTGGGTACTATCAAAAATTTTATGACTTTCTAGGTGGTTATTAGCTGAAATGATTTCTTCTCACTTGAAGAAAGCAAATTTCTCCAAACATAATGAGTGTAGTAAAAGTGAAATGATAAATAGAGGTGGTAGAGAAAGGAAGCTGGGAAACAGTGAGCGTTGGGTGCAAATGGCTATTTGTGGCACTCAGTGGGACTAATGGGCAGCAGGTGAAGCTGTGAAGGAGAGCGCGCAGCTGCAGACGCGCAGGCCTGCGAGTAACTCGTGAGCTCGAGTCACCAATGAAATCGGGTTCAAGTTCAAAGTAGGTTAAACTCCTTTCACATCTTATCTCCCTGGCTGTTCAGCACAATGAAAACACATTGGAGGACAAAAAGTTTACACAAAACCTTCCTTAACCATTTCAGAATAAGTTTTCTCACTCTAAAGTAAAAAACAAAAAAGAACATTTTATAATAGTCTTCTCAAATAAGTTTAGAGAGAGAGCGAGAGTGAGAGAATAAATCAATAGCTGCCTGCAGCAAGAGGAATTACAACGTGTTATTTGCTATACAGAAAAGCTAAAGTCATAGAATCAAGGAAGGAAAATTTGAACTTTCCTTAGGCTTTATTCATCATACTTGAGAAGGTGCTGACAAATTACAAATTTTAAAAATAAGGGGATTCAAGCTATGATGGTATTTAACAGCATAACATTAACTGAGGCTCTAATTGTATGTTTAAAATTTCAAAACCACAATTCTCCTAAAAGTTCTGTTATCACTTAGAGAAAATAATAGTGATAGGTATGTTAATTAACTATTTTATTAAACATGATACTATGCTGGTGACCATAATGACCACCTTCTACTTCTGCTCTTTCATTAAAGAATTCTTAAAGATCATTCGCATTACTGTGCAGCTGGTAAACTGAGGCAAAATTCTAAATAACGCCAGAAGTGCAAGTCCTAAGTCCACAGAACAAAACCACGCGCCGCGCATCAGGTGGCCTGGGGTCTTCTAGACAGAGTCTAGACCGTGAGAGCCAGTGACTCAACTGTGTCAAACGCATTTTGTTCTGCCTTTCTTTTCCCTGAAAACTCGCTTCGTGCACCGCCCCCGGTTCAGATTCACCTGTGGGTTCATGAACACAGAGAGCGCTTTGTGGGGCGAGGCGAGCCGAGCCGGCTCGTGGAAAAGGCACGAGACGTGACCCGACACCCCGGCGCGGCGGCTCCGAGCGCTGCTCCCGCCCGCCCGCCCGCCGCGGCCAGCCCGCCGGGCTCACCTGGCTCGGGCGGACCCTGCGCGCCCGCGGCGCCCGCGGCCGAGCCGGGCTCCCCGGCGCCCTCCTCGGGGTCCGCCACCCTGGTCACCGTGAAGTGCGGCATCGCGTCTGCGCTCCGGTCCGCCGCCGGCTCCCGCGCCCGGCCGCCGCGCGGCCGCCCTGCCGCTCCTGCCCCGGACAGCGGGAAGTGATCGCGCCACGTGACCGCAGCCCCGGCCGAGCGGGGCGCGCAGGACACGCCCCCCGCGGTGCTGATCCGTCGCCAAAGGATCGGGCACTCCACCCCGCGCTTCTTAACCTGTGGAACCCCAAGAACTCTGCGGGCTGCTTCCCCAGGCCGAGGACGGCTGGGAACCCATCACCTGCTGCCCACGCCGCGCCCCCTGGAGTCTCCTTCACTTACGGGCACCTTTACCCCTCTTTACCCCTCTTTATTTTACAAACCACCCTCTTCGAAGAAGACGGGCACCAGTCAACTTAGAAACAACAGACTGCTAAGCTGTTGTTGCTTAACTACAAAGCGTACCGCATTAAAAACAGACACCTTAGGAATCGAGTCTCTCATCCTTCAAGACGGTTCATCAAGCAAATATCAAACGGCACCTAGAGATCTAATACAAGAAACAGTTGGAGATGCTAAGGGTGTGCTGAGAAGTGAAACTAACAAGAAAGCAAATGGCAAAAGTACAAGTTTGCTTAAAAGAGCAAACTACTTTTTAAAGTTTAGAAATGTTGGTTCTGTACAGAAAGCGTCTACGGTATGGTTTGAAGAAAAAGAATTCCAAAGAAATCCTTCTGATTAAGATGTATATTCCAGCTGGGGCCTGGCAGAATGGCTCCCGCAAAGAAGGTGCCATCAACAGGTGGTGACCCGAGAACACCATCAACATTCACAAGCACATCCATGGAGTGGGTTTCAAGAAAGGTGCCCCTCGAGCCCTCAAAGAAATCTGGAAATTCGCTATGGAGATGGAACTCCGGATGTGTGTCTTGGCACCAGGCTCAACAAAGTCGTCTGGGCCAAAGGAATAAAGAACGGTCCATACCGCATCCTCTGCGCTTGTCCAGAAAACGCAATGAGGATGAACATTCACCAAACAAGCTCTACACTTTGGTAACCTACGTCCCTGTGACCACGTACAAAAATCTACAGTCAATGTGGATGAGAACTAACTGCAACTGTACAATACAGCTGTAAAACCATCAAAAAAATATGTATAGAGTTCCCTGAACACACATACTGCATAGGTAAGTGGTATCGGTTATCACCTAACTGTATCTCGTTCCCAACTGATTGAATATAAGGCCAAGGATATCAGTAAATTAAGGCCTGGGTTACTTTCCATGTCCATGATGCAATAAAAAGGCTTTGTTATTATAGGTGTCTTCCAGCTGACAAGTAGGGAATGATAATCTAAAAGGGAAGAACCCAGTGGCTGTACTTTGTGCTCTGCATTGCATAGAAACTTCCTGATTTCACTTGGTACAAAACATTTAGCTGAAGATGCCAAATGCCAAGATGCTCATAAACAGTGAAGCAAAGTGAAGGCCAACTTCAAAACCTCTCATGTCCTTGTGCTAAGCAATATAAATAACTGTGAAATTTCATACGCACTTGCCTAAATCTTATTTCATGTGTTGCTAATAGCACTGGTTTGAATGCTTGGCTGCACATTAGTATCCCCTAGGGAGCTTTTTAAACTACTGATGCCTACGTTTCATCTCAGAACTCTGAATTAATCGCTTTGTAATAGAATGTGAACTGTGAACTATATTTATTTATTTACTAGAGAGAGAGACAGAGAGAAAAGGTCTGTTGTGGAAGTCATTTTCTTCCACCATGTAGATTCTAGGGATAGAACTCAGGCCACCAGGTTTGCATGCAGGTGTTTTTACTGGCTCAGCCATTGTGCCAGCCCCACCACAAGACTTTTAAAACCCTCCTTTTACATGGTTCAAATGTGCAACCAGACTTAGAACTGCTACTATAAAGTGGAAAGCATATCACCTGAGGAGTCTTTGTGACTTTTTTTTTTTTTTGGTGTGTGTGTGTGTTGTGTGTGTGTGTGTGTGTGTGTGTGTCAGAGGGCCCTGTGCGTATCTGCAGAGAGGCCCAAGGGTGACTTCAGGAATCATTCTATTTCCTTATTGCTTTGCTCTGGGACTTCCAGGCTCTGCCTTCCAAGGCCAGAAATGCAAGCAGTCACCATTTCTGCCCAACTTTGTCATGTGGGATTTAGGATCTGAACTCAGGGCCTTCTGCTTACAAGATGGAAACTTAACCCCTGCCATCCTTCAGCCCTAGTTTTGTAAAGAAATTAAGTCCATATTTATAACTCAGATAACTCCAGTAATTTATTTGGAGGAACTTAAAAGAACTACCAAACTTTCAAAGAGTTCATTATTTGGAGTTCTAAGCTTCTTAATGCTTTAGCACCATGAGAAATTTTCAATTGCATTTTGCCTTTCACATTTATTTTATGAATAGAGTTGAGTTGTAGCTAGTTTTCTATAATTGACGGACAGAAGACTTTACTTATAAATGTGTGCACAGCTTCTATATGTACATGAGACCAACTATAAATATTATCCTGTCACCCTTCCTCTCCAAAAAAAGCACCAAACTAAACAGTTAGGAATGTGATAAATCCCTGTTAATCTATGATAGGAGTAACTTATTTACAACTTGAGGCTTTGATGCCATAGTGGTCAGCAATTTCCTGGCAGTGTCCTTCTTTGGGTGAACTGCAGACAGAGGTACAAGGGCATAGAAAACTAAGGCAGAGTTAAAGCTGAGCTTGTGAACAGAGAGTGATTACAAAAACTCCACTGTCACAATACCACACCCCCCACCAAGACGTCTAAAAGTTAGTAAAAATGTCACCCAATGTGGAACACAAGTTACTGGGGCTGTCATGGGACAATGGCGATGAGAATGCGCCTAGCACTCTCCTCTATCACTCGGCAATTCCATAAAAATGAAAATAGGCTCCCACAGAAGGACTTGTACAGAAATGCTCCCATCACTATGTTCCTAATATCCCCACAGTGGAAATGTCTCAGGCACACAATCCTCTGCTTCTCCCTTGGAAACCTTAACATTGTGATGGATAGTCAAACGAAAGATACTATTCAAGAATTAAAAGAACTATTGATAAATACAATATGGATAAACCGCGAAAGTATTTTAAGATGCTTAACCTAGATAATACGTATGTGAATCCAGTGTCATAAGGTTTTGAAACAGGCAAGACTAATTTGTGGTGAAAAAAATCAATCAACCAACCAACCAAAATCAGCCTCCTACTGTCTAGCAACAGATGGATGAATGAAGAAAAATCTGTCATTTGTAAGAAAATAGATGAACTGGAAATTACCATGGTAAGCAAAATAAACCAAGTTCAGAAAGATAAATATTGTACGTTTCCTCATGTAGAATTTAGACTTAAAAAAAAAAAAGACTTATGAAAGCAGAGAAGGGACCATTGGAAAGATGAAGGGAACCAGTGTGAGGGAAAAGGAGTAAAAGAAGAGGGGCTTGAGATAGCACCCAAGATCAGAGTGTGTGCTGTACATACATGAAGAGGTTAGAATGAAACCTATTATTTAGTAAAAATGAGTACACACTAATAATGACTTTTTAAAAATCAGAAAATGGTTGCCTGTGGAAGGAGGGGGATGAAGTGTTCCCTGCAATGATGGAGGCTGGGGATTAAGTTCCACAAATTCGGCCAACATTCTGAGGGAATGTGTGTGCTACATCTCTAAGAAGTATACCCCCAAAGGAAGAAAAAGCTTCAAACAAATTCCAAGTTCTAACTAATACTAGGCATCTTACTACAATGCCTGGTGAAGTGAACTTACGTCTCAACTTACTTTCAGTTATGTTAATGCAGCTGTATAAAAAGACGGCAATAATAAAATGTTACTGATAAAATCTGGGTAATGAGTGCTTGCAATAAACTTTCTGTGGTTTAGCAAACTGTCATACTAAAATGTTTTTCCATTTTGAATTTTTATTAGTTTCATACTTGTATATAATGAATCTAGTCATTTTTCACTCCATAGTTCCCTCATTTTCTCTGCTTCTCCCTTTGAAAACCTTCTTCTAGACGGGCAAGTTAGCCCAGTGGGTACTTTGTAACCTGAGTTCAAGTCCCAAAAGCCCACATGGTGGAAGGAGAGAACTTCTGAAAGTTGTCTTCTGACCTCCACCTGTGTGCCATAACATTTATATGTGCATGTTCTCTCTTCCTCTCACAAATAAATGAAATATTAAAAAAAAATAAAGACAACCTTCTTTTTCCCAATGTCCCTCTCCTACTTTCATGTCGTGTGTAGTTAGGGTTGCCTGCATTGGCATGTGTGGGGATTACCTACTAGAGTATGAACAACCTATCAGTAGCTACACCACTTAAGAAAGTGGCACCCCTTCCCCAGTCAGCATTAACTATCAAAAGTCTTCTAGGGGGGAGTCAGGGAAATAGCCTTACGGAAGGTAAAGCCTTGCTTGCAAACCTGTCAATATGAGTTCAATTTCCAGAGTCCACATGGTGGAAAAAGATAAATGACTTCTGAAAGTTATTCTCTGACCTCCATCCGTGCACTATGGCATATGTGCATGTGTGTATTTGCTCTCTCGCTCTCACTCAAATAAATATTGTTTAAAAAGTCATTCATGGACATATTTAAAATTACAACAAAATAATGCCATTGTAAAAATGAATGGGCAAGTCATAGATTTGGACCAAATATAACAATAAATATGTATTGATGAATACTTTGTATAAAGTTCACAAAGATCCCTTGTAATTCAATTTAAAAAAGAAAAAGACTTGGGCTGAAGAGATGGCTCAGGGGTTAAGACTTTGTCTCACAAGCAGAAGGTCCTGAATTTGGATCTCAGGTCCCATGGAAGGTCCCAGATGGGAAGGGCAGCAGCCTACACTTCTGGCCCTGGTGGGCAGAGCCTGGAAAATCCCAGAACGAAGCAAGAAGAGGTAGAAGCAATCCAAGATGATTCTGAAGTAACCCTTGGTCCTCCACAGGGACATAAAATGCCCTCTGAGACACACACACACACACACACACACACACACACACACACACACACAAATACAATTTTAAAGAAAAAGACTTAATATTTAGACAACTCACAAAGAATGACACACAGATGGCTAATAAGTTGAAAATGCTCACCACTAGTAGTCCACAAGGAAACATAAACTAAGATATGACTATGGGCAAAACATGCACAGCAGAGACAACGGAAGGAAGCAGGAATAAGTACTCAATGTGCTTGTAAAAGGAGAAAAATTTAAAAAAAGACAGGCCAGAGGGAGCCCTGGGGTCTATGAAGGTGGATGTCAAGAGGGTAGGAGGGAGGAGGATGGCATGAAGAAGGGAGGTGTCATAGTTAAGCACAGTTGTCGACTTGACAGTTGAGGTTTGAGCTTTGGGTACATTTGTGGAGAATTAGTGGTTGAGTTAAGCCCAGAGCAAACCTGCAAGACATTGTCTAGCTGATGGGGAAGGCCCAGCCCATGGTGGGTGGGACTAGGCCCTGAATAGATAAATAAAATACTGAGAGTCAGCTGAGGAAGTTGGCATTCTTTTGTTCACTTGGCTAGATATGCTAGTCTGGCAAGTAAGGATCATCTGTCTTTCAGCGGTTATGTGGTGATGGTGTGGCCAATTCTCTTGGCCCTGGTATTGGTGCATGCTCTCCTGTCAAGCTGGACTGTGAACCGTAACCAAAGTAACCAAACTGTTGTAAGGAAACAAACCCCTTGTTCCTTAAGCCGTCTGATGGTCATTTTATCAGCAACCATGCAGGCAAACTGCAACAGGAGAGGATGGGGGATGTATGGGAGGAGAAATAGAGGAAAGTGGAGATGTGTACTCAATATGTTTGTAAAACTAGAAAAATAAAATACTTCAAAAACATAAAGAGTGAACGTGAGTGGAAAGGTAAATGGCACAACAACACTGGGAAAGGTCCTGGTAGTTTTCTGTAAATACAGAAGATATTCTACCTTATGACCTAACAAATCCTCTTGGTATTTTTCACCAAGGGTAAGAAAAAACAGATCTATCAACAATTCAATTAAGAATGCATGTAGCAGTTTCATTCATGATAGCCCAAGCAGGAAACGCGCTAGGTGTCTATCAGGATATACAACTTGCAGTAGATTGAGACAATGGGTTGTTTGTTATTCAACAAGGAACAGGGACAAATACTGATACAGTCAAAACCACAGAAGAATTTCAAAAGCATTATGCATTATGTATGATACTAATACAAATTACACAATACTAATATGGTTAGGGGCGAAGCATTCTGATTTCTAAATATCCAAAAATAGTCGTGGAGTGAAAAATATCTGACAGAACACGTACTGCAAACGTTAACTGCAGCACATGGATGAGGACAATGAGTACTTGCTATACGGTGCCTTCAAATTTTCTGTACAGCTGAATTTTTTTCAAAATTAAATGCTAGAAAAATACAATAAGGGCTGGAGAGATGGCTCAGGGATTAAGACTGCCACAAAAGTAAAAGGTCCGGAGTTCGGATCCCAGGTCCCACGTAATGACAGGAAGAAATGACGGGAGCCTGCACTTCAACTATGGTGGCCAGAGCCTGGGGAATCTCAGAGCAAAGCAAAAAGGAGGTAGAAGCCATCCAGGATGATTCCTGAAGTCACCCTTGGTCTTCCCCAAGGACACACTGTACCCTCTGATACACAAACAGAGAGAGAGAGAGACAGAGAGACAGACAGAGAGAGAGAGAGACAGACAGAAAGAGAGAGAGAGAGAGTGAGAGAGATGCAAAGATAAAAAGAAAGAAACAAGAAAAATACAATGAAAATAAGCCTGGCTGAAGTCTAAAACTCTGTCTCAGTACAAAGAAAGTCATTTTAGAGTCAAATTCCACTTCACATAAAAGTTACAGAGTTTCATAAATGGTTTTTCCTTGTGCTTCTATTTTACAGTCTTGAATGTTCAGAGAATAGTCACCCAAGTTTGAAATATTTACACTGTCATATTATTAAAATGTATGGTATTTAAAAATAATACCATACAAAGACTAGGCCAGGGCAAAAGAGACATTTATAATGGAATTATTCTCACGGTGTTTTGTACGACAGGTCAAAAATTATATATACTTTCTAATTAGTTTCAGTATCTTTGAAAAGTTTTAGCATGCTAATTTTCCAGAAGAATAGGACTGCCACTTACCTGCCACTTAGACTGAGCTCATAATTGATGCTAGCTAGTATTTTGCTTTACTCAACTCATTCATTTAAAAAAAAAAAAAAGATGTTAGGCTGAACAGAAAGATTGAAACAAGAAAGTCAGTGGAAAATTATTTTCATTAAGATTATCAGACTGTAATAACGCTATTCTAGCCAATGTACCTTTTTAATTTCACAGTATTATCATGTGTGTCTTTATGTTATTTTTTTGAAAATTATAACTATGTAATACAGTTGAATAAATAATCTGGAACTACATGATCTAACTGATGAAATTGTTCTTCTTCGGTTTTGAGACAGGGTTTGTTATAGAGAGCAGTGTGGACTCAAATTTGTGATTCTCTTCTTCCAATTTGTGGACTCCAGGGGTCAAACTCAGGTTTTCAGGTTGGCATTCAGGCACTTCTATCTGCTGAGGTGCCTCTCGTGTGTGTGCGTGTGCGTGTGTGTGTCTGAGGACACTGTGTGGCCCATGGAGTCACAAAGGGAACTTTGGGTATCATCCTGGATGGATCTACCTCCTCTTGGCTTTGCTCTGGAGAGCCCCAGATTCCACCTTCCAAGGACTAGAAGCACATGCTGCCCCATTTCTCTCAGGTGTTTTATGGAGATCTGGGATTCCATGTCTTGCAAAGCAGAGACTTACGCCCTGAACCATCTCTCCAGCCCCCTTTTTTAAAGTTAGTATTATTACTGTGTGTGTGTACGCACATGCACACTTGTGCACACATATGTGGATTTCAAAGGACAACTTTTTGATAGTGGTTTTTCTCCCTCTACTGTTAGGTTCTGGGGACTGAACTCAGACTTGCAAGGCCTGCAGAGCAAGCGCCCTGACCCACTGAGCCATCTAGCCGGCCTCATGTATGTTTATATTTAAAAGATGTTACTTATCAGAGAGAGAGAGAGACAGAGACAGAGAGAGACAGAGAACATGTACGCATGCACAGTGCACATGTGGGGTCAGAGAACAACTCTCACAGGCCAGTTCTCTCCTCTACCATGTGGTTCTGGGGGCTGACCTCAGATTCCCAGGCTCACGGCTTTCTGTCAGCTCCCCCACGTATTTTTAAAAATCTTTTATGCTTTGACATATCATGCATCCATGTATTTTTAATATGTAAACTGTAACAAATGTCACCCTGTTCACTTTTGAGAGCACCCTGTAGATAGGTTAATTTTTTGTAATAAATTAAAAATTTAATAGAATTAATTTTTAAAGTTAATTAGGAAATTACTAGATCAAAGGTACAGGCATCTTCTTTTCAAAAACTGGAGAACAAAATAGAATAGGTTAGATTTCATGAGCACACGTAAGGTAAACTTACGTATCCGGCTCACAGAATTATTTCAACAACTTACATACAGATGCACAATACAGAAGACAAAGACATATAAAAATGCCTTGTTCCTTTTGAATGCTAAGCAAAGAACAGATTTAAACCTTTTAAACTCCTGCAGCTTTAACACGCTATTCAGAGTACTTTCTCCACTACTGAGCTCAAGCCATACATTGAGGTGAAAACCTTTAAAATTATAGCAAATTAACAGTCTCACACATATATTATTTAGCTTACTCTAAATGGTATTTTTACAGAACAGCAAAGAAAGTAAAATGCACTTGCATAATAGTTGTTACCAATGTGTCGATTACTTCAATATTTAAGGTGGATGTTCTTATTGAATCTTTGTAACCATGAGTTAGCAACTAAACACAAGAAAAACTGTACTTTCATTTTTTGATCTGGGTATACTTATGCAGAAATCTGTGCATGAAGGTTAGCTGTTTTATCCTCCAACTGTAAATCCTTCATGCTCAATTTTATTAAATCCTTATCACTATAATATGCAACAGTTCTTCCTTTATGGAGGGATGTTGTTAGTGCAATCTGAACTATATAATTTCATTTAAATACCTGAATTATAGGCCTTCTGAAGCATAAAACTTATCTGCATAGAAAGATGTCATGTATGTTACAACAGTGGCTCTTAAGTAAAAACACACCTCGATGGAAGACTAACCTACTGTCTACACCTCTTCACACACAGGGTGGGGGCGAGGGGGAAGTGAGGGTGGGACCACCAGTTCCCCCGCCAAGTGTGGCATCATTCAGGTTAGACACACACACACACAGACACACACAAAAGGCTGTTAGCCAGTGTTTTAGAATAGCATATAGCATTTTGCAAACTGTCTGAAAAGGATTTTGTGTGAGAGAGACAAGATCTCATTTGCCCAAACTGCCCTCAAAGTCACTAGGTGGCAGAGACCAGTCCTGAATTCCTGATCTTCCTGCCTCGACCTCCCCAGTGCTGGGATAATAGGAATGCACCATCCTACCCAGCAAGGTTGTTTTTTCTTTTTTTGAAATTCCAATTCATCATGGGCTACTTAGTTTAAAAAAAAAAAAAGCGAAAATGAATTATTAGAAAAATGAAACCAGGATATGCCAAATATAAAATCCTAAGCTTTTATTACAAAATTTGACAGATATAGATTGTTTGATGAACTGCTGTTTGAGTTGCTTTGTACCTCTCAGACAGGTAATAAATAGCTCATACCTCAAGGCCTGCATAGTGCACACAAATGTCTGTGCTGTAAACATCGTACCACAGATAAAGAGCACTTTGCTGCTTAAACTTAGAACCAACCAGTGCTGGAGCCTGCAAATACACTTGTCTTAAGTAAAGCACGTGCCTACACTCTTACTTACCATGGTCTGCAAACCCTTTACTCTCTCTGTAGCTGAGAGGATAGTAAGTAAAAGCGACCAAATGATCACAAGTTCTAAATTTTGTATTTTGCAGACCAGTGCAGAAAGAATGACTCAATTACTTTTGTAATGGATAGTAAGAGCCTACCACTTAAAACTTCTAAATCTCTCTGGGGAGTGAAGAGGGGAGGGAAAGGACGGGGGGGGGGGCACCTACTGAGCTTGAATGATTAGAAAAAAATAAAATGTGGGAGAAAATAAAAAATTAAATAAATTAAAATTTAAAAAAACTTCTAAATCTCAACATTACATGAAACTGGGATGGAGAGATGGCTCAGAGATTAAGACTCTGCCTCGCAAGCAGAAGGTCCCAAGTTCAGATGCCAGGTCCCACATAGAAACGCCAGGTCTGGAGCAGTATTGGCCTGCACTTCCCACTCTGGTGGGTAGAGCCTGGGCGAAGCATGAAGGAGGTAGAAGCAGTCCATGATTCCCAAAGTCACCCTTGGTTCTCCACAGGAACATACAGTGCCCTCTGACACACATACACACACACACAAAAAGCTTAAAAAAAGGCTTTTGGATGTTTTTAAAAAATTACATGAAACTGTTTATGGAAAGGAATTATTATGAAATCGTTACAATCTGATAAATTTTAGGCTAATGGTTAATATCTAGCTAGGTTGGTGATTAATATTTAATGAATCCTAATGTTAAAAACTGAAAGGGGGGCTAGAGAGGTGGCTCAAGGGTTAAGCCTTTGCCTTACAGGTGGAAGGTCCTGAGTTTGGATCCTGGACCCCACAGACGCCAGGTGGAAGCGGGGGCGGCCTGCATTTCTGGTTCTGGTAGGGCGGAGCCTATGAATCCCAGGGCGGAGTAAACAAGGAGGAGGTGGAGGCGGTCCATGGTGGTTCCCAATTTCGCCCATGGTTCTACACACACACACACACACACACACACACACACACACACACACACGTGCACACATACACGCACAAGTGAATAAATAAAAAAAATTTAAAACTGAAAAGGGAATACAGATATTAGTTTCTGATAGATTCATAATACTGCAGAATAAGGAAGGTCAAGAGTTCAAGTCAATGCATGAAGAAAAAGGATTATTCTGCAGACACTAGGGAATGGGAAAGAAACAGAGCAAGGCATTGGTGCGTGCCTGCCAGGGGCTTGCAGACTTGTTAAAGTTAATGAGTTATATAGGAAATACGTATTTACATAAAGCCAGCTCTGTACAATATACCCCAAAAGCAAAGAATCCTGAGTCACAATATCCCACCCACTACAATCAACTGTTTCTGCAGGGACCAAACACTGGGAGAGTTCCCTCAAAGAATGGAATAGCATGTAACTGACTGCTAGGCAATGTCATAGCTACTTCAGTCAGTCATTTTTGGCTGCAGAGTCCAAATACTAAAGGAGGTATTACGAAATGCTAGTGGGTGCCCAGTCCTCAGCTTCTACTGTTATGTCCTGAATCTATGTTGGAACTCCCTACATAGGATTGCAGCCCCTTAGTATAATATAATGTCCCTGCAGCCTCGGTGTGTGGGAACCCAAGAACGGCCAACCGAAGAGGCAGTGCCAGCAGCTGAGAACATGGACTACTGAAGGTTTCACTGAAGATCTGGTTTATAATGTAGGACACTTTATTTTTTTATTATGAAACACATCGATAGATTTTACAAATTAGTTCTTCAGAAATCTATAGAAAATAAACTTGATAATAAACAACATAACATTTCTAAAAATGCTAGGAAAAAATTTCCATGTTAACTAATTAATTAATCAATCCAATTAACAAATCAATTGTGTGTGTGTGTGTTAGCATCTATGAAATCCAGGCCCTTCATATGCCTTGCAAGTGTTCTTATCACTGAGCTATTTCTCCAGTCCCATCTTTAATTTCATTTCCACTTCAAAAAATGACACTTTCATGAATCACTCCCCACCCACCCCAATGACAAGTCCATTTACAAATAGATCTCCTGAGCCCGGCTCGCTGGTGAATGCCTGACAACTCAGCACTCAGAGGCTGAAGTAGGAGGATCCTAAAATGGAGGCCAAACTGGGCTAAGCAGCAAGACTGCCTCAAAAAAACAAAGGAAAGAAACAGAGAAAGGAAAGAAAAACGGGATGAAAGAAAGTAGGAAAGAAAGAAAAGATCTACTTAGACTTGGGTCAAAATATGAGTATTCATCAACTTGAGGAGAATGAGTACATCACTTATGCATATAACAACAACATACACATTTTTAGGCCGAATTTCCCATAAGAAACATGTAATCTACGTAATCCAGAGAATACGTGTTTGCCAATTAGACACAGGTGTCAACTCGACAATTGAAAGCTGAGGCTTTGGGCACCTCTGTGAAGAACTGAGAGTGAAGGCAAATCTTGAGACAGTCTGTGGAGATCATCTAGTTGAAGTAGGAAAGGCAGACCACAGGGGGTGGAACCATTGGGCGGGGAGAATAAGATGGAGGGACATAGGCATTCTGTCAAGTGAGGAAGTATGTGTCTCTCTGGACGATTCCTTTGGCTATGGTGTGGCCAGTTTGCTCAGCTCCTGATGTTGGTATGAACTCTCTGGTGTGCTGATGAACTGCAATCATACATACCAAGCAAGAACAAAAACCCTTTGTCCCAAGTTATTTTGTATTACATTTGTTCAGCAACGTGAAGATGAAACCAACACAACCTGATGTTATTACCTTCTGCTTTTAATTTGTCCTCTAATGTTCCAATTATTAGGCAAAATAATGTCCCAGAAAACATGTCCTGGGGCTTTAGAAACCTATTTCTTTCACGCCTCCATTAGTTTACTATTGAAAAATAATATATGTTTCAGTATGGCCAACTATGTCAACACAAAAATATAACTATTGGCATTACACGCAAAATCCCTACTTCTGAATGTGCCACCTGCATGACCCTGACCAGGTCACTTAGTGGACACCTCTGCTGGTTTTCTCCTAGACAAGAAAAAAATTTCATCTAAGAACAGGGGCAGGTGGGGGGTAGGGGTGGAAAAAACTAAGAGAACAATATCAAAAGTGATGCTGTTAAAAAAAAAAGTGATGCTGTTGCTTTTTCTGAAAAGAATTGACCTCATTTAATGGTCAATGTTCTATCAGCTCTAAAAAATTTATTTGGAATATAGCATACTGCTAAAACTAGGGGGAAGAAATCTTAAAAGTATTTTTTGCATGCCTCTTAGGATACAATTAGCCAGTTGTGAAAGTATTATTAGTATGTTTAAACAAGGGAATGCTAATGATCACAAGGTAGAATAAGGGTAAATTTCAAATGGATTCGGTTTTCATAACTCTTCAAAGTGAAAATTTACATGTCTATGCAAGTTTTTAACTAGATCAAATTCTTTTTTTTTTTTTTTTAAGCCAGCAATATAAAAATAGCTTCAGTTTAAAGTGCAAGCAGGGCTGGAGATATGGTTCAGGGGTTAAGATTCTGCCTCAAAAGTCCTCTACATTAATCACCAGGAACCAGGCCAGCCTAATCTCCCCCCCTCCTAAAGCTCAGGGAAATTTGTGGAAGGGGGAGGGAGTAAGATTGTAAGAGCCTAAAAATGGGGAGGAGCAACGATATGCAAGACACTCCACACAAATTAGGGCCGAAGTAATCATGACCTCTACATGACCTGAACAATGACCCGACATAGCATTAAACCCCGAAGTCTAGCATGGATCACAGGCACTAGGATCCTTAGAGGCAAGGGATTAACAGCTATATAGTGTTCCTATACTAAAGGGGAACACAAGAAAGAGTTTTAGGCAATGCTACTGAATCCTTACACCTCATCAAAGAGGAGGACCCAGAGGGAAGTTTGACATGCGCACTAAAGGATGCTCTAGGGATGGGGGAGGAGGAGGCACTGGGAGAAAGGGGGTGCAAGAGGAAAAGGGGGGAGGAAGCAAGGGGATCCAGGGAGGGGTGGAGGGAGGGAGGGGACTGGGGTACCTATTAAGTTTGTTTAAGTGGGAAAAAAAAAAAGCAGAAAGTCCTGAGTTCAGATCCTAGTTCCCTCGTAAAAACACCAGGCAGTAACAGCAGCAAACTGCATTTCCGGTCATGGTGGGTGAGGCCTGGGAAATTCTAAAGCTAAGCCAAAAGGAGGTAGAAGCAATCCAGGATGATTCCTAAAGTCACCCTTGGGCCTCCACGGGGATATACAGTGTTTTCAGACACACACACACACACACACACACACACACACACTGAATAAATAGTTTTTTAAAAATGATAAAAAAAAAAAGTGCCAGCAGACCAGAGTAAAATGGAGGAAATTCAAGTGCCATTTGCCCAAAAAGTTAATGACATCTACCAAATGATCCTGAATGCAGCAGATAAATGCTTGTATGTGATTTCTTTCTGAACAGCAGACCTGGTTGGTGGCCCATTGGTAGTGGTTTGCCTACCATACTTGGGGGTCACCAATTCAGAAAAAAAAAAAAAAAAAAGAACAAAAAGTAAAGTGCATACTGAGTGGTACAGGAGGGATAATCATGAATTTGACGCCAGTCTGAACTACACAGCTTTCCAGGCTATGTGACTTGGGAAATTCTACATGCTCTGTAGCAAGACCTGTCTCAAAATGAATGAATGACATGAATGAATGAATGAATGAATAAAACCACAGAGAAAAATGCATGGCTGGAGACTCCTCAGTGGCACAGCACTTGGCCTGCACAACTCCACAGTGAAATGTTCCTGAAAATAAGAATGTTATAATATGACAAATGCATACCTTAAAACTAACCCAATATGAAATAACTTTATTAACTATCCAATTGCAATAAAGGGACAATGCTTGCATATACGTGCTTGCATATACTGTGTACTGTAAGAGAGAGAGAGAGAAATATTCCCTTAATGAGTTACAAGATGACTCAGTGGGTAAAGGTGCTTGTTGCCAAGCCTGATAACTGAGTTCAATTCCAGGAGCCTACATTGTAGAATGGGAGAACCAACTCCTGCAAGCTGTCTTCTAACCTCACAGGATGTACAGGTACGTACAAAATTGCCTTAAGAAGATGGCTCAGTGAATAAAAATACTTGCTACAAAGATTTGACAACCGATTCAAGTCCCCGAGCCCATCTAGAAAGGATGTGGTGGCATGTGCCCATGATTCCAGAGCTCCTATGGTAACACAGGAGGTAAAAATAGGCGAACTGGAAGATGGGAGTCTAACTAGACTGGGGTACTCTGCTCCAATAAAGCAGAACTGACTCCTGAAAATTGTTCTCTGACCTCTACATATATGTACTGTACACACACACATAAACATACACAAAACGTATTTTCCTTATAAGGCTGGGTAAATGACTCAGTAAAGTACTTGGCACACAAACATGAGAATCTAAACTCAATCCCCACTTAAAAAGCCAGCCATAATCAGGAGGTGGAGAGGCAGTCCCTTGGGCTTGCTGGCCAGCCAGGCGCGCCTGATTTGTGAGGCCCAGACCCCAACGAGAGAACCTGTGCAAGGCGAACAACTCCTGAGGACAATACCCAGAGCTGACCCTGGGCATCCACATAAGCGCATGTACCCCCCTCACAACACATGCACACAAGACTGACATTGACATAATGTCTGTTACCAATCGGTCATATTTGGTCAAATACGTATAGTAGCAACACAAACCCTATGAAATACTTAAAGAAGCTTTTACATTTCAATAGCAATCTTTTTTTTTTTTTTTTAAATTTCTGGAAATGAAGACCACAGCCATACAGATGAATGCCTTCCTGCTGAACTGTATCCCCATGGCAAGACAGAAGGTAGAGACAGGAAAGATCAGCTGAAAGCTCACCCCTCCTGGAGTACACGGTATGACAAAAACAAGAGAGACCCTGTCTCAACGAGATAAAAGGAGAGAACCTATACCCAGAAGTTGACCTCTGACCTACGAGAGAGACAGAGACAGAGAGAAACATAAACAAGTGCAGACATACAAAGAATAAAATAATTTTTATTTATGACATTTTCAGGTACAACAACTGAGAAAGTAATAAGATGAATTCTGAGGTACTTTTTAAAACAAGTTATAAACATCTTCCAACGCTGTTAAAGGAGCCAAAGGGAGAGCGGGAATGTACTTCATTTCAATTGAAAA
Organism: Typhlomys cinereus; assembly: GCA_023101885.1. NCBI lineage: Eukaryota > Metazoa > Chordata > Mammalia > Rodentia > Platacanthomyidae > Typhlomys > Typhlomys cinereus. The sequence goes on along the minus strand of JALPQD010000422.1, from coordinate 1,699,326 downwards.
TGCTTCAACATGTAGCTTTATAGATGAGGGCTTCACACTGCCATGATGTCGTAAATATATTGAAAAAATTATCTCCTTAAAATATTTAATACAACATACTCACTTTTCCCCAATTACTGTGGCTTTCATTGGACTTTGTGTTTAAAACAGCGTCTGACTACACTGTTCAGGCTGGTCTTCTATTTGCAACTCAAGTGATGCTCTAGCTTCCGAAGTGGACAGGACTGCGGGTGTGCGTCCACATACTCAGCCCCAATTTTTGAAGGGTGGGTGGAGAACTATGCTCAAGATACAATCTACACCTGTGTGAAGGTTCTTTAAAATCAATAAAAGGGACTGAGAGGTGGCTCAGGGGTTAAGCCTCTGCCTTGCAGGCGGAAGGTCCTGAGTTTGGATCCTAGACCCCACGTATAGACACCAGGCGGAAGCGGGGGCGGCCTGCGTTTCTGGTCCTAGTAGGGCGGAGCCTGTGAGTCCCGGGGCAGAGTAAACAAGGAAGTGGAGGCGGTCCATGGTGGTTCCCGAATTCGTCCCTGGTTCTACACACACACACATACATGCACAATTGAATAAATAATAAACAATAAAAAAAACTTTAAAAAAAAATCAATAAAAGCATAGACGAGTTGCTATGATTACGAAAGGGAGTCCCAAGGCAAAGCAGGGTGGCAAAGCTATAATGCCACATGTCATAGATAGGCAGAAGTGTCAACTTGACAGTTGAGGGTTTGAGCTCTGGGCACATGTATGGAGAATTAGTAATTGAGTTAAGCCCAGAGCGAACCTGCAGGAGATTGTCTAGCTGATGGGGAAGACCCAGCCTACGGTGGGTGGGACTAGGCCCTGGAATAAATCAAGGAGAGCTGGTAGAGAGAGTTGGCATCCTTGTGTACACTTGGCCAGACATGCTGGTCTGACAAGTACGGATGGTCCCCCTCTCAGCTATTGTGTAGAGATGGTGTGGCCAGTTCCCTCAGCCCTGGTGTTGGTGCGTGCTCTCCCATCAAGCTGACTGGGAACTGTAACCAGATTGTCGTAAGAAAATAAACCCCTTGTTCTCTTAAGCCGTTTGATGGTCATTTATCAGCAACCATGCAGGCTGACTGCTACACCACACACACTGTACAATGCTTGAACAGGTGACACTGGCTACCTTCTTAATGGATATGTTTATATTTTGGGGATACTGAGAAGGTTGTGCATGTGATGCTTTGTTCAAATGGAATTATTACATCACATTGCAAAGACTAATCCTAAAAGCAGTATTTGAAATATTTCAATGATATATATGCTTCAAATATATATGGAAAAAGAAACCAGAATACCAAAATTAGAAAACATCTTTTTATAGCTGTTACAGCCAAACTAGGCCCCAATATAAGCACACACACTGTATTTGGTTGACCTCCTCACCACATCCTTCCTTTCCTATCACTCTTCTTCCACCCTGTGCCACTGATTTACTGAAGGATACACAACAAATAAAATTGCCTATGTTTTGGATTTGTTTGATTGATTTTTGTTGTTTAAAGTAGGATTCATAAAAGGGTCTATTTTTAAATTTACACTCATTTACTTACCTAGCATGTGGGGCACTGTGTACTGTGTAGTGTACTGTGGTCAGAGGCTATGTTGCAGGACTTAAGGTCTCATCTTCCAATGTGTAGTTTCAAGTATGGAACTCTGGTAGTCAAACTTAGCAGGAAGCATCTAGACCTGCTAAGCCATCTTGCTAGTACTCGTACTGAAGTTTTTTTATACATATATAAAATGCAACAAAATTGAACTTTATAATCAGTCAATTCAACCACACTCTTTCCATGGACCATCCAAAGCACTGCTGGCTTCTGAGGTGGGACAAGGTGTCAAGGACAGCATTCCGTAAGCAAGGGAGGGAGGATGTCGCTATAAAGTTCGGAGAAGAGAACAAAATGAAATAATCTAAATGTTTATACTAGTGATACTGAAAAGCTTTAAAAAACAAAACTAAACTAAACTAAGACCAGAGAGATGGCTTAATGGGTGAAGTCACTCGTTGCCAAGTCTGAAGGTCTGGTTTAATCCCTAGAATCCAAGTGGTGGGAAGAGAGAACCAACACCCGAAAAGTTCCACACATCATACACAAAATGACAAATGCTTTAAAAAATACATCAGAGGACTTACCAAGCAAGTTAAGAAGATTCTAAATCAACAAATTTAATAAAACTATCCATCTTACTTCCTTACACAAGGCCACACAGACAGCCAAAGTATGGGTAGTATTCAATTAATATGGACAGTAGAGTCAGTGCAACATACATATACACCATATACACATAGAGAAAAAATAATTTGCTTACTTTGATGATCTGGGGGGGGGCCCAGATGTTTATTTGGAAAATGTTTTTTTTTTATTTTATTATTATTATTATTATTTATTCAACTGTGTGCATATGCATGTGTATGTGTGCGCGCGTGTGTGTCTGTGTGTGTGTGCGTGTGTGTCTGTGTATGTGTAGAACCACGGACGAATTCGCGAACCACCATGGATGCCTCCACCTCCTTCTGTCCCGGGATTCACAGGCTCCGCCCTACCAGGACCAGAAGCGCAGGCCGCCCCCGCTTCCGCCTGGCGTCTATACGTGGGATCTGGGATCCAAACTCAGGACCTTCTGCCTGCAAGGCGGAGGCTTAACCCCTGAGCCACCTCTCCAGCCCCTGGAAAATGTTTTTTAAAAATATGTAGCATTCTGAAGCTATATGCCTATGAAAAACAGAACACACAGCTTTCCAAGTTCTACAGCAATATTTGGCAAGATCTAGTGACGCTTAAGGAAAGGGTTAATTTCTGCTTATCTTTCAAAGGCTAGCTCTGGTGAGAAAGTGTTTTCCCATGTATGTAGAACAAATCATTCCCTTTTGAAGCATAGTCAAAACTGGTTTCCCAATTAAACCAGTCGAAAAGATTAAAAAAAAATCTGACACAAATAAATCAGAATCTCTGGTGATGAGATCAAGATAAAAATGTAAAAAGAAAAAAAAACAAATCTCTACATACTTCCAATATACAGACAAAGCAACTCTGATGTAATAGATACCTTTTATTTCTATCACAGTGTATTTTTAATTTTTGTTTAATCTGACTTTTTTTAAAGTCATCATCTTTAATTAAATCAAACCCAACTTATTATTTGGGAACTTTTTTTTTAAGCCTGGAAGTTCAGTATGCTTCGTGCATATGCACAAAATAAATAAAAAAACTTAAAAAGCAAGGAAAACAAACCAAGCGACAACAACAAAAATCTACTACAAATGGGATACATTCTAAATATAAAAACTACATGTGATTTTCTAAATTGTTCAGGTAAAGAAAAATTCCACTCTCAACCCTCATACATTGCTGGTGGAAATGCAAACTTATACAACCACTCTGGAGATCAGTATAGTGGTTTCTAAAAAAGTTAAAAATTGAAATGCCACATGACCCTGCTATACCACTACTGGGAATACGCCCCCCAAATGCTTCATCTTACTAGAGTGACACATACACATCCATGTTCACTGCAGCACTATTCAAAATAGCAAAGTCATGGAACCACCTAAATGTCCAACAGTTGACAGATGGATAATGAAAATAATGGTACATATACACAGTGAAATACTACTCAACCATCAAAAAAAAAAAAAAAAAAAAAGAAAGAAAGAAAGAAAGAAATTAGGGCTGGAGAGATGGCTCAGAGGTTAAGACTCTGCCTTGAAAGCAAAAGGTCCTGAGTACAGACCCAGGGTCCCAGGTCCTACATAAAAATGCCAGGCAGAAACTGCAGTTGTTTGCACTTCTGGCCCTGGAGCAGAGCTTGGGAAATCCTGGAGCGAAGCAAGAAGGAGGGAGAAGCAATCCAGGATGATTCCTGAAGTCACCCTGTGGCTTCGCTTAAGTAAAAGGCTTAAGATAAGAAAATTCATATGGGAAGTTCCCTCACAGGAAGAAATGTGGGAGACACTGGAATTGTGGGGAAAGGAAAGTCATGCCAATGTCATGGCCACAAAAGGATGTGGAGTGCTAAAAAAAAATCCAAAATAACCAATACCATTTTGGAATATGTTATGATCTTAAAGACAACCCCTATAAAAGTTGTTTTCCCATACTAAATCCAGAAGCCAGAAACAAAAACAGATTAATATCAGTGCTAGTCAGATTTTCTTGATAACTATATATTAAAAAAATACAGAAAGAATGTAAGATTAACAAGTAAGTCATTGAGGGCTGGAGAGATGGTTCAGTTGTTAAAAATCTGCTTCAAAAGCAGAAGGTCTTGAGTTCAGATCCCAGGTCCCTTGAAAAAAAAAATACCAGATGATGAGACAATCCCCCCTATGCTTCACTGGTGGATTCTAGGCAAGTAGTGTACCACTAATCATGTCATTCTTCTACGGCACTAAATAAAAGAAAAAAAAATTTAAAAAGAAAAAAAAATACCAGATGGAAATGGTGTTGGCCTGTACTTTGGTCCTGGTAGGTGGAGCCTGGAAAAAAATCCCAGAAAGCAGCAAAACAAAAAAAAAAGTGGGTCATTGAGAAGCTATGAATGAGCCAGGCATGGTGGCGCAGACCTGCAATCCCAGCACTTGGGAGGTAGAAGCAGGAGGTGCTGAGAGTTCAAGGTCATCCTCAGCTACATGGCGAGTTCAAGGCTAGCCTGAACTACGTGACATCCTATCTCAGGAAAAAAAAAATCTCCACGAAAAGCTATGAATGCCTATTAGGAATGCATATCCTTAATAAGAGGGGGAGGGGGAAGGGGGATAGTATTAAATAGTAGGACTAGGACACATGTAGTAATTTTCCTTTCATTTGAGTGTAAGAGAGTATTGAAGCCTTGTGTGTGTGTGTGTGTGTGTGTGTGTGTGTGTGTGTGTGTGTGTGTGTCAGAGGGCACTGTGTACGCATGTGGTGTCCAAGGGTGATTTCACGAATCACGGTGGATTGCCATCTTCTCTTTGCTTTGCTCTGGAGTTTCCCAGGCTCTGCTTTCCATGCCTAGGAGTTCAAGTCACTGCCATTTCCGCTGGGCGTTTTTATGTGGTATCTGGGAAAAGTTAGGACCTTCTGCTTTTGAAGTAGAGGCTAAACCATCTCTCCAGCACTGAGAATATGGAAGCTTAAGAAAAGAATGTACCCCACAAATTGCACAGAACTCACCCAGGCAGGCCTCAGTTTAAGTCCTGCAGTTGAAAGACCATTCTACTGTAAAGCATACTTCAAGGTATGGCAGCAAGTCAGATGACAGTAGATGCAATAAAGATCCTGCTTTGCGTGTGAACTAAGTCCACTACTTAGAAAATATAATTCTATCCCATGTAAAATTACAAGCCTAACAACACAACATTCAGCACTAAATTACCAGATGTCAATTACAATACTAAAAAACTGGTATTTTTACAACTTAAATATAATATGATAGGTAAAAATTAAGAGTGATTTAGAAATTATTTGGAGGAAATTAACTTTTTTATTCCATAGCATAATTTTAACAGTGTACATACCATGGTTTATGGTTTACAGACATTGAAAACTGTTAAGTCCAGGAATGAACAAGTAATACTTCCACAAAAGAATTATCACTGGTTCTAGAACTGTAAATTATTCCAAGTCTGTCTTAAGACATTAAAAACAAACAGAATTAAGGAACTAAAATTATTCTGGTTTCCGGAACCCTGTAGGTCAGGAGGAACAATATTTCTTGAGACCGGAAAATGGTTAAGTCACGCTTGCTTTCAAAAGTCAGTGGCTGAGGATATGTTTTCAAACCTTGGTGGAGTATCATAAGTATGTAAGATTTTTAAAATTAATCAGACTGTGACTAAAACTAAATAGTAGTTCTCAAACTTTTTTTTACTTTAAAAATATTTTTACTGTAAAATATATTATGATCTCCCTATTTTACCTTCTCTCTCCTTTGCATCAACTCTTCCTATTAAAGCAAAAAACTTCCAAGCTGTCCAACACAAACCAGTTTGGGAAACTCGAAGTATGTGGTCAGTATGTACCAGAAGTGCCTTGAGTGCTTCCTAACTATAAAAACTCAATCAACACGTACTTAAAAATATTTTACCTAAAACTCAGTGATAAAATTATGTGAGTCAGATCCTAAAAGACTCTTTAAAACTCTTCCACGCAATAAAATAGCAATCATCTTTCATGAACTTAGTTACTTGAACCACTCTATAAAAACATAAATTTCAAAAAGAGAATCTTGTTCTACATACCTGAAGTCTATGGAAGAAAGGTACTAAGATACAAGCAGTAAGCACTCCTTGTAAATCGGTCTTAAAAGCAGACTCTAAGAGATCTAAAGCTGGCTACCAAGTATATATTCAAACCACTGAATTTTACTGTTTAGATTTCTCTGTGCTGAGAGCTATTATTTTTTTGTTATTCACCTTTATCGAAAACTATTTCTGTTTTAAGGAGACAAAAAGCGAGGAAATGAACATATGTTTTTCCTTACATTCTTGTCATACTTTACTATACACCAAATTACTACTGCAGCGACCCACATGCCAAGCATGATTCCTAAGCATCGCAGAAGAGAGAAACTCAAGTCCTGATGACTGTTATACAGTGGGGCAACACCCTCCAAAAGATGGTCATTCTGCACGAGCAACCCAGTGATTAAAGTATCCTGTTGTCTGGGTTTCTACTTACCCTCGGTAACATCCTGGGGCATAGAAGTCCGATCACTGGCGGGGTCCAGGGCAACAGTTGCCAATGACGTGGTGGCCCCTGACATTTCACTCATTGGCTCGCTACGGCTTGTTTCTGGCACACTTTCCCGGGAACTAAATCTGACACGGGAACTAGACCGGGAGCTCAGGTCTGGGCTGGTGTCTGACAAACCTGGAATGTCATCGATCTTCGTTGGTGTCACCATGAACCGAACTGAAGCCATCTTGGTGGTGGTTTCTGGAGGATGCATTGTGTTTTTTCCTTTTTGACAAAAAAACTGCGGGGCGGGAAGCTCACAAAAATCTGTTAGGGCCTTTCGATTGCAAAAATAGAAAACTAAAAAAAAAAAAATTCAATTACCTTGATTTACATCTCACAAAGTCCCAATTAAGAATTCTTCTACTCAGAATTCAAGTCAACTGTTCTGGAAAGTGCACCACCAATAACTGAAAAAAAATTTTTTTTGAGAAACAAACAAAAACATGAGAACAAAATGATGCTAATCTTGAGTAATTTGATTTCTTCCGAATGAACAGGTCCCTTAACTGTCTCCCCTGGTCCAGGGCTGAGGACTGTCACATGATCTCAGCAGCAGAGGCCTTCCCTTGCTCAACTCCAGGGTCCTGCTAGGGTAGTTGGTCCTTTATCTGGTGGGCGACCCACGGTCCTAGCTGAGCCTAGTGCGTACACGCCCACCCTTATCAGGGGGATACAGCGTGGATCAGATCGCGCAAAGGTGTTCGCCGGCCACCTGTTGTGCATCAGGTGAATAGCCCACAGGTCTGGCTGGGAGGAGGCGTGTGCAGAGCCACCGACGTTTTCGAGGTGGATGATCCACTGGGGTCTGGAGGAAGAGATGCGCATGCATAACGGGGGGAAAATACCCCCGACGACCGGATGGAGGAGGAAGGGGCGAAGCTTGCAAGGATGCTGGGGCAGAGACCTCCTCGAGGTCTGCGTGGGAGGCGCGCCCGCTCCGCTCCGGGTCCCCGGGATCGCGAGGCTGCGGCCAGCGGTCCACGACACGTCGGACAGCAGCTGCTCGTCAGTCCACGCCGCTCGCGGGGCTTCTCCGGCGTGTGACAGGCCGCGCGCCCGGGGGCCCGCAGGCCCCGACCCGGCAGCGGGAGGTCGCAGGTGCGGGGCGCGTGCGCGCAGCTGTTGTTTACCAGCCGGTAACTGTTCCGGAGCCGCGGCGCGTCCCCGACTCACGCCCGCGGGCCGTTACGTGACCTCGCCGCCCCCCGCCCCGGGCGCGGCGGGCAGAGCCCGCGCCGCCGCAGCCCTGCCCTGCCCGCCCCGCTCGTTCCTCATTCGAGGTTAAGTCCGGCGATGCCAGGCGAGCAGCAGGAGGGCGTCGCCGTCCCGCGGGCGCCCGCAGCCCCGCCCCGCCCCTGCAGCGCCCAGTGCGTCTGCGCGCGGCGCCGTCCACCGAGCACGCGGCACCATGGGAGATGTAGTCCGCGTTCTACGGAACGCATTTCTGCTCCTGGGTCAGCCGCGCGGCGCTTCCAGGAGACCACAAGAGGCATCTCTTCTTACGAGTGTCTCTGGAAATCTTCACGACATCCTTGCGTCCAAACTTCTCAGTATCATTTACCGGCCTGTAACCTGCATTGTAAATGTCCAGATCTTTTTTTTTTTTAAACGGCTATCTCTATATGGTGATGAATTTCTCTTGCTTAGTCCTGTCCTTTCAAAAAAATCACCATGCCTGAATTCTAGTTAGGATTAACCTTTCATTAAAAAAAAAAAAAAAAAAAGACTTTGTAAACATGAAGAACACACCGAGGTGTTTTCTGTACCCCTTTCTTAGTTTTTGGCCTACTACATTTACTGCCACTAGACTGTCCTCTAGTGTTTATCTAATCCTATAGTGGTGTTTAATAAATTTCAGCTCTTCAGTGTTTTTGAAAATTTCCTGTAAATTTGAAAACAAGTTGAATTTCAGAGACTAACCCCTGGGTAAATCTAAGTGTTGGGTCCTCTTAAGTGCAAATCGTTAAGTAGAATCCAAAATAATGGCTCTGAACTGGATCTGGAAATTCATTGACCTTGGTCAAATGACAAATTCCCGTCTAGTTAACAAAAGAAATTCCCATTTAAAAAGGTAAAACTGGATCTAGCTCTGGGACTGAGGATTTGCCAAGCATGTCCTAGGTTCTGGGTTCTATCCCTGGTGGTGGGGGTAGAGGTGAGGAGAGAATTTTTTAAAAGTGGTTAGGATGGAGTAGCCCCTCCCCATGGACCCAGCAGCACAGGGGGCTCTGGTGCAACACCCAAGCTCGCCCTGCTCCCGTGGGCCCCTCGACCTAGGCAATGGCAGTTCCAGCCCTGGTAGCGTGCGCAGCCCGGATCAGTTGCCCTTTGTCTGCTCTACCTAAGACTGAGGGTGCAGCATTTCCCACGCCAATGCCTGCCCGGAGCGCCAGGACTGCTGTGGACCTCCAGACCCGGACACCGCTCTGGTTGTGCTCCAGGGACGCAGTCATGGACCGAGCAACCCTGGCACCGAGGAGCCCCTCGCTGTCGCTGGCGGGGAGGCAGGGGGACTGAAGGCTGAAGCCGAGGGTCTCGCTGGAGGGTTGGGCGCGGTTTAATAAACTGGGACAGATGTGGGGAGGGGGGAGTGGTTAGGATGAACCTGAAGTTACTCTGCAGAACAGGATGTGACTCAACTTCTGACCCTGCCTCACCTCCCAGGTGCTGAGATTTACAACACGTCACCGCAGTGCAACCGCTCATGTAGGGCCAGGGAATGGAGCCCAGGTCTTTGTGCATGCTAGGCAGGCACTCTACTGCTGTAGTACATTCCCAGCTTTCGTTGAGGGGTGTGGGGGTATGGGACCGGGAACAGGCTGACCTGAAACACAAGAATTCTGCCTCAGTTTTCCTTGTTCTGGGATTACAGGCCTAAAACCACCATAACAATACTGTCATGGACCCTATTATAGCCTACGGCTCCTAATTCAAGTTTGAGTTTTATTTGAAAAAGCAAGAGATCCATCTTCCTCAAGGTCAACTCTGCCTCAGGTTATCAAAACAAGGAAATGGATTTTTACACACAAATTTTGTTCTCCACCATTCACCAGTCTGTTTACACTGATTTACACATTATTACCTAATTCCTTCTTGCAATCTCTTCTGTCTCTGAGCACCAATCAAGTTCTGCGAAGGCCTGTCTCCTGATGTAAATATCCAGGGGATACAGTTTGCCTTTTCTCATAGTGATTAGAATTACTTATTATTTCATCTGCACAGCTGGGGGCACAGAACAATGCCAACTTTTTTTGTAAGATAAAGACACAACTACACCAAATTAAAAACAACCAACCAACCACTTCCTAGTAGAATGCATTTGTTGATTAGTTAAAAAGTCTCAAAAGTTGGCCCTCTAAGGCTTAGGGAAGGTGGAGCCCAGGGGAAAGCCCTGAAGCCAGAAGATAAGAGCTGTGAAAAGTTATGCTGTAGGCTCACGAGCAAGGCAATCAAGAACTCACAGCAGGAGCTGGGAGATAGCCCACTGATGAAGAGGCCTACTGGCAAACCTGGAGGTCCACTTGGCAAAAGGAATATTGTCTTCTGACTTCTGCCTGTGTAGTACGGCATGCATGTTCATTCTCCTTCTCTCTCTCTCCCTCCTTCCCTTGCTGGCAAACAAAATATTTTTTAAAATTTATTTATTCAATTGTGCATATGTGCGCACGCGTGTATGTGTGTGTGTATGTGTATGTGTGTATGTGTGTGTAGAACCATGAGCGAATTCGGGAACCACCATGGACCGCCTCCACCTCCTCCTTTACTCTGCCCCAGGATTCACAGGCTCCGCCCTACCAGGACCAGAAATGCAGGCCGCCCCCGCTTCCGCCTGGCATCTATACGTGGGGTCTAGGATCCGAACTCAGGACCTTCCGCCTGCAAGGCAGAGGCTTAACCCCTGAGCCACTTCTCCAGCCCCAAACAAAATATTTTTAAACATTAAAAAAAACATAAACTTACAGCAGCTGTGGTTACCTACACTGGTCCTACAGACTGGCCCGGTCAATAATCAGTCCTGGATAGGGATAGTTTTCAGAGGGATTGTATCCTTAATGAACTATTAGCTACTGCTAGATTCTAGAAGAGGTCAATCATATCTTTAGTTGGTTACCCACTGCTGAGTCACTAGGTTCCAACAGATAGCTCCAAACCCACCGTCACACAGATGGGCGATTAAACTCTGCATTAAAACCAAATGAATAAACGTGGGCAAAGAAGGTGTGTGTGTGTGGTGAAGTCGGTATACTTTATAAGTGTGTGAAATTGTCCAAAAAAATGGATTAAATGATAATAGTAAAAAAGAAACATTTAGGGTTTAGTTGGGGAGTATAGCTTGGTTGGTAGATTTCTTACATTACCTGGCACCACTCGACCAGCTATGGTGCTAGACACCTTTAATCCCAGCAGTCAGGATGTACAGGCAAGAAAATCAGAAGCTCAAGGCTACTAGCCAACTGGAGGGCAGCCTGGGATACATAAGATTTTGTCTAACACAAAGCAGCAAGCCTGCAAATCAACCTTGTATGCTGGCACTTCAGCTGAGTGGCAGAGCGCTTGTCTAGCAGGCTCAGAGGCCTGGTTCAACCCCCTGGCGTCATGGAGGAAAACAAGCCCAACAAAAATAAGCCAAAAAGAATCTTCCACAGCTGATCCTTTCTCTAGTCACATCTATAGGATATGACTGGCCCTTAAACCTTTCATAAACCATACTTAAAACCATTAGTGAATGGATCTCTAAGAATAAAACAGCTTGGCCAAAAAATGAAAAAAAGAAAAAGTCTCATCTCACTTTTACCACTCACTCACTTCAAAGTTGTCTGTTTTCTGCCAATGATTTTTTTTTCAGCATTCAGCAAGTCTGTTGTTTTTCTGTCTTTATGGCTACTCGACTGTAGAAAGCAATTTTAAATTTAGTGACAGAGGCCAGAGAGGTAACTCAGCTGGTAAGGGACCTGCTTGCAAATTTGACAGGTACCAAGTTCGATCCTAGATGAAGTCCAGCTGGTGCAAGAACTGATTTTTCCAATTACCCTCTGACCTCAACATTTGTGCCACGGTATGCATGTACATGCTCTCTCTCACATAAGCCAATATATTCAGATCCAATGTTACAAGTTAGGAATGAGAAGCTTGGAAATTACAAGCTGCTTAACTTGACAAGGGCAGAAAGACGCAAACATTATTCTTCCTTTGATCAAAAGGCCAAGAAACAGTTACCATTATTCTTCTAATATGAAGTAACTAGATTAAAAATCATTTTGGGGGGCTGAAGACATGGCTTATGACTCTGCCTGGAAAGTAGGACTTGAGTTTGGATCCCAAGTAAAAACATGTGGTGAAAATGGCACCAGCCTGTACTTTCGGCTGGAAGAGGGAGCCTGGAAAATCCTAGAGAGAAGCAAGAGGGAGGTAGAGTAATCCAGGATGATTCTGGAAATCACCTTGGACCTCCACAGGCATAAACAGTGCCCTCTGATACACACAGACATATGCATGTAATAATAAAAAAATTTTTTTTAATCATTTATGGTTGTTCCATGACAGTAGCTTAAGTCCTAAGAAACTTCTAGTTCCTTAAAAGAAAAAAAAGTGCTTGACTCTCATCTCTTCTAGTGAAGACTTAGTATCTGGAGGTTGGCAAGATAAAAGCAAACCATGTGACCTTGGTTTCATTCCTGAAGCCCATAGGATATATACATATAAAGACTTAGTATCTGTGGAGCATTCCACAGCGCAGGTAGCTGCCACAGGGGAGGAGTATGTATGTAAGACAATTTAGAGAGAATGCAGTCTGGGTATATATCCAAAAGAGAATAAATATGCTCAAGGGCATTCCTAGTCACAAGTAAACAAACAATGTAGATACAAGAAATTCATTCACCAAATCCTAGGAAAACAGGACTAAACAGATAAAGGGACTAAACAAATTAAGTACCTTTGTTATATACAGAGGGAATACTCTAATCTCCTGTCTTCCACACTCCCTGCCTTTACTGTGCCTGTATTATTCGGGATTCCAGGGCCAAAAATTACTTAAGAGCAGGGTGACACCCCCGCCCCTCCAGCAGCGAATTCTGTCCTTTGCAAGGAGTCTTTCTCTGAACCTTCTTCCCCTTCCCCAGCACAGCACTGCTACCCAGTGGAGACCTCTTACGCTTTCCCCAAGTGGTCTTGTACCGCTACCTCGCGTAGTATCTTCTCCCTATCATTTGTGCCGTACGAAAAACGAACAATTCTTTTCTCCAACAACACACACAAAACGAGCTTTCAAATCATTGTATCTTTAATAACCGGACAGGAATTCAAAATATGAAGGGAGAAATTAAAAAATTCAATCTTGTTCTCTTTGGAGGCCATGCCCATCACGATCGATTCAAAACAACCATGATAAAGGAGATGAGACTGGATTGCGAACAGCGCACGGCTTCAGGGCTCATCAGGGACCAACGCGTTTGCTTACAGAGTCTCTGGCCAAGGGACTGACGGCAGCAGCAGCATCAAGGGGCGCTCAGAGGACGGGACGCGGCTGCTGGGTCATGAGCACCTTGAAGCGTTTCTTGATGGTGATGCGGTGTCGCGAGTATTTGTCGTCCGGGGAGAACCGCGCAGGGTGGGCCGAGCACGTCTGCTGTCCCATGGGGTCATATTTCTGCTCGAGGAAGAAAGGGCACGATCTCAGTACGCGAGGGGTGGGCTAGGAAGGGGGCAACGCGAATAAAGGCACGACGCCAGGAGACCCAGCAAGAAGTGGGGCGCGGCCGGCTCTGCACGCTGGGCTCCCGCATGCTGCAGGGCGAGTCGGGGGCGAGGCTCAACAGCTGCGGCCGCTGCATTGCAGCCCAAGCCCACTGCAGCCCGTGTCCGCTCCTTACCTTCAGCGTGTAGACACGGTCTCCCTCCTCGTTGAGGTAATACTGGAGGAACATGATCACACGTGGAGCAGAGGTCGACCTACAACCACACGCCTGGGTCCCCAACTGCGCGGCCTCGCGTGTTACCCATCGTCCTTCCGTTATAACAGGAAGTCCGCATGAAGCATGCCGGGAAATGTAGTCCATCTCCTCCCGGCGACCACAAGGGGGCGCGTAGAGCAGGACTTGGCCTGGGGCTTCAGTTACAATCTTGCACGATTGTCAGATCATAGCTATGGAGTTACTACTATGTGCCAGGCACTGCCAGGTATTAGGAGGTGGTAGGGATGGACGTAGGCTTAATGTTGATGCATACAGTCTTGTTTTTAATTTCAATTTGCACACCCATTTCAGAAACACTGGTTTTCTAGTTCCTTGAGAAGCAAAGATTCCGCGATTTGCCACCTCCTTTATCTTAGGGAAGAAGAAAGAGTTTCTTCCGACCCCCACTTATACATCCGATTCCCTTGCCCCAATTCAAAGTATTGGCGGTAAGGAGTGCATGATGGGTATCCGATATTATGCAAAGCGAAGAGAACGTAAAGTTTAATGAAACTGATGCAGTATGTTTTAGTGCTCGAAACAGCACCCAAACTCAAGACTCTACCACAAATTCAGCTTTTACAGTGGTGAGTAGTCAATTATAACATAAGGTGATTCTTCTAAGAATATTTCTAGTTTTTAAAAGAGCGTAAAGTCTAAAGAAATAAACAGTGAAACCGAGATATTGTTGCAAAATGACCTTGCAGCATTATCTATGGCGGCCAAATATCCTAACGGATATTGATTTTTGTAACCAGAAAAAAACTGGAAAAAAAAAAGTTTTAGAAGTAAAGGGTATAGTTTGTGTTTGCTTGCCGTTGCATAAGATAAATTCAAAAAGCCAGGCGCCTTAGCACGTGCTCGGAACCCCAACTCTCAGCAGGCTGAGGCGGGAGAAGGCCTTGTACCCAGGAAGTTCAAAACAGTCTGGGCAGCAGCCTGAGACCGGAGATCCGGCTTGAACCGGGGAGAACTGTGCCTTTGTCGTCGTCTTCGCCTCGGTGAAGATTTACAAGGAACAGCTCCTGCTGGCTTCCTGTCGTGGAGAACTTGATTAAAGTGCAACGTGAGAACTTGATTATAGTGCAAATGAGTGTTAAGAAGCCTTGTCGCAGTATGTTGTGTTTTGCAGTCTGACTTTTAAGCCGACTAATGTATCACTTATTGTCTAAAAGCGGAGAAAGGTGGGGTGGTAGCTCCGCGGTAGAGCACTCGCTTAGCACGCGAGAAGGAAAGAACCCCGAGTTCAAACTGCAGCGCGGCCAGGGGGCGGGGAAGGGGGGAGATAATTTAATATCCGCAACAACAGCAACAACTTTCGGGGGGCTGCAGGGACGCCTCGCAAGCAGAAAGAAATGAGTTCAGATGCCAGATCCCATGTGAAAAAACGCCAGGCAGAAATGGCGGCTGGCGGCGGCCTGCGCTGCTGGCTGCGGGGCGTGGGGGGCGGAGCCTGGGAAAGCACAGAACCCAGCGAGGAGGAGGCAGAGAAATGCAGGGCGATTCTCGAAAAATCGCCTTTGGGCCTTCACAGGAATACACTATGCCCTCTGACACACATGCGCACACACGCGCATGCACACACACCACACACACACACACCACACACATATACACACACACATTCCACCCCTAATCCCCGCTAGCTCGCGCATGCGCAAACAAAACAAAAAAAACCACCCTTCTGGTCTTAAAAGTGTAAACCAGGAGTTGGCTTGAGGCGTGTAATCCCATCACTCAAGGCACCAGAGGCAAGGGGTTGAGCCTAGGTTACATAGCCAGACTCTGTCTCAAAAATTAAAAATAGGGGCTGGAGAGGTGGCTCAGGGGTTAAGCCTCTGCCTTGCAGACGGAAGGTCCTGAGTTCGGATCCTAGACCCCACGTATAGACACCGGGAAGGAGAAGTAGAGGCGTCCATGGTGGTTCCCGAATTCGCCTGTAGTTCCAAACACACACACACACACACACACACACACACACATACACGTGCGCACACACGCAAAAGTGAATAAATAATAAAAAAAAAAAGAAAAAAAAAACCCAGGTTCTCATTTAAAAAAAAAAAAATTAAAAATATAGGGCTGGAGAGATGGTTTAGGGGTTAAAGCTCTGTCTCTGAAAGCAGAAGGTCCTGAGTTTGGATCCCAGGTCCCACCTAGAAACACTAGGTGGAAACGGCGGTGGCCTGCACTTCCAGTCTTGATGGGCACAGCCTGGGAAATCCCAGACCGAAGTGGTAAAGAGGTGGAGGCAATCCAGGATGATTCCCGAAGTCACTCTTGGTCTCACACACACACACACACACACACACACACACACACACTAAATAAAATATTTTTAAAAATTAAAAATGTATATTGTAACCTAGTGACAGTAAGGATAGGACTATGGTTTCTGTGGATTACAGTTTAGGTGGTGGGCTGTTTGGGACTGTAGGACAGTTGCAGCCTTGGCGCCCCCATACCGGTGTTCTGCTAATGAAGCCCAGGCTCTCTTCAAACCTCTTTTCTCTCAAACTCCCGGAGTGCAGTTGTGGTCCACAACAGGCAAGCACCCTAGAGACAGTTGAGACATTTTCAATTTCAAACTCTTAGTTTTATTTTCAAAGGTACATTATTTATCTGATGGGAGAGGGAGAAAGAAGTTACAAACATTTGGATGGTAGAAGACAATTGTCTGACATCAATTCTCATGCTACCATGTGGGCTCTGGGGATTGAACTCAGGCCTCCAAGTTTGCACACAGGCACCTTTACCTCCTGACCCATCTTGTTTGCCCACCTTTAATGTCTCGCTCCTCAGATATACTATGTGTTCTGAGTTTGGTTTCAGAGCGTAGTCATCACCAAATCAAGGGTCTACTCCAATTTGTTCTTAATAGCAAGTCAGCTAATAGGTCAGATTGGAGGGCACAACATTAGGTATGTAGATAGAAAATTGAAGAATGAGTAACCAGAAGATAAAATTAAGAAAAAATAGACAGTTTCCCAAAGAAATACCTATCAATAATTGTGGTGTCAAATTATTTTGGGAGGAATTGCCAGCATGTTGCCTATTTACTGAAACCTACTTCATAATATCTACCTCCTCATTCTCACCACACAATACCCTCTCCCCTCCCCCACTGCAGAATGTCTGAGTTTAAGATTCTAATTCTGTTTTGACTCAATCTTTACCTTGCTTCCCCTGGATATCATCTGTTGGAGCTAGACTACTCCCTGGGGCCTGGATCCAACTGTCTCATTCTGGAGACTTCCAGACAGCCACTCCTGGTGCCTCAGTCTGAGATGATGACTTCAGACGGAGGTAAGTAGGGGAGTGGTGGGGAGGGGCTCAGCCCACACTTTTACCAGTCTCTGTGAATTACCTAGGATCAAGCTACTTGGACTGATCTTGAGGGATGTGAGCCATTTAGACCCCAATAGAGGGATTATCCTTGGGGAGGCTGGCAAGGAGATTTTTGTTAAGATGGGAGGTGTGTGTGTGTAGAGAAGGCTCCATTGAGGTGGATCATAGCACCTCAGCAGTAACAGCTGACTACAGAGAATGGATGACAGTTAATCACTTGATTCCCCGGAAGAGGGCTCCCTCAGACATGTTGTGAGGTGGGACAGAGGTTTAGATACAATGGAAGTGGTAGCTGGTGTTCCAGGGAACACTCAAGATCTGCAACTTCCAGCAAGCAACCCGAGTCTGCTGTAGGATTTTGCCATGAGGGGCCAGAACTGAGTCTCTTGGATCTCATGAGGGAAAGTGGACTGAGAGGTGGGGAAATGGAATTGGGTCAAGAGGACAGCCTTATTCAGAGAACTGAACTATGTAGTGGTATTCTTTGCTTAAGAGGCCTGATGGCCTGAAAAAATGAGACTGGAAAGTGTAAAACCATCAATGCTCAGAGCCTTGACAGCTGCTACCAGCTACAAAACTGGCTTCTTTTTAGTTCAGGGAGCAGCACTCTTTTTTTTTTCTTTCATAGAAACTTATTTCACACAGATCTGGAAGTTGGTAAGACCACGGTACCATCTGGGAGGGTATGCTTCCTGACACACACACATACCACACATACACATACACATGTATATATATACATGTGTGTGTGTGTGAGCGAGAGAGAATATTACATAATATATAGTATGATTGTATACGATATAAATTTATATGATATACAATATTTTTGATACTGGGCTTGAATCCAAGACTTTGCACATGTTAGGCAAGTATTCTACTTCTGTGAATCTCTCTTTTTACTTTTGATTTGTAGTCAGATTAGTCAATAAGTTAGAGCCTTGCTAAATTACTCAGACTACCCTTGAAGTTTTTCTATGGGTCAGGCTGGCCTTGAACTTGTGATCTTCCTAACACCTCTTTCAGAGTAGCTGCAAGTAGAAACTTACACATTTATTTATGTGTTTGTTTGTTTGTTTATCTAGTTAGTTAGTTAATTAGTTAGTTAAAGGCAGTCTTTCTTGATTTCCAGGCCTGGGGGGCTAGATCACACTAGTCTGTATGAGTGTTGGGGTTTCCTTAAGATATTCAAAGCTTTTCTGTTATAGAACTCTGAGGCCTTTGAGACATTTAATTGTATTCAGTACTTCTTTTTTTTTTAAATTTTTTAAATTTATTTATTCAATTGTGTGTGTGAGCATATGTATGTGCACGCGCGTGTGTCTGTGTGTGGTAGAACCACGGATGAATTCGGGAACCACCATGGACTGCCTCCACTTCCTCTTTGCTGACTCTGCCCCGGGATTCACAGGCTCCGCCCTACCAGGACCAGAAGCACAGGCCGCCCCCGATTCCGCCTGGTGTCTATACGTGGGATCTGGGATCCGAACTCAGGACCTTCCACTTGCAAGGCAGAGGCTTAACCCCTGAGCCACCTCTCCAGCCCCTATATTCAGTACTTCTGTTGATGGGTTTGCATGAATCTGAGTTTGTTCATATTTCATGTCTCCTTCATGGTGGGAAAGTAGAAACTGAGTGTCGTTGGTTTGTCTGTGGAACATTCTCTTCTGAAGGGACAGAGGATGGCATGGATTCAGGCAGATTGTGTACTCTAGCTATCATAAACAATCATGAGACACACAGCCCTTGTTTAATTAAGTACACATGTGCCTGCTTACCCCTGGCCTGCCCCGAGAGAGCCCACTGTCGTCCTTCAGCAGATACCATGTTCCAGGCTTCTTTGCCCTTTCCTAAGCACCAGATCATGCTTAGTTCTGTGCGGACCTTAAATTTCCAATATTAAGAGAACTCCCAGCAAAAGCAGCACAGATAAGAGAGATTTTTATTGCCATATTTAATATGGCCTGCAGTTACTTACAGCTCAGGAAATCTCTCTCTCCCACTGCCCTCCCCTCACCATTTCCCGGTCCTTATCTAGACCTCTTCAAAGATTCTTGGCTGTTATGTCACAAAATTTCTGGGAAGCAAACATCCAGGCTTCCGTACATGCCCTCTCCTGGGAATCGTGCTTCTGGGCGCCCTGGAGCAGCTGGGGGCTGGGGGCTGAACCTCTGGGGAGTGGTCAGGGGTAGTTGTCTATGTGTACTGGGTGGGTGGGATGTACTTGAGGAACTGAGATGTGGTGGTCCGAGAGTCACTGCTGCTATTGATGGGTTGTATCTTCTGTTAACAAAAGAGAGATTATGGGAAGCAAGAGGAATAGGAAGAGGAGAGAGCAGAGCGATGGTTCTGAAACAGTCTCCTTCTCAAGAGGCCTGTGGGTGCTTTGACGAGGGGCCAGGGCTCTTGGGAGCCTGTTTCCTTACTGCTCTGAGCTGTAGATGGTTGTCCCTGCAAAGCAGGTGTTTCTTCTCAGCAGACAGGAATATGCTTCCCTGGTCCAGTCTCTCCGCAGTAAAGATTGGGAGACTTGCAAATAAAGAGCTCGGGTCCCTATCTACTCCTTAGGCTGAGCATCAGTCATCCCACAGGGAACGTCAGAGGAACTTAGACGGACAAACTTCTGGCCTCCGCCTTCTTACTCCATCCCTTCTTTGCTTGTTTCCACAGCAGCTCCGTTGCCAGGACCGGACATGGCCATGACACCTGGTGGGGCCCTGACACCTTTCACTGCCCTGCCCTTTGCACTACCAGACCAGCTCCCCTGGGAACCGGCGCCTCAGGCCCCCATCCCTCAGCCGTTCTCTCCAGGAAACCCTCTGCTGCTGTCTACTTTCCCCAACCCACTGCTGGTGACAGATGGTGGGGGATCTGGCCCGAGTGGGCCTGGGGCTGGCCAAGTCATCGTCCAAGTCAAGGCAGAAGGGGGTCCAGCCGAGCCCTCCCAGACTCAGAACCTTATCCTTACTCAGCCGGCCCTGAATTGGATTGTCTCAGGTGCTCCCTGTGGGGTTCCAGAGGTGCCTGCCCGGTATGTGATGGCCTCTGATGTCAACACCCTTCTGCCCACCGTGGCTATCGGAATGAGCCAGGAGGGCCCTTCAGGGATTCCTCAGCACCCTGTACCACCGACTGCCCAGCTGGCTCCCATTATGCCTCTGGAAAAGTCTTGGCCAGGAACCCAAGGGACACCCGGAGAAGGAGGTCTTGTGGCTGCAGGGAAGCCCCCCCAAGGGGACCTTGCCTGTGCTTCCAAGGGCGTTTATGAGAACTATCGTCGCTGGCAGCGCTACAAAGCCTTGGCCCGGACACACCTATCCCGAAGCCCCGATGCTGAAGCTCTTTCCTGCTTCCTCATGTGAGTGGGGACAGCCGAGATGAATTCTTGAAAAATATTGTATTTTATTTATTGGAGGGAGGGAGGGGGAGAGAGCGAGGCACACACACACACACACACACACACACACACACACACACACACACAGAGAGAGAGAAAGAGAGAGAGAGAGAAAACATGTATGCCATGGCACATGGGAGAAGGTCAGAGGGTGACTTTTGGAAGTCTGTTCTCTCCTACTGTATGGCTTCTGGGTACAGACTCAAGTCACTAGGTTTGCCAACAGGTGCCTAAACCACTGAGCTGTCTCACCAGCCCCCATGACTAATTTCTTCTGGGGCTTTTTGAAGAGACTTTTGGAATGGACAACCAAGAGTCGGGTTTCTCCAGGATACTTGAGGGTTGGTTATGAGAGTGAGATTTGATGAGAAGAAAAAAAAAATCCCTTGAGAATTCCTCACTTATCTTCCTGCAAGGCGTGTTCACATCCTGGGTTTCGAGCATTTTATGAGGGTCCTCATTTACAGATGAGAAGGCTGCTATGGCTGTCCCTCCAGCATCATAAAGCAAGGAACAGGGTCTGGAATCTCCAGGTCTTTGACTCCAGATGTCCGGAACTTAAGTCTCTGACTCCCAAGTGTCAAGGCCCTTCTGGTCTGTTTCACTGACCCCTGCTCTCTGACCTTGAGCCCTGAGTCATTGCTGTGGGACAGAAAGGCTGGTCCTGGGCCAGCAAGGGACTCGTGTGTGTGAACCTCATCTTACTCAGGAGTCAGAGTGAAAAAAGGGAGGGGTGGAGCATACTAGCCCTTAGATTTGTGAACTTGGGCAGGACATTTAACACCTTTGCCCACGGTTTCCTCATCTTGAAAGGGGGTGATAATTATACCTGCCTCAGGAGAGCTTGGTGGGAAGATTAAAAGTGCTTGGCAGAGTGCCTGACAGAGAGTAGCATCCTTTAAATGGTAACTGTTTTATTGTTGTTATAAAAAGGCAATCTGAAAGAGTGAAAGAGCCTACAAAAGGCCAAAATGCTTTTGCTTTAGCATGAGCTTGTTTGGCCAAAGAGCCTGGGTTATAGGCTGTTTTGTTTATGTAGCAGTCTTTAGACATCTGGGAAATTTTTCTCTGCTTCCCAAGCTGACCAGCTACCTCTGTCAGTTACTCTGTAGTTTCAACACTGAAGCAAGCCATTGAATAACTCACATTCTGTATTGCTAGACTTTGAAAAAACAAAGTACTTTGTGCTTCTTTCATAACTCCTAAAGCAATCTCCTTTTACCAGGACTTTGGAGCAAGGAATCAAGACTCCCCTAACTTTCTAGATAAATGACCATTTCACTGAGTGCTTGCTTTCCCGAGACAGCTCTGGGTCCTTTTAATGCCTTGATGGGCTCTCAAGGTTTCTTTTGACCACTTTGATTTAGTTCCTAGCCAATCCCTTGCTCTCCACATTTGGGCACTGCAGGCAGGGTCTCCTGGGTGCAATGAAGCCCTCTACAGCATTCACCAGCAAAGCTGATTAGATGCTCAGTCCTGAAATTCATATTTCTAACAAGCTTTCTGAGGGCGACTCTGATACTCAGTAATGTCTGAGGAACCGAAAGGAAGCCAGAGAGATAAAAATGAAACCCGTGCTTTAGACAGGATTTTTAATTTCCTTTGGAGCCTTCCAGAAGTGATGGTCTGATATTACATTTGAAGTTCTTTGGTTGCATTCTAGAGACGAAGGTTGAAAACCCAATGGGAGAAAAAAAAAAAAAAATACCTGAAAAATGTTATAGACTCTTTAATTGGAGATTCACTTGGCTTAGTGGATGTCTTCGACATGCAAGAGGGATTAGAGAGATTGTTCAATGGTTCAAGAACTTGCTGGGCAAGCAAAAGGACCATAATCCAGATCCCCAGATCCTATTAAAATGTTGGAATGTTAGATGGGTATGGAAACCTGCCTATAATTCCAGCCTAGGATGCTGGAGGCTAGAAATTGTCACAGCAAGCTGGCTAGCCAGATTGATCCTATCTGTTAGCTCTGGGTTTATTAGTGGCCCAGCCTCAAAAGGATAAGGTGGAAGGTGATTCCCATAATATCCTGGGGCCTCAACACTCATGTATAGGTGTGCTCATACTCCCTATATACACCCAGATGAAGGTAGACACGAATATACACATGCACCACAAACTACCCCCTGCACACACATGGAAAACTGAGGGGGGAGATGCAAGTGGCTTTAGATAGAATTAAGCCTACTTTTAGAGCAAACAACAGTTATTTTACAAACATGAGTGTTTCCTTAATATTTGATCTAGTATTGTGAGAATTAAAGGTAGTTGCTCTAGTTGACTTTAAAAGACAGGAGAATTATTTGATCTTGTGTGATTTGCACATCCTGATAGGAAGAGTGGGCAAGACAATAAATGACTGGAGGAGAGGTTGAGAATCTGGAATATGCTAGATGTGGCGAAGGGCAGGGGGCATGGACTGAGGTGGGCACATTGTGACTAACCTAATGGGGTTTTTAGCCCAGTGCTTCGTTCCCTGGCCCGACTGAAGCCTACCATGACCCTAGAGGAGGGACTGCCGAGGGCTGTGCAGGAGTGGGAGCATACCAGCAACTTCGACCGGATGATCTTCTATGAGATGGCTGAGAAGTGAGTTTGGGACCCTCATACTTCCCAGGGGTGGCCATGCAGGGAAGGGGCTATGGTCAAGAAATAGGGGCAGCAGAGAGAGGCTTGTGATTGTTAAAAGGGGTGCCAGCTGGAAGAGTATGGCTACATTGCTGGATATCCAGCGTGCTTGCCTGGCACTTGGTCACTCATTTTTGCAGAACAGCCTTGGCTGAAAAATAACATTAGCTGGCTGAGGTGAACAGGCATAGTCAGATAGAATCACCCAGAGAGTCTGAGGTGGGAGGATCATTTGAGCCCAGAATTCAAGACCAGTCTGGTAACATAGTAAGAGATGTTGTGTCAGAACAAAACAAAACTAACAAATATACAGAGGACAAGGAACCATTTACTACAAGCTTACTGTCTGCTTTCTCCCCAAATCTGGGGCCTGTTTTAGTGGTACTACTTCATGAATTAAGCCACTCTTACTGTAAACATGGACAGATGAGGCCTTTAGGAGATTTTCCCCCTTTGTCGGGTCCCACAGACTGCCATGCAGGTCAGACTGAATTCATGGAGCATCTATTAAATATTGCTTAAGCCACATCGCTGGGTGAAATCAGTAAAGAAGTATAGGAAGTAAAAAAGTAGGAGCTGGAGAGATGGTTCAGGGAGTTAAGAATCTGCTTCCCAAGCAGAACGTCCTGAGTTCGGATCCCAGGTACCACGTAAAAACACCTGGTGGAAACGGTTTTACGGAAAAGCAGCGGCCTGCTTTCCCGGTCCTGGTGAGTGGAACTTGAGATATCCAAAATGAAGCAAAAAGAAGGTACAAACAATCCAGGATGTTTCTGGAAGCCACCCTGGATCCCCATAGAGATACACAGTGCCCTCTGATTCACACACATACACACACACAAAATAAAAATAGAGAAGTAAAGAAAGAGTATAACTTTCTCTGGAGAATTTTCCTTAGTTTCCTTAATCAGCTTCCCTAGTGACCACTGTAGGTGAAGGGACATCGTGGTAAGGTTCCCCAGAACTGATAGGTTGCCTGTGAGCTGCTTTGCCTGGGTGACTTGAATTTGGCAGGACTTGGCCAGAAAGAGGGCACTTCATTTCTTGTCCAGGATTGGCTGTTGCCTGCCGTCTGGGTTCCTAATAGGTTGGTTTCCTCAACACTGCCTGTACCTTCCTTCCCTTCTGCAGGTTCATGGAGTTTGAGGCTGAGGAGGAGACACAGATGCAGAATACACAGCTGATGAACGGCCCCCTGGGTCTGTCCCCTGTAACCCCTTTGAAACTTGATCCGCCAGGACCCATGGCTTCCGAGCCTTGCCAGCAGCCAGGTAAAGCTAGCCAGGTCCAACAGGCCAAACTGGGCTCCAGGGGAAGTATGTGGAACCCAGCTGCACATCAGGGAAGGGAGCACCTTTGCTTCTGCGACTTTCTTTGCAAGAAGTGACATTTTTAAGTTCTAGACAATACTCAATAAGATGTGGAGTATTCAGGTTCCCTTTGTCTTGAATTTGATATTGATCTTGGCCAGGTAAACTAATTACTTTTTCATTTTAAGAAACGAGGGCTCGACCACTGAGTTCCTTGAAATTTCAGGTTGTATAGAAGGGTCCTAACACACTAGTGCCCCAAGTCTAGCATCTTGGAATCATTTTCATGTACTCAGCTGCCTGTAGAGTTGGGACATAGAAGCTAAAGCCCCTTCTTACACGTCCCCCTTTCTAATGCTTCCCTCCAGTGTACATTCCGAAGAAGGCTGTCTCTAAGACTCGGGCTTCCCGCCGCCGGCAGCGCAAACCCCAAAAACCTCCAGTTCCCGAGGCACCCAAGGAGGTCCCACCAGAAGCTCTGCAGGAGTATATTGACATCATGGAAGGACTGATGGGAAGCTCTGTGGATGCTGGGAAGTCCGGGGAGGAACAGGTGCAGCAGGAAGAGGAAGGGTTATATCCAGACCCAAGTCTCCAGAGCTACATTGATGAGCTGTGTTCTCAGGAGGACTTTGTTTCCAAGGTAGGCTGCATCTGCGTGACGGCTTTCTGATAGGTCCTGTAAGCAGTGGGCACTCTGAGGCGTCAGCCATCTGGGCCTCTGCACAAAGCAGTAGTACCCACTGAGAAATGGTATGCATGTGTGCACGCAGGTAACTAGTGGCAGTCAGTTTACAACAAACTCCAGAGTATGGGAGTGGGTGTGGGCCTCAGAGCTTGCCCTTTGGCTTTTGGGATCCACCCCCCTCACCCAAATTAGGGACTCACATCCTTTTTCTGTTTCCCAGGTGGAGGCAGTCATTCACCCTCAGTTTCTGGCAGATCTGTTGTCTCCAGAAGAACAAAGGGACCCGCTGGCATTGACTGAGGAACTGGAGCGAGAGGAAGGACTCACTCTTACCCAGGTAATCCTGCGAGTTAGGGAATCTCAGAAAAAGAAGCTTGCCTTTTGCCCTCTTGATTTGGTGCTAGAGAGGGCTTAGGGTTGGGCTTCTGGTATAAGAACAGCCGGGGAAGAGATTATGTAAAGAAAGCAAATGAGAAAAAGGTCCAAGTACGACTAGGCGAAGGAGACCAGTAAGAGCTGCACTTACCTGTCTTAGTGGAGCTATTACCTCCACCATGCATTCAGCCACCTCTTCTCCCCAACCTCGCCCAGAACTGGCATTTGTCCATTCTCCTCCAGCTGGTCCAGAAGCGTCTCCTGGCCTTGGAGGAGGAAGATGCGCAGGCACCTCCGAGTTGCGGTGCGGTTCAGTCAGACTCAAGTCCGTCCATTTCTGATGAAGATGAAGATGGGGCTCGACGACCTCGGCCCTCGCCCGGGCTTCAGGGGATTGGGGGTACAGTTCACCCTGGAAAGTCTACTTCTCCAGGGAAGAGGGCAAGAGAAACGCATGGGGGACAGGAGAGTGTCCTAAGTGGCCAGACGGGGGTGCTCGAGGATGAAAACACTCTGCCATCCTCCAGCAGCTGGGACCTGCAGCTAGAACCTACATCTTCACAGGGAATGCACATGCTCTTAGGAATGGAAAGAACAGGGTCTGGGAAGGTTGTGAACCAGCTATCTGTACATCACTACAGTCATCTGGGAGGTTCTGGGTCCCCTGGGCCTTACCCAGTAGTAGATAGGACTTCAGAGGTATTGCCCCTGTGCTGGCAAGAAAGTCCCCAGGTAACGACAACTCCTGATTTGGATGTTATAGAGCCAGTTCCTCTGCAAGGTTTAGAAAAGCAGGCCCTAGCGTTGCAGATAGGACAGCCGATGGGGGGAGTTGGGGTGCTTGTTCAAGGGAGTGAGCCTTTGGCAGAATCTCAGGAAGACTCCTCTAAAGTCATGTGGGGAGATGATCAGGGCCCTCCCAGGGTTCGGAGCTATGGTCAGAACTCTTCCCTTGGAGCAGGTGGCACCCTGGATGGGGTCTCCCTGAGCCCAAGCCTCTGGCTGAGTACTGATTTGGATACTGTAGAATTGGAGCTGCCCTTAGAAATTGAAAGGGTCCTAGACAGCGTCCAAGGTGGGCACCGTGTGAAGGAGTACCAGATGGTGGGCTCCAGTAGCAGCAGCACCTCTCCAGGTCCCAGAAAAACGGCAGTGCCTGGGGATGTGGGGAGCGGCATGGATTCCCTGTGGAGGCACAGATGCCACCGCGGTGGCAGAAAAAAGAAACTCCTGCAGTTTGCCAGGATCTTTGATGGGTAACAGCCCAGCTTTGGAGTCCAAAGACAATCAGGAGCAGAGCCCTGAGGCCATCCAAGATCCCAGTGATCTGTGGGTGGACAGTTGCTCCCTATTGCTGGAAAGAATTAGTGCCTCCACACTGGAATCTTCCAAAGACTCCCTGCTGCCCACATGCCAAAGCAGTGTCCCTAAACTTGGAACCCAGGATGCCACCTCCTTCCTCCAGGTTAGCCAAGAAATAGAGAGCAGAGGCAACCGCCTTTTTTCTCTGTTGGAAACCACAGAGCATGACAGCACACTAGATGTGAGAGAGAAAAGTGGATCCAAAACGGGGGTCAGTGGGGATCCCTGCCCACCAAATTTAAATAATTATGACCTCCAGAGGGAGGGTAGGGAAGACGCTGCTGGTTCATCTAAGCCTAAAGACCTTGTTCCTTCACAAGGCAATCAAGAATCTTATACACCCAGAACACCCAAATTAACATCTCACCAGGGCCTTGGAAGCACTTCCCCTAGATGGGGAGCCAGGGGTGCTTTAGTTCTGAAAGAAACATCTGTTAGGAAACCACACAACTCGGCAGAGAGGGCTAAAGGAAGTGAGAAAGAGAAGGAAGAGGAAGACGAGGAGCTCTCTAACTTTGCCTACCTCTTGGCCTCGAAACTTAGCTTATCATCAGCTGGGCTTTCCCTCAGTCCTTGCCATGCACCGGGAGGTCAGGGAATCCAGAAAGCATCCCACTCCCCTGAAGCGGGTAACCTTGATCCACTGCCACCGCCTGCCACCAAGTCTAAGAAGCAAGGTCTGGTTGGAGGTCCGGCCCTTACTGTAGAGCAACCCCAACCAGGGGCTGAGGCTGGGAGGTCTGGGGAGAAAGCCCTGACTCTGGGGGTAGCACAGTCCCCACAGCCTCGGAAAAGGCGGCGTGACAACTTTGTCACAAGCAAACGGAAGAAAAGACGGCGTAACCAGTAGGAAGCAGAAGGGTCAACCTACTTCATCTACCAGCCCCCCACCCGAAAGTGGTTGCCCCCAAATGATGTTATTCCTACTGATTCCCAGTAAAGAAACTTCAGCTCAGTGATGTTTTTGTTGTGCAAAGAGGCTGGAGAGCTTGGGGCAGTCAATCCAACTGACCCAGGTTATAGGGAGTTCCGTTTGTGGAAAGTTGAGGGAGGGAGGGAGGACTTTTGGAAGTTATATGGAAAAATAAAGTTTGTTTTTGGTTGAGAAAATGCTTTCCTTGTACTCTTCCATGTGAGCGTCTTGGCTGCTACATAGAACAAGATTGTTACTAGATGGCACAGGTGGAGCTGGAGAGATGGCTCAGTGGTTAAGACTCTGCCTCCAAAGAAGGCCCTGAGTTTGGTGGGTCCCCGGTCCCAAGTCCCACATAAAAAACATGCCAGGTAAAAAAACAGTGGTGGCCTATACTTCCAACTCTGGGGAATCCCAGAACAAAGCAAAAAGGAGGTAGAATCCAGGATGATTCCCAAAGTCACCCTTGGCCCTCCACAGGGACACACAGTGCTCTTTGATACACACACACACACACACACACACACACACACACACACACACACTAAAAAAAAAAAACTCAAAATGGCAGAGGTGGGTAATGCATTCTATAGATCCATTTACCCTGCCTGTAACCCTATCTGAGTTCCTTGTAGCATCTTACGAAGTCTCTTTCCAAAACAGATTTGAGGAGGGCTTAGACTGACATTCCTTTAAAGTGTACACAGATGGGGAAAGATCCTCCCCCCACCTCGTTTTCATGCATATGTGTATATGGAGTCCATGTGTGTGCATGCAGAGACCCAAGGGTGATAGTGGGAACCACCCTTGACTGCTTGCTCCTCTGGGCCTCTGATTAAACCCAGAGCACAGTATTATGGTTAGTCTGGCTAGCTTGCTCTAGGCAGTCGCAGGTTCCACCTTCTAGCTGAAATTACTGCTATTCTCACCCGATTTTTTTTTTTTACTTGGGATGTAGGGATCCGAACTCTGGTCCTTTTGCTTGTGCAGCAGGTGCTTTTAACTCTTGAGCTGTCTCCATGGCCCAAAAGGTGCTTTTCATTTTTTCTTTTTACCTGTAAGAGATCTCATTTCCTCAATCTACTTTCCATATTTGTGACTAGAAAGCACATTTAGATGGCCTTGTTTTCTTGCCTTAAGAGACTGGACCAAGGACTTCAGTGTCCCCAGCTCATGCTGCAGCAAGGGGACCACACTGTGTGGCCATCGTGACCTGGGGAGGCTCCTTCCTGACACAGGTTTGCTCCCATTGTGGAATCAACTCTCGGCAGGATTGTTAAATATGGAATGGTAGCAAGCTATTTTTCATCTTTAATGAGGACGAAACAAGAGGGAATGCGCTGAAAAAAGGAAGTGCATTAAAACCTGTGTATTTATGAAGTGGTAACAGGAGGGGAGGCTAAGAAATCTCTGTACAATTTCCATGCAGCTAAGGGCCCACTTGGGTGTGAGAAGATTCAATTGTGGTCAAGACTGACCTCCAGAGTTTTCTGAAAATGTCAACGGAATCCCTTTCCTTCCCAGCTAATGATACTATCCATAGGACTGAGCTGCTTTTTTTTTTTTTAAATAGATATATATTTATATTTATATATAAAATAGTTTTTTACAAAAAAACCCCACCAAACAAAAATAAAACAAACAAAAACAAGGAGAACAACAACAAAAAAGATGAAACCAGAGCAGAGGTGGGGCTGAGGCATAGGGTGGGCCCCCGGCGCTGTCCTGAGAGCAGGCTAGACTGGAGCTGAGGAAGGGGCGGGAGGCCAAGGTGCTCAGTCGCCCTTCTGTTTGGGTGTCTGCACGGTCCCGTTGGCCAGGGCAGTGGGGCTGCCTGGGGAGGAGGCATTTGGGATCTGGGAGGTGCTTCGAGGCATGTGTGGGGGGCGCAGGTAGGTGCTGAAGAGCTTTCCATACAGCGAGTCACGGAGGGAGAAGTTCTGGAACTGGCCTGGACAAGAAGAGTGGGGGAAGGGAAAAGCAGAAAGACCCAAGAGTGGGCTTGGTGAGATGGCTCTGTGGACTAAGCACCTCCTGCAAACCTGGCAACCCGAGTTGGAGCCCCCAGAGCCCACATGGTGGAAGGAAAGAGAACCGACTTCCCACGTGGCGTGGCATAGCATGCATATGCCCTCTTCTCTTTCCTAAACAAACAGACCCAAGAGTGATGAGGGCTGCCCCTTCTCTTTTCTCGGAACCAACACACGTAGCCCCACCAATCTGTCTGCCTTCTCAAATCTAGCTTTTTGCCCTCTCTTCCTTTGTCTGTTTCCCCCAGTCTTGCCTCTTAGAGGTTCTGATACCTCACACTGGCCACTAAACCCCCATTCCCTCCCATCTCAGTGCTGTCCTCTCCACTTGCTGGTGCCGACAGTACCCAAGGTGCCTGTGCCGGGCGGAGACAGTGAGAGACTCACAGAGGGAAAGGCCTTGGCTGTGTCCAGGCTGGCACAGCTCGGCATGCAGTGTCGCGGCAGCAGGGCGGGGCGAGCCTAGCAGCAGGTGCAGGATGGTGCTGAAGCCATCTTTGTAGAGCAGGCGGTCAGGTCCCTCTGCCTGCTCCTCAGCAAACAGCTTGAGAGACAAAGGGGTGCACGTTTGGTTTTCTGCTTGGGTTCTGCCTCGCAACTCCTGGCCCGTCCATCTGGTGGGCTCTTCCTCTTCCAAAAGTACTGCACACTGGTCATTGTGGCCCTTTGGGACTCCCTGGGGATAGCTACAAACTATAGCTTTTGCTTTCTCCTTGTTTTCAGCTAAGTTTTAATATGGAGATACCAGGGACTGCAGTTTTAGGCAGCGTGGCACTAGAGGGGTGGGGTGGGGGACCAAGCATGCAGTATCTAGGTGCTACTAGAAATAACACACCATACTAGCCTCCTAGTATGGTGCTGTGGGGTGAAATAGATTCTGGGTGTCCCACAGGCTCTCTAAAGTACCTCAAAGGCTAAGCGAGTCAGCTCCTCCAGACTTCTGCTCCCATCCAGAGCTGCTAGCGTAAGAGCCACGTTTCGGAAGTCCACCAGACCCTTGGCATCCTAGGGGTGAAAAAGAGACCATGACTATATAGAGACTTTGCACCTTGCTCCTCTGAACTTAGCAGAGATGAATGGATGCCTGTGACCTTCTCTGCTCAGAACTGCTGAGAATCCCCAGGGCTTCTCAGGCCACATGCTTCCTCAAGTTACCTGGCAACAAAGGCCTCCTATAGAGATCAGGAATGCCAGCAAACTCCCCCCCCCAGGAATTCCTACGTTACCACCAATTCTGAGGGCAACAGGAGGGCAACCCAGGTTTCCAAGTCAGACAAACTAGTTCTCTCCTCTGACTCAGCCTATACAGAACAGGATCCAAAGGATTGAAAGGGGCTGCTGGCCTCACCAAAACCACCAGATCCTTGTTGTGCCAGCTCTAAGAGGCCATGTCAGTTGAGCTGGAGATGAACTGTCCCAATTCAAGAAATCTACATAACTAGACGAAATTTTGAAACAGGGTCATAGCCTTGAACTCATGATCTTTTTGCCTCTGTCACCTGAGTGTGGAAATTAGTGTTACTACAGTTGTTGAGACTTACTCTACATCTCAAAACAAAAAGAACCTTTTGAGGGAATGGGGGTATAAATAGTGACAGAGGACTTGCCCACCCTGGCTCAGGTTGTAGCCTTAGCACATAAAAAAAATTATAATTTGGCAGAGAAATATGGTTACACTTCTGGAAATACAGTTTGTCAAAATTCTTGGATGTAGTCTCAAATTCTCCACCATCTAACCTATCTGGTGTTTTTCTGCACGCCACTCTTCCACTTCATCTTTTCTGTGAAGAGCCTCACCCAGTGTCCCTTCAGGGTGGACTGATTCCCCATCTTTGCCAATTTCTAACGTGGCTTCAGAACATGAGCTTCTCTGATAGATCCCTTAAAAGCTGACCATCTTTAAGAACTACTGGACAATGCACTATAGACTCCCAACTGAGCAACTAGTGAGATTGACAGGGTTGCTGAACGACATCCCTAAATGCTGAGTACATCTCTCTGGAGGGCTCTGGAGCCCTCCATTCTGTCCTCTGTGTTCTAGCTCCGTTACCTGCTGGAAATAGCTGAAGGCACCAGCCACTGTCTGAGGATCCGAGAGCTGTAGTTGTCTGGCAAACTCCTTCTGGCTGATCATTCGGCTCCGGCCTGGCTCTGCTCCAGCGTCCACACAGCCGGGGGATAGCCTACAATGGAATTGTCCGTGACACAGGGCCAACTTGGTGTCTTCCTGGATATACCAGGCAGGGATTCCCCTCTGTGGTGTCAGTACCATGCCTATGCTAGGCAAGCACACTAACATGGATCACATGGTATCTTCAGAAGCCCCTGAAGTTTTTACCAACTGTCTCTCGTTACTCTTTTCTTTAACCTTTGCTAAAACTAATTTTTCCACTACTTTTTTTTTTTTTTTTTTTGAGACAGGATGCCACACTGCAGCCCAGCCTGTCCTCAAACTTTTGATCGTGCCTCTGCCTCTTGAGTAACAGGATTGTAGGCGGGAAGATACCAGGCCCAGTTCTTCTCTTTTGAGTTTCCTTCTTCCCACTTTCCCCCTTATTTTCTCGTTGCTTGTGCCCTCATCTGGGATGACTTACCCAGCCTTCCGAAGCACTTTTCCCAGTTCCCAGAGCCGAGGCTCCAACGCAACCTTCAGCTGGCCCACTACAATCACAGGCAGGCTCCCCACAAACTCGCATTCAGTAGCTGGAATGCCCAGGGCTCTGCGAGATGAAGAGGGATGGAGATCAAGGGGAAGGAAGCCAAAGAAACTTTAGGAGTTCCGTCTCACTCTGGCCTTTGGACCAGGGAGAGCACAGGCTGTCTTTCACGCCTCAGCTTGATGGATGGGGGGGGTTTCCCACCACTCCCCTGCCTTATCTTGGCTTTAACCTCCATTCCCTCTGGGTTCCTTAGCCTGGTGTATCTGCTCCAGGAAATACTTTGTGGAACACCAGGAAATACTTCTTGCAATACTCACTGTGCCATGACCCTCTGGACATTGTTGGCATACAGGGTGGGGTCCTTGCTCTCCTCAGGGCTGGGCTGATACACAGGGAGGAACTTAAACACATATACACTTGTCAGGATCTCAGATGAGGCACCCAGCCCATTCTCCGCCCACCAGCAGAGGGGGGCGTGGGTTCATACCTCCACTTCTACAATGCTGCAGGGCTGAGAGGCGGTGAGCCAGAGGACTTTGAGTCTAAGAGAAGAGAGGTGGATGTTCACTTCCTCCTGAGGTGGGACGTTCTGCCCAAGGTAAAAAAGTGGAACTCCTAGCTATGATATCAGTATCAGCTGGGTGCATATGCAGTTGGGAGACCCAGGGAGAGGCAGGAAGGGGGAAGGGAATGCAGCAAAGGAAGAGCTGCAGGTCAGGGATGTTGGGCAATAGAGAGAAAAGACAAAGGGTGTGCCTGGTGGTGCCGGATTCTTCAGAAGGGACCCTCGAGGGAGAAAAATCACACCCAACAAACAAATAAACAACCCCCTTGCAGGTAAGAAGGAGCTCTATGGCAGCAGGGATCAGGAAGGACCCCCAGATTTTATAGGGAGATCAGAGCACAATGGGCAATTTCCTCTGGATTCTGTCAGTTCTTAAGCGACAGAAGGGTCATTTACCTCTTCTGGAGACTGGAAGAGCAACCCTACTTCCCTCCATTACCTCCCTCTGCGCCACCCCCCCAACAC
Organism: Typhlomys cinereus; assembly: GCA_023101885.1. Lineage (NCBI taxonomy): Eukaryota > Metazoa > Chordata > Mammalia > Rodentia > Platacanthomyidae > Typhlomys > Typhlomys cinereus. The sequence continues at coordinate 1,665,883 of JALPQD010000422.1, read as the reverse complement.
TAGAACTCACACTCCAGGACCCCTCCATGCCCAGCTGGTGGTGTCCTGTAGAAGAAGCAGAGGTGGGGCAGACCATGACTCTTCTTTCCTGTAACTAGCCTTGCGCCCACCCCCAGATACACACACCAGCATGACATCAGCAGCTCTTACTTGTGCCCATTGAGGGCACAACTTCATGCAACCCCAACTTTTCCTCTCCCTTTCTTTAATTGAGACTTACCAGACTGTTGGGGTAGCGGATGAGGACAGGCTGCACAGGCACCCCTGCGATGAAGGCTCCTAAAACCCATTTCCACCCCCCACCCCACGAGGCAGAGGTTAGTATATAGAGCAAGGTACTTTAACACACAAGAGTCTGAGCAGAGTCTTCTACTCACTTATGATTTTTTTTTTCCTCCTTGATTCAACTGGTCAGGTTAGGTAGGAGGGTCCCTGACTAGCTTTCTCCCCCACCCTTAGCTCGAGTTCCTCTCCATGTATTCTTATCACCTACTATCACTTTACTCACCTGGTTTGAACTTAAGTAAAGCCTTCTTGTTGGAGCAGGTGCCTTCAGGAAAGAATAGTACCTGGGTAAAAAACCCAAAAGGACAGAATGAGGTGTGTGTGGGGGGAGGGGGGAGGAGGAGAGAATTCCAAGATCCTTACCTACCTGGGGCCACTTGCCTCCTGAGGTAGCCCGCCTTCGGACCTCCTCCACTACTCTCCGCCGGGAAGCCGGGTCATGCCGGGACACTAGAATGGCTTGATTGAATCGCAGAAGGGCTGGGTTGGGAAGGTTACAAGGAGTCACTTAGTTCTGACCCTGGGGCATTGGCATCTGACAGCTTCTTTTCCCTCAATAGCAGGAGACATTTCAATAACTCATGACATGCAATCTATTTATCATAAGTTGTAAGTGCCCTCTTCAGCACCTTTTCTCTGTCCCAGCCCTGAGATGCTGAGACTGGGTGACAGATAGTGCTAATTTGCATTTAATTCTGCCAACAGTCCATATCCGGCCCTTGGCACTTGGAACCATTTTGCTGTTTCCATTTCTGACTTTTTTGGGGGGTTCAGAACTGTCATCCCTCCTTCTCCCCACGTTGCTCTCTCACCTCCAATGACTGGCACAGACAGGTTCTCCGCTCGGGACACAACCTTGGGCAGGTCACAAGGTAGCAGGACAATAGGGTCAAAGAAAGTAGAGTGGGGAGCAGCCACAAGGACGGGGGCTTCAAGGCGAGAAGCCCTCTGGCCTCGAACCCGAATCCGCAGGAAGCCCAGCAGGAAGAAGAGCAGGCGGCTCAGGCCTAGCACTCCGTTGTGGCAAACAGTCCTGACAAAGCAAGGCTGGGAATCAGCGGGGAGCAGCCGCCCTTCAGCTGAATCCTCCCTGTCTCCCATCCAGGCATCTTGGAAAGTAGGGCATCCATCGTTTCCCTTCAAATACACTGGCAACCAACGCTGAAAGGTATATGACCCCCGGAGAATGTGCTAGAACATATGACTTGGAAGCCAGGACTGGATACCAGGTCTGGGCCTGCGTGACTGAGCTTAGGTGGTTTCAAGAACCTCCCACTCCAACGGCAGGTTAACAGGAGTGGGACCTTGGAGGCTGACTCCCACTTACTTCCTCCATCCTGTGATTGGCTCCTGAAGCTGTTCTTCGGTGAGACCTGCTACTTGGAGCCATGCGAAGGGCCAGAGGAGAAAGAGGACGATAAAGGCTAGAAGCACACGGATTGGGGCCAGCAGTGCCCCCAGGAAGAAGAACTGCAGAGGGTGGGAGAGAATGCCACTGAGGGATGGGAGACCCTCTTTGCACAGCACCCATGCCCTGCAAGGTCTAGCGAGAGCCCTTCTATAAAGGTTCACGTCATAAAATGCATCTAGTACTTTGGAAAGACCTTTAGGAGGATTTAATGAGAAAATGCACGTGCAGGTGCCCAGCGCTGTGCTTGATGTACAATTTAGCTAGGGATAGTCAGGTTCTCCTCCCTGACATCCCATTCTAAAAATAGCTCCTGTGTCAAACAGAAACCAGGTGCAGAGCTCGCTCCACTTTGGGCCCCAGGAGCAGATGGCTGGAGACACCACACAGGTCCACTTTTCAGGCCTCAGGTCAGTCTTAAGCAGTGCAAAACAGCACCTAATTCCTCAAGGTAGAGGTTGCCAGGAGCCAGGGTGACTCCAGAGGCGGCCTCGGGGAGTGAGCAGGTAAATAAACCTAGCCGTGGGAGCCCGCAGGGGAGGTGATAACAGCAGAAACCTTGGACACTTCCTCCCCACTCCATCTCCGGGCTCCCTACGGCTGGTGCGGCCCTCCACTTCCTGTAGCGAACACCCCCTCCTACCGCCTCCCCTCCACACACACACCGGGAGGTGCTGCAGTGACAGAAGGGGAGGGTTGGGGGGGCGGAAATAAGAGGTGTTAGAAGGGCACAAGGACGCAGTGTGTGTCCAGACCCCTTTTCTAAGTCAGCACCCCAGAGAATCACCGAGCACGCCCCTGCCCCCACCCCAGGCTTTCTGTAGCTTCCACCTCCATCCAGCCCGTCAACCTCCGCAGGATGTAATCCGCGCTCCCTAGTGTCCTCCATCTCTCCTACCTCTGAGTCCCCCACCCCCGTCCTCTCTCCTCACCTACTCCATCCTCCGAGCTACTCGATCGCCCAAATCCCTATCTTCACCAGGTCTCCTCAAGCCCACCCCCCACCGCCCCCACGTGCGCACCCCGGGACTAGCGATCCACAAGCTCCTCAGCCGCCTCCACTCGCACCTCCAAGCCCACGTCCGCCCGGCTCTACCTGGCTCCATTTTCCCATCCCCACGAGCCCTCCGCACACCCCCTGCCCACATCTTACCTTAACCCTCTGGAGGCGGGAGAGGTGTAACTCATGCACGAAGGGATTGGGGGGCGTAGGGGGCCCGGGGGTGGGATCGAGGGGGCCCCAGTCCCCAGGACTTCCCTGGCTCATGGTGGGCGATGGTGGAGCGAGGGCCCCAGCCCCCCGCCCCCGGCCCCGATCCCGGCGCGGCTCTGCAGAGCAGCAGCGGCGGCTCGTGCGGCGGCGGCGCTGTGGTCGCAGCCCCGCCTGGTGCCGACCGCCGAGGGGCGGGGAGCCGCGGCGCCGCCCGGGCCGCTCGCGTTGTCAGGGCGCGGCCGTGGGGCGGGGCTTGCGGCGCCCGGGCGTCCCCGCTGCTCCGCAGCCCCTCGGGCCATTGTGCCGCCGCAGCCGGATGCTGGAGCGCGGCGCCTGCCTACGGGTCGGGTGGGCTACGGCCGTCGAGTCGCTGCGTCCCGGAGGCCTGGCCGCCGCCCCGCCGGGCTCTGGCAGGGAGCGGGGTGACCGAACGCGCCCAGGTCATCGGCCTGCGAGCTCTGATCGGGCTGGGGGGCCTTCGAGCAGGACTGGGCTGGGCGCCCAGACCCGTCGCTGCCGGAGGAGGCAGGACCCCTTTTTTGCTGACACTCTTTCTCCCCCAGATCCACGGCGGACCACCTTTCCTTTTTCGCCCCGAAGTCGCCATGGTCGAGCTCGCGCCCTCTCGCGGCCGCACTACAAGTTGCAGCTCTGGGCATCCGCGTCCTGCTGCGCGGGGCAGGGGGCGGGGCCGACTGGACCCGAGCGAAGGCTTTCTGCAGCCTTGCAAAGCTTGCATGCGGAGTGCAGCCTCGCAAAGTTTGCATGCTGAGACACCGTGGGGTCAGCCTCGGGAGCATAAAGAGCACCGAGATCCTATCACCCAACAGTTCCAAACTGCTCTAAAATACTGTTCAGCGTCCCAGCTGTGAAGTCAGGGTAGGATCCAACACCCTGTAACACAAATGCATGATAAATCAAACGTATAAATAAAAAGGAGTGAGTCTTTTCTTGTGAGAGCAAGCACCTGTTTTAGATCTGCCTACTAAAAGGTAGAAACTGAATGGTTGTGGAAGTAAGACAGTGAAGGAAAACGAACTAAGATTTTCGTCTTCCTGGCTACTTGGATTTCTGGGTTGTTCTTGTCCAGGAAATTTTGAGACCTAAGGTGAACAAGGGCTCATGAGCCCTGTTGATAACAAAGAGATGGGAGGTCCCAGCACAAATACATAGATAATTCCCAAACAACAAAAACCACGTCAGAAAAGCAGGAAGTACAGCTTCATTACTCTCTCACCTTGCTTTCAGGAAGAAGAAATGATAAAGATTAATAGAAACTTCATGGTTGGGAGACAGGATGAGAACATTCACCGCGAACTTGGCATGGGGGTGCATTCTGTTAGTCTCAGCATTTTGGGAGTTTGAGATAGGAGATCAGGAGTTCAAGGCCAGCCTTGGATACTTAGCAAATTTGAGGTCACGGTGGGCTGCATGAGATCCTGTCTCAAAAGAGCAAACAAACAATAAGCAAAGCAAAGCAACAAGCAAATTAAACTGTGGAGCACGTCTACAACCCAAAGTTTTGATGATTCAATGTTTGCTGGTGTTGGTCATCCATGTGCGAAAGAAACATGAAAACATTTCTGCTTGCTTGTAGCAAACTCTGAATGGAGGTTCTGCAGGCCACCTGAGAAGGGGCAGCTGGAGTAGAGGCATCTTGAGAAACTGATGATACTGGTCTCAAATGCCAGCTTCTTTAAAAAGTCTGCCAAGCCAGACAGGTTTCACCAGGTCTCTGCATCTCTATCAACCACTATTTCCTGGACTAAAAGGAGAAACAATGACAGATACATGGGATGCTGGGGCCTTGGGTATCGTCTGTCTTCTATTGTAAAGGGAACCAGATAGGAGCCAGAGTTACTGCTATCTAGATTGCTTCCCAACCTCATAGGGTGGTCACTTACCCTTGCCTGTATTCTCAAGAAAAGGAACAGTTAGCATTGACAGGGAAATAAGTTTATAAAGGGCTGGAAAAGGAAAGATGATTCAGGGGCAAGCAGAAGGTCCAGAGTTTGGATCCCAGATTCTATGTAAAAATGTCAGGCAGAATGCCTGACAGCCTTGCTTCCAGCCCTGGAAGGCAAGAGTTCATCTTTTGTCCCAAGGTTGCCACTCTATTGGATCAATATTAAGTCTTCATAGTATTTTTAAGCATAAGATTTAAATAAATCTGTATTAATTTCCTGCTAAAATGTTTTGCAAACGAGCTTGCCATTAGCTGCTGGTTGCCAAGGAAACTCCTTTTCCCCTTCTTCACTCCCTTTCTTTCTAACTTTGATGTTCTCATACAGTTCATTCTGCAGTGCTGTAGTGATTGTTTGGAGGTTTTATACATTTTATTAATTTTTTTTGTAGCGCAATTCAGGGATTTATAATAGATAGGGTGGTCTTTTCTTCTTTTCTCTTTGCCTCTAAGCTGGGACTAGAGCGCAGGACCTCAAGCTTTTTTTGCTCTGTGTATGTGTATGTGTGGGTGTGCGTGTGTGTGCCTGTGGTGGTCAGAGATGACTTTGGTTCTCTCTCTCTCTCTCTCTGTTGCTCCCCATATGATGGCTCACTAATGAGCTACACCTGCAGGCCGATAGCCCGAGGGATCTGCCCATCTCTCTCGCTGTCCCTGTTCTCTGCCCCTCGCTGGAATTACAAAATGCTGGGATTTGTCTGTTTGTTTTTATTTTTAACAGCGTGTTGGGGATTGGAGCTTAGCATCTCATGCTTGCCTGGATGCCCTTTTACTCACTGAATCCTCTCTCTAGTCCCCTCAATCTTTCTCATCACCACTGAACTATATCCTCGTTTTCTTCTCTTCCTAAGATGACCTCCATTAGATCAAGTATCTAACTGCCTCGCGCAGCCTCAGTGGCTGCTTGGATAAGCGGAGTAGGTTGAAGGCAATCCCATGCTTTTGGTCGGGTACTGACTAGCATGAGTGAGCAACTCTGGGATGAGACCAGTGGCAAAGACTGCTGAAGGGCCCGTGGAGAAAGTTTCCTCACTTAAGAGAATGTCTATTTTCTTTTCACTGTTTCAATGTTTCTAGATGTGGCCTCTGTGACTTTGGGACACTTTGCAACACTTCTAAGAACCGGCTAACACGCAGGAAGGCAGAATATTTTCTGCAAAGTGTCTGATTTTTGATGAGAGCGTCTGGGTAAACCATCCACATCTACAGTCCTTCTGCACTTGTTGCTATACGAGAAGATACATTTCCTTGCAGTGCTATGAGCCACCAGGCCCTTTACCTCTTTTAGGCAGTTTTAGAGCAGCCATGCTGGGATGTCTCTGAAGGTCTTCAAAGGTTATCCCCAGGCTGCGATTACCCTGAAGGAACACTCCCTTCTGATCTAGAGGAATTGACTAATCCTTCACAGAGATAAAGTCACCAACTTTCTCCAACCTTCGCTTCATGAAAGGATGTAGAGATTAGTTTTCTAGTTCAGATAAGCCCCGGGCACAAGATCAACTGGGTTGGGCCCCAATATGAACAGACCTATGAGACATAAAGGACCCAAAGTTCTAATCAGGTTTGCAGAAAGTGGAAATGAGGAAAAGCCACATTTCTTGGGCCTGAAGAAGGGTATAAATATTCCAGACCCTGGCAGCCGTCTTTGGCTCCCTTGCCTTTCATGTATTCCATCTCTGGAGTCCATGAATTCCTTTTGGTGCCTGCCCCTCATGGCACTCCAAGCCTGGAGTTTATGAGTTCTTTTCTAGATCCTTGCCCCTCACGGATTCCATGCCTGGAGTCCATGAGTTCTCCAGGCCTCTCTTGCCCCTCATGGATCACATCTATGAGTTCTGTTCTTTTTCTCTTTAATAATAATAATAAATTGTCTTAATCCTCTATGTGTGATCTGGTTTCAATCTTCAACTCCCGAACACAAGAATCTGGGCTCATACAGATCCCAGAATGATCCCGAAACACCTCCAGTCTTTACCTCACTTCCCTAGTATCTCTGGGAGACTCATTAGCAATGCTAGACTATAAAAGGTTGTGGCTCTGTTGCCGGGTCCCTCTTGTGTCTGTATGTGTCCAGGATCTTGTGTTCGGGAGTCAAGATTGAATTCAGAACACCGTAGAGGATTAAGGCCGAGTTTATTAGAGGAAGAATGGAACTCGTGGACATAAATCCCTGTGGGGGCAAGAGAGGCCTGGAGAACTCAAGCCTCCATGGGAGGTGAGAGAAAAGTCAGGTAGGAACTCACAGAATCCGTATGTGGAATCTATGAGGGGCAAGAGAACTGTCAAGAACTCACAGACTTGAGGCATGGAATCCATGAGGGCAAGGGAAAGACTGAAAAAGACTCTAGATATGGAGTCCTGTAAGAGGCAAGGGAGCTAAAGATGGCTGCCAATGGTCAGGTTTATCTGTAGACTTAGGCAGACCTGGGGCAAGGTGGCTTTTCCTCATTGGTTAGCTCCAGTTTTCTGCAAACCTGATTGGAGCGTTTGGTCCTTTATGGTTCATTGGTCTTTTCATATTGGGGTCCAACCCAGTTGATCTTGTGTCTGACCCCATGGTAAGATTTCATAAACAGAGGATTGGGGCTTGGCAAAGTAGCCTCTGTAAAGGATTAGAGTCAGTTCCCCCAGATCAATAGAGTGTTCCTTCAAGGTAGGGTATGTTCCTTCAGGGTAATCCTAGCAGTGGGGGATGACCTTCAGAGACCATCTCAACATGGCTGCTCTAAAGTTGCCTAAACTACACCCATTATTCTTTTTTCTGCTCTCCCACCAAGTAGTTAAAGATGCTGGTGACTCTCTTTGTTCTCTCTGATCTTAAGTTATCTCCACTCCTACCATTTTTTTTTCCTTTTATATGTGGTGCATGTGTGTGTGTGTGTGTGTGTGTGTGTGTATGAGAGAGAGAGAGAGAGAGAAAGAGAGAGAGGCATTGTATGTCCCTGTGGAGGGTCAAGGGTGACTTTAGGAACCACCCTGAATTGCCTCTCCAGCCCATGTTCTCCCATCTTAAAACTATAGCTCCCTCCTTGACTCCCTAGGGCCAAGCATCCAAGAATTTTTCTCTTTAATTTTCGATAAAATTCCCTGCTTTAGTCTCTCAGCATGTTCTGGTTCAGCTCTGGAACACAAGAACCCCGAAGAAAGAAGCCCTGTAACACTGGGAACACTGATTCTCCCAAATTCTATGCGCTAACATTGTATGTTTCATGAAGTTTTGTAAGCACAAAGCAAAAGTATTAATCAAGATATTTTTCAAGTGTATCAGTGGAAACATCAGGTAGGTTGAGTTATAGCAAAGGGGAAATCTTTCACAAACCTTAGATGCTAATCTGATAATTTTTAGCATTCTGCTTCATGGAAGTTAGGAGTCTGGTTGTACATTCTCCAGGATTTACATAGCAGTCACATGGACATTAGTCAATATACAGAGGCAGACAATAAGTGACTGTGTAGTGTTAGGCACAGATGCCATTTTATAAAGCTTCCACCTTAGCTTAGTGGTTATTTTGTCACCTCCAGTCTTAGCTCTTGTACACCATGGGACACATGTATGGCTGCGTTTTCTCTCTCTCAAATAAATAAATAATTTTTTTTTTCAATTCATCATCAGTTTCATGTACAAACACAATGAAGTTAGGTCATTTCCAACCCTGATTGCTCTCCCCTCCAACTCCATCGAAAATCTTCACAACCAGTCTCCCTCCTTTCATGTCTTTTTGAGTGTGTGGCTTGTTGAATTTCATCAGTGTTATCTGCATTAGTGTATACTTGGACACTGTCATAGTTAGGCACAGGTATCAACTTGCTGTTGAGGGTTTGAGCTCTGGGCACAGTTATAGAGAATTAGTGGTTGAGTTAGGCCCAGAGCAAACCTGCAAGAGATTGTCTAGCTGATGGGGAAGGCCCAGCCCATGGTGGGTGGCCCTGAACAGATGAATAAAATAGAGCTGGTTGAAGAAGTTGGTATCCTTCTGTACACTTGGCCAGACATGCTGGTCTAGCAAGTAGGGATAATTCTTCTCTCAGTCATTATGTGGTGATGGTGTGGCCAGTTCCCTGGGCCCTGGTGTTGGTACATGCTCTTCCATCAAGCTGGACTAAGAACTGTAACCAGACAATTGTAAGAGAAAATAAACCACTGGTTCCCTTAAGCCATTTGATGGTGATTTATCAGCAACCATGCAGGTGAACTGCTACAGGCACATTCTGGTTCAAGGACCACGCATCAATCCATATGAGGAAAGCAGCTCTTCTTCTTAATAGTCCCTCAGATAGATTTAGTGATTGTTCCTCTTCCATGGTGAAAATCTAGTGCAGGTCTGGTGGAAATGAACACAGCAGTGAGTTCATGGATGTAACAGCCCTGTCTTGTCCAGAAGACACTATTTGTCAGATCCTTCCTGACAGCTGGCTCTTACATGCTTACCACCCTCTCTTCCAAGATGCTCCCTAAGGCTTGTGGTGGGGGGTGTTGTAGATGTTTGTGGCTCAACGGTCCACAGTCACTTATTCTCTGTCCTTTGGCCAGTTGTGGTTCCCTGTGTATCCTGTATCCTGCTCGGAGTTATTGCAACAGATTGTTTTGGCTGTATCTTTTTTTTTTTTTTTTTTTTTCGGTGCTGGGGACCGAACCCAGGGCCTTGCGCTTGCTAGGCAAGTGCTCTACCACTGAGCTAAATCCCCAACCCCTGTTTTGGCTGTCTCTTGCCCTGGGATGACTTCATTTTACAAGCAACATTTGGTTCTACTTTGAGGGCAAATGGTGCAGCAAGGATAGCACTCTCTTTCTCTCTCTCTCTTGTTGTGCATGAAAATACACTATCCTTCCAGTACCACTCATGGGGAACAGACTGAGAGTAATTTATTTATTAAAAAAGGTAGGACTAGGGTGGAGATATGGCCCAGAAGTTGAGACTCTGCTTTGCAGGCAGAAGGATTTGAGTTCAGATCTCAGAACCCAGGTAGAAATGCCAGGCAGAAATGCTGGTCTGCAATTCCGGCTCTGGAAAGTGGAGCCTGAGAAACTCCAGAGCAAATTCAAAAGGAGGTAGAGTAACTCAGGATAGTTCCTGAAGCCACCCTTGAGTCTCCACAGGCACACACAGTGCCTTCTGATACACACACACATACACACACACACACACACACACACAGAGTATTAAAAAAGGTACCACCTATAACCTAATCAAAGTAAATTGAGAGCACATGGGCATATTAAAAACATATCAGAAAAACCAGGGCTAAGAACTTATTGAATGCACCAGACTGTATGCAACAATCTCCTATACCTATATCTCATAAGAGATGGACTCTACAGTAGGGAGCCGGGCTAGTGTTTCCAGGTTCTTGGCCTTTTATTCAAGGAATTTAAATAAAAGCAGGAAAACGTCATTTAAAGTAACAAAATAGATGGAAAGAAATAGACTGCAAGACAGCAATAGGCCACATGAGACTGAACGTATTCAAGGTTCTGATGTTGTCAGTTGTTTTCTTTTGTGGGGTTCAACAGAAGTGGTAGGGGTTGCTAAAAGGTGCAGTTTGGTTGGTTCTCTATTTTGACTGACAGGCTTGACTCATATTATCTTGCTTGTCAGTCCTGTCCCTTCCCACAAAGCATCTTACAGAGTATAACCTAGTGAAAAGGGATGTTTAGGCTCCTGTGTTGACAAAGGAATTCTCATTGTCTGAGGATGTTTGCATAGATGACTTAGGGTAGTAAATTATGAATTCTCCATGCAAACGAAAGTACAACACGCTGATCTAATCCACTGATATTTTTGGAATCCCTTCTGATCTAAGACTAAAGCATGAGGTCTTCAGGCTACTCGTGAATATTAGAAATTCACAAAACACTGTCTCCCAGATTGGAAGTGCTGATTTCTCCTGATATCACAGACTGGTTGTCTGAACATATACTGGAAGCTAGAAGCACTTTTTCATTTCCCTATCTCACCCCTGCAAACTAGAGGTCCTGTATTAGAGCTTGCAACCGAAGTTCTGGTTCCTGTTTAACATTCCTGTATAACATGAAGTTTCCTGAAATAGGTTTTGGTGTTATAGCCATGTTAAAAAAAAATAGCTGTCAAATCTGCTAAGTTAGACAGGAAAAATATTGGCTGACCACTTCATGCACCGACCCCTAATTTACTGGAAAAACAATTAGGGTTGGGTCTCTCTGAAACATTCCTGTGACCATAGTTAATCAATCACAGTTTAATCAAATATTAAGAAAATCCTGCTTACGTATAACTGCTAAAGTGTGGCTTCTGTAAAAATTGCTTGCTTCCTGCTGCTTGCTTAAGATGTGGTCTCTACCTTTAAAAATGCCATGCACCTGTTGTGGGGTTCTCTGGGACTGTATGTATCCAGGTTCTTGTGTTCAGGAGTCGAAGATTGAAGCCAGAACACACATAAAGGATTAAGGCAGAGTTTATTAGAGGCGAGGAAGAACAGAACTTGCAGACATGAATCCATGAGGAACCCGAGAGCCCTGGAAAATTCATGGACTCCAGGCATGGAATCCATAAAGAGCAAGGAACTGGAAAAGAACTCACAGACTCCAGACATGGAGTGCCATGAGAGGCAGGTGTCAAAGATATTTATAGAGTCAGGTAAACCCAGGTAAAATGGCTTTTCCTCTTTGGTTAGCTCCAGTTTCTGCAAACCTGATTGGAGATTTCGATCCTGAACATCTCATTGGTCTGTCTGTATTGAGGCCCGACCCAGTTGATCTTGTGCCTGACCTCTTGGTGGGGTTTATCTGTAACAGAGAAGTAATCTTCATATCCTTTCATGAACAGAGGGTTGGGGGAAATTGTTGAAGGGTATGTTCCTTCAGGGTAATCACAGCAGTGGGGGATGATCCTCCAAGATCAGAAACCATGCTAGCACGACTGTGCTAAAACTGTTCAATACCCATTCCTCGGTGCCAAGCATTGGAATCCTGGCTCTCTGGTATGCTATGGTGGCTGATCAGCTTCAATAAAGCCTCTCCATTTGATGAAGTTTCTAGTGTCCATGTAACAAAGTCCTGAATGACCCCAGATCTGTAACAGTGTGGGCTGGGGTGTGCGGAAGAAAGGGACAGAGAATGAGGATGTGCGGTGTAAGCAGTGTGCTCGGGGTACTTTCTCCGACGTGCCTTCTAGTATGATGAGATGCAAAGCGTACACAGACTGTCACAGTCAGACCCTGGTGGTCATCAAGCCGGGTACCAAGGAGGTGAACAACGTCTGTGGCACGCCCCTGCTCCTCTCCAGTACGACCCCACCTTCCCCTGGCACAGCCATCCTTTCTCACTCTGAGCACACAGAATCCCATGAAGTCCCTTCCTCCACTTATGTTCCCAAAGGTAACTTACCCTTGTGAGCTGTTCACTTTAGGAAGGCTTTGAGCCCAGACAAGGTACCGGGAACTGGCTGATAACCAACCGTGCTTTCTCCATGTTGTTATTCCAGCCCACCCTTTGGAGAAAAGGGGGCCTTTTCCTGCTATGGTTGATTCAGTTTGGCTTCTTGGGTTTATTTCAAACATTTAAACTCAGGTTTCTGTTAGGTGACTTCAGGATATCTAAAAACCGGGTGAGATCCAAATAGTCAATAATAATTGAGAGAAATAAAGACAATGTGCAGCCTTATCACAGTCACTTGACTTCCTTGACCTCAAACTTGCCCAATCACTCAATGATTTAATGATTCAGATTCCTTTCAGATCAAAAGGTTTTCCAACATGGATTTAATCCTGCATCTAAGAGAGAAGGAAGAATATTGAATCTAAGGTGGGACAGAAATAAGGATGGAAAATTAGAAACGTCAGGAAATAAGCAGATTTGCACGTGTAATTGACAGTAATTGGTGGTAATTGACAGTCACATCTAGAAAAGAATAGTTTATTGCTTTTCCAGTGGTCTTTAACACCATGCTTATGTCAGGTGTCCTGTCCACCTAGGATTCCATTTGCTCCTCAGACAGAATTTAAACATGAGCCTTTATTTTCAAATCCTGCTTCATTTCTTTTCATTTTCATGAGATGATGTTGCTGATGGGCCTGCTTCAATTAGAGTAGGAGGAAGGGGTTTGGTTTGATCCATCCATTCTCTTGCTTTTGTCAGTTTCCTCAGGGTTGTTTCAGGAACAGTTTTTTCTCTGTCAAATATCCCTTCTGGGTTACAAAATGCTACAGGGTAGGGTCCCTGTTCAGGGGCCAAACGCTGCAGGAATGACTGTCCCAATGTTGCAGCGTTCTTGTGTTCGTAGTAGAAGATTGAAACCAGAACTTGTGTAGAGGATTAAGGTAGAGTTTATTAGAGGAGAGAAAGAACAGAACTCATGGCCTCCATGAGAAGCAAGGAGCTAAAAACGAACTGCCATGAGGGGCAAAGTGCCAAAAATGGCTGCCAGGGTCAGGTATATTTATACACTTAGATAAACCAGGAGAAAATGGCTTTTCCCCATTGGCTACACAAGCCGGGGGTGGGGGGATGGCTTTCCACACTGTTTAGGTCATGTTGGAGCCCAACTTTGGGCCCTGGTTGGATTAGAGATCAAACTGTTTGATGTGAAGAGCTCATCTCCATAATCCTTTTATAGGGAAGTTGGCCATCTTTGGGAGAATTGGAGTCAGTTCCTTAGCAGAGGTGTTCCTTCAGGGTGATCCCAGCAGTGGGGGTTGGCCTTCATGAATTTCAGAGACCTTCGAAAACCTTTAGAGACAGGCATAGCTGCTCTAATTCTGCTCTCGTATGATAAGTATCTGTTAGTTTGCTTGTTTTCTTTATCAGATTTTATGAACATTTTATGGTGGGGTAATTTAGCTTCTAGGGTTTGAAGTCTAGCAGTTCCTATCTATCAAGTCAGATTCTTCATGGATTTAAAAAAGGAAAAGTGGACAACATTAGTAGAATTTAGGAGATTGGGGAAAGGGAAATTGAATGGAGGATAGGTAGGGAGAAGTGGAGATGGAGAGACAGGGCGATGAATCTCTTCAAACTGTTTCCTGCTGGTGAGGGGCTTTGTGAAGGTTGTTGAAAGACCCATAAGGAGATGAAGTAAGGATTAGCTGATTGAGTGTTTTAGACATGGTGTCTGTTATTCAATCTTGGGCACAGTGAAGGTGGCAGAAAGATAAAACAGATAGCCAAGTCTCTATACCATTCCCATGGAACTAGACAGAGGTTGGGGAGGAGCTCTGTTTTTCCTGGTGGGCTTTGTGGTAGGCTCTTGGTGGGTTTTGGGCATGCAGTATGTGATAGAGGCTTCAGTTCAGTTCTCCCAGTGTATGTGCTGTCTTTCCTGCAGGCTTGATTTCGTCTGGTCTCCCTCTCTGTTCTCACTACTTATGGAAATCTACCTATATTCCTTTTGAGGAATCTACCTATATTCTTTTGAGGATTGTGGGTAGGAGGACGGGAAGGAGAGGGATTATTACTGCTCTGGCTACTTCTTGCTGAAGAGGGGTATAGGAGGAAACAGCAGTGAAATATCCTCAAAACAAGGACCAGAGGATCAAGAAGAGACAAAACACTTAAAAATATTGTAATTGAGGGTTTGCTCAAGGGGCATAAACTAACATACCTAGGAAGGTAGGAGGGAAGGGGCCACTTTGGGCTTGTTAATTATCTGGCTTAATGGCATTCTCAGCCATCTAGTTGATGGAGACCAGGGGTCTGCTTATATATTCCAAAGAATGTAACTAATAGTCATCAGGATGTTTGGCTACATACAGATGATGGCAATAAATGGCAATTGAGGGAGCTAAGATGGACCCAAGATAATCTGGCTCTGGACTTGAAACATTCCAGATCTCTCCACTCTATTGAAACTCTTATCAAGGCAATCAGCCCAACAGGTGTATCGGCTTCAAGAACATACATACATAATGCCCTTGCTGGATTATTGTCCCACATTGTAGGAAGGTTTATTTCTATATCTGATGTAAGTAAAACTGAGAAGGCAGTAGAACAGTCTTCAGGAAAGAAAAATAGCTAGCTAGCAGAGCCCTTAAGAAAGAAACTCCTGGATCACATCAAATCTATTAGCCGTAGTGATGTGGATCTGTCATATATTTCTTTTCTCTGTATCTGATGTAACATTTACTTACATGTGACCTATATTGTCAGGCCTAATGAGGTAAAGACAGTGGCGAAGAACATTTGCTTTCAAGCCAGTTTGACATTAGTTATAATTCATAGCATTGTATTAAGTAAGACCTTTTGTTATAAGGGTACCTTCTTGGTTACCAAATGTTAAGGGGTTCTTGTGTTTCCAGCTGAAGATTAAAACAAGAACACGTGTAGAGGATTAAGGTAGAGTTTATTAGAGGAGAGAAAGGATGGAACTCAAGGACTCTAGACGTTGAGTGCCATGAGGGGCACTCATCGACTCACAGGCATGGAATCCATGAGAAGCAAGGAATTGGAAACAGACTCATGTCATTCTGAGTGCCATGAAGGGCAGGCGCTGAAGATGGCTGCCAAAGTCAGTACTTTTATACACTTAGATAAACCAGGGAAAAGTGGTTTTTCCCTATTGGCTAGGAAAGCATGGAAAAAAAAATGGCTTTTCCTCATTGCTTAGCTCATGTTGGGGCCCAATCCAGTTGATCTTGGAGATGGAGATCAAGCTGTTTCTTTGATGGGTTTAGCTTGTTTGATATGGCGAGCTGGATTCCATGATCCTTTCATAGGGAAGGTGGCCATTTTATCTCTGTGCAGGATTGAAGTAAATTCCTCAGCAGGGGTGTCCCTTCAGGGGATCCCAGCAATTGGGGATGGCCTTCTGGAATTTCAAAGACCTTCAAAGACCATCCCATCATTGGTACTCTAATCCTGCCTTACTTTTAGCAATACTGTCTGGTACCAGGAAGCAAGGGATTCGACCTGTTAGGAGTTATGCCTTGTGAGCATAACCAAATCTTTGCCTAATCAAGATAGATTAGTTCTTAATGTATGAAACAGTGTGCATATTATTATTACCTATATTACACTGGAATTAATGATGAAAAATTTATATAGGTGATGAAAAATTTATATAGGCAATGAAAACCACTTGAATTCTCTCTAAAATATGAAGCTCACTTCTTAACAGGTATGCTCTGAAGATCAATTTTTTTTATAACATACAGTCTTTAACTGTCACAATCTTTCTACAGCATACTTGAGCCTTTTAAGTTCTTTTCCATTCATTTCCATTTTTGGAATAATCTTTACCTTACAGAGTTCTTTCTCATCCAAAAACATTTTCTTCTTAACAATATATCTCACATTCCTTGATGATACCCTTTTATTTATCATATTTAGATAAACCTTGAAAAACATATCTTTTAAAGAGGCAATAGTGGCAAACCTTATCTTTAAAAGAAATAGAGAGTTTTGCTTAATTGGCAATTATAAGCTAATTTGGTACCATGTTAATGATATAAAGGCACAAATACCCAATCATATGAAACATATCTATACACAGTCATTTATAAATGTACAGTTTAAAATCCAAGATTTTGTAGTTTTCACTCAAACTTATCATTTGTCAATTGAGTTGGAATGTTCATTTATTTATTTACTTTCACATTAAGTAATCTTTAAAATTTCTACTTTTAAATACATGACCTTTAATATAAATAAAGTCGAAAACTTTTGGCTTAGGACACAGAAGAGATTTAGTTGTTTGTGCCAGCTCAGAGCTTAAAATAGCTCTTTTTTCCCACTCTAGTTTGATTTGGTCAGGGTAAGAACCTTAAATATGAATGCTAATTGTCTGGATTATGTCTTTTCAATCCCCATTTTGTAAGAATTTAACATGAGCATAAACTTATTACCTATCATTTTAAATTTATAAAAACCTTATCTTTGGTTGTAGTACTTTAAATATCTTTTAGAGCCAAATGTACAGATCAGTTGTAACACAAAGTTAGTAAGTTTCTTTAACTTTGCTTACCAGAATGTTATCAAATGTCAAATAAGCAATAGCACACATAGTTGTAAGATAAAAAGCCCAAACATACCATGCAAGTAATGGAAAAAGTTACTGATTACATGGTGACTTGGACAAATTTCTGGAAGGGAGAAAAAGCGGAGTTGGAAGGGGGAGTGAAGTTTTTTCCCTGGGCTTGTGGGCAGGGTGAAGGATAGGGGAGTGAGTTACTCATCCCCAGAAGGTATGTGATTAAATGCGGGCTTTGCAAGTGCTGGCTGGCCATTGGGGGGTAGGGGCGAGGGAACCAGCAAGCAAAACTTTTTTTTTAAAAAAATTTTTATTATTATTTCCACTGATACAAACTTAATAGGTACACTGGTTCCCTCCCTCCCTCCTCCTCCCCCCACACCCCTGGTCCCCCTCTCCTCATCCCTCCCTTCCCATCTCCCCCCCAACCTTTAATATGCATGCCAGACTCTCCTCTGGGCTCTCCTCTCGGATGACGGATGACGTACAAGGATCCAGTGGCATTTCCCTGAACCCTTTCCTGTGTGCCCCTTAAGCATAGGAACACTACTATAGCTGTCAATTCCTTGCCTCCAAGGATCTTGGTGCCTTTAGCAAATGCTAGACTTTTGTGGGGTCAATAGTGTGTGGGACATTCCGCAGGGCATGCAAAGTCCAATTATGATTGCTTCGGCCCTAACTTGTGTGGAGTATCTTGCATATCATTGCTCCTCCCATCCTTGTGCTCTTACAATCTTACTGCCCCCTCTTCCGCAAATGTCCCTGAGCTTCAGAATGGGGAGAGATTAGGCTGGCCTAGTTCTGGGTGGTTGATATAGAGTCTCTAAAGTTCTGGATTATGGTTCGTTGATTTTCTTTTGCAGTTTTGCTGCTCCTACAATGCCTTTCACCCCATCCTGATGGGTATTGTATTTCATCCCTTGCAGTCCTTGATGGAGGCCTATTTTCTCTGCTGTAACATGGTCTCCTTGTTTCTGGTGTGGCCCTCCTACCCCATCTCTCCTGTTCATAATCCTAGCAATTACTGTAGGTATTACAGAGATTTATCTTTGAGTGTCTCTAGGTGGGCTGGGTGGGTTTGGTACTAGGAGCCACCTATTAGGGAGTACATACGGCGGCAAGCAAAAGTTTTGCTCTGAATGTGGGGGGGTTAAAAAAAGGAAATCTGTCAATAGTTACAGGAGAATCTTTTAGATTTTTCTTTAGGCATGTTATGTAAAATAGAATCTAAAAGTAAGAGAATAAATTTCAGGCCAGTCCACTGTTATGGGCACTTCCCTTCACTTATCCAGCTTTAGACCTAAAGGCTTCTACTGTATGTTCTTACCTTTCTTGAATTCCTCAATATTCTCTGAGGGCATGTTGGTATGTCAGTCTCTATGCAGGTCTGAGAAGGACAAGTCTCACTGTAGTGAGTTCTAGATGCAGCAGTCCTGCCCATCTTTTTTTTTAAAAATTTTTTTATTATTTATTTATTCAATTGTGCATGTATGTGTGTGCACATATGTGTGTGTGTGTGTGTGTGTGTGTAGAACCACGGACGAATTCGGGAACCACCATGGACCGCCTCCACCTCCTCCTTGTTTATCTGCCCCAGGATTCACAAGCTCCGCCCTACCAGGACCAGAAAAGCAGGCGGCTCCCTTTTCCGCCTGGCGTCTATACGTGTGGTCTAGGATCCGAACTCAGGACCTTCCACCTGCAAGGCAGAGGCTTAACCCCTGAGCCACCTCTCCAGCCTCTGAACCTTCCCATCTTTAAGTTCTTACAATCGCTCCCTTTTCTGAGAGGTTTCCTAGAGGCTGCAATATTTTAACCGGTCAGTCTCAAAAGAATTTACAAGAGGATGTAAATCTAAAGGTCAAGGCTTAGTGAGGGTCTCCCCCTTGGAACCAGTTATCTTAAGTTCTTAGTCCCTAAACAAATACTTCCCAGGAAGGTTGTTATATTCCTTAAGGTAGATAATTGTCAGAAAGGACTCCCTTTCTTTTTGTTTAAACAGGATGTGTATAATTACATGTGTTACCCATCTTGGGGGGGGGGCTTTTGGTTTATTACTGGTTGTGACAGGCGAGCCAAAGCCTTCTGATTAGAGTATTAAATCAACTTCTTATTTGGTATTTGCACCTGGAGTTTCAATCCTGGTCGTGCCCCTACAACAGTTTGTGAATGAGGGTGTACCGCATGCTGTGTTTACCTGTCTTATAAATGCAATGTCTTCTGGTGTTTGAGAGTCTCAAAACAGCAACTGATATAAGTTCTCTAACCTCCTTTGTTAACCCACCAATCATCCAAAATTAGAGGTGTGAAATAATGACACTGGTCTCTGTGCCTGAGAGATAGCTGTAGGGTCTGCATTTTTAGGAACTTGGTAAAATACTAGACCAGTAAATAAAATACTGTCTTTAAAATTTTTTTATTTTATTTTAGTTATTCAATTGTGCATGTATGCGTGTGTGTGTGTGTGTGTGTGTGTGTGTGTGTGTATGTGTGTGTGTAGAACCACGGAGGAATTCGGGAACCACCATGGACCGCCTCCACCTCCTCCTTGTTTATTCTGTCCCTGGATTCACAGGCTCCGCCCCACCAGGACCAGAAACGCAGGCCGACCTGCTTCTGACCGGCCTCTATACATGGGGTTTAGGATCTGAATTCAGGACCTTCCGCCTGCAAGGCAGAGGCTTAACCCCTGAGTCACTCTCCAGCCCCTAAAATACTGTCTTTTTAGTATTATTTTTCTGTGTGTGTGTGTGTGTGTGTGTGTGTGTGTGTGTGTGTGTGTACCAGACAGAGGGCACTGTGTGATCCTGTGGAAGACCAAGGGTGACTTGAGGAATCATCTTGGATTGCTTCTACCTCCTTCTTGCTTCCCAGGGCCAAAAGTGCTAGCCACTGTCATTATTTCTGCCATTTCTGCCTGATGTTTTTACATGGGACCTGAGATCTGAACTCAGGACCTTCTGCTTGAGAGGCAGAATCTTAATCCCTGAGCTATCTCTCCAGCCCCAAAATATTGTCTTTTAGATATATGAAGCTACCATTGCTCTTTAGATTGCCTGCTGATTTCCTGGGGATAACAGGACGGATTTGTGTAAATGCAGTGAGGTTTGGTAGGTGTAAAATAAACAGCTACTACAACATTGGAGCATGGGATTGTTGTTCAGTAGCTTCTCTGCAGGAAGCATGCAGCCGCCCACCTTCTCTCACACCCCTGGACTAATTTTAGTGCCTCTGAAGCCACTCCCTCCCACTACTTCTTTGTTCTGAGCTTTGCCGGTTTTTGGGTAGTGATTAAAGAGTTGTGCTTTATGCTTCCTTCCTTTGGCTTCAGAAATTACCACTTAAGTCTTGGTGGAAGAAGAATAAACCTCAGAGCACAGAAAAGAACGCTCTGAGGAACAGCGTGTATGGAAGGGAAGACGCGAAGTGAGGTGACCCCATGCAGGAAAGAAAAGCGCAGGGCCTCCTGTCAAGCAAAGTGCCACACAACTGGCAGCTGAAGCAACGTCCTGTTTATTGATTTGCATGCTGTATTCCACAAAATTGTTTTGCCTACTCATAACCAGAACAAATAGATAAAAACTAGAAACAAAATATAAACAAGAACAAGAAAATAAGGTTCAATTCAGCAGGAAGTGGATTTACTTAAATTCTTTTCATTAGTTGTTCTGGTTTCACTCAATAGCCCAGGTGTGTCCGGAACTCACTGGGTAATCCAGCCTGGCTTTGCACTTACTAGACTCTGCCTGCCTTCTAAGTGTGGCAATAAGGGGAATGGGGATTAGAAATGCTAAAAATGTCTTCCCCCAGTTTAAGTATTCCTGCCTTGAAACTATCTTCACTTTCTAGTTAAGGGGATACTCTATCTTCTAACCTTGAGAGATAATTTCCTTTGGCAGGAGGGCAAGAGGTAATAAAAATGGACTCAACTCAGCGGGACACTAACCAAGGCTAATCTCTAGAGAGATAAGAAGACTTCTATTTCCTTAGGGCCAGCAGGAATTTAAGAGCTGTAAAAAAGTGCTAATTAAGCCTTTGCCCCTAGTCTCAAGGGACATTCTAGGAAAGCCCACAAATTAGAAAATTGTGACTTATGCTGTAAGGTTAGAACTTGATCAATGGAGCAACAGTCCAGGCCCATTTTTGTATTAAGTATAAAACTTCTGAAGTTATTATTCTATGGGTATATTCATAGTGGGAACCTTTGTGTCTAAAGCTGGGTGAGTGAAGGGAAATGCACATATCAGTGTGGTGGCCTGAAGAGAGGTGACTTGTTATACTACGGAAGCCTGAGCCCCGACAGGAGTAGACAAGCTAGAGTGAACCCTGAAGTCCATAGAAGCATACAGGGGTAAGGGTGTGACCGGAGGGAAGAGACGGGAAGGAGGGAAGCTGGGATGAATACTCGATAAGCTTGTAAAAGTAGAAAACATAAAAATAAAAAATGGAAAAAAATAACTTCAGTTGTGTTGGACAAGTGTATCCTCATTTGCTTCCTTTGTGGGTGAATTACGTGTTCGTACGCTTTTGATCAAAAGTGAATAAGCCTTGCTGGGGTACTCCGACTGTGGGCTGCTGTAGTTTGGTGACTCCATACATGTTTCTAACATAAACCACCCTTCTTAATTCATTGTTTGTAAATTAACTTTATTGGGACCATAGACTACTTGGTAACCTTTAAATTTACTTTTTTATTTCAGAAGAATATAAACTTCACAGGAACTTTTAGCATATTGAAGAAGTTTGTCTAACATATCCTTCTCTCAGTTTTCTCTAAGGACTGCATCTTACAGTACAGTGTCAAAACTACAGCACTGACTGCTGGAATGCGTGTGTAGAGTTCTGTGTTACTTTAGTGAATGCATTGACTTGAGCTACTACTGCAGCCAAGATACAGAGTCCATCAGTCACTATGAAGATGTTCCTGTGATTCCTTCTGGAGGTCACACCTGTTGGTTCCTGCCCACCTACCCCTAATCCCTGGCAACTGGACTTTGTTTTCCATTGTTACAATTTTGCCACATTTAGAATATTATATAAATAGATGCAGTTGGCATAATGTACTCTAGATCCATGTGTTTCAATATTGCATTCTTTTTCTAAAAAAATTACTGATTAATATACTATGAAATGGGAAATATTAGTTGCTTCTAGTTTTTTTTTTTGTGATTACAAATAAAGCTACCATGAATGATATTCATATGCAGGCTTTTGAATAAGGTAAAATTTCACTTCTTTACAATAAACATTGAGGAGTATATTTGCTGGAGTATGACATTTGAGTGTGTATATTTAAGTGTTTTTTTTCTGTAAACAAGGTCTGCTCATGTAGCCCAGGCTACCCTCTCAATGGTCCCAAAGGTCATTCTTTTACATTCCTACCAGCAATAATAAAGTACCCCACATCTATTCCAGCATTTGGAATGGCCATTGTTTTAATTTTAGCTGTTTTAAAAAAATTTTTCTTCCACATTTTATTATTTTTCTTAATCATAAAAGCTCAATAGGTATCCTTGTCCTCTCCCTCCCCCCCTTCCCTCTCCAGTCGTCTCCCATTACACTCTCCCCACTTCCCCCCTTCCTTTCACCCCCTCTCACTTCCTCCCCCCTCTCCTGGTGTCTCTCCCTTCCTCTTTCCCATCCCTGGGAGCATCCTTTTGTGTGAATGCCAAATCTCCCTCTGAGTCCTCCACCTTAGGGAGGGTTCAGGACTCAGTGACACAGCCTGAAGCCCCTTCTTGGGCTCCCTGTTAGTGTTTTTTTAATCATATTATGGTCTTTGCATTTCACTAGTGGCTAGTGATATTGAATATCTTTCATTGGTTTTAATCTTTTGGGGTGGGTATAGGCAGAAGGTTTTTTCCTTCTGAATCTTGAAAATCAACCGAGGCCACATTTTGCTTCTCAAGCTGATCCTAATCAATTTTTGTTCATTTTCCTCATTCCTTGTGCTCCTGCTGCCTGGGTAGATGCAAACCAGACTGCTGATGGCAGTGTATTTCCTGATTAGAAGCCCTGTGTTTGAAGACATGGAGTCCAGGTGACAAAATGTTATGGTGAAGACATTTCTTTCTGTTTCGGGTATATTATCTCCAGATTTTTTTTTTCTCTATAACTGGACATTCTAGATATATATCTTTTTCTTTACTTGGTATTGAGCCTGGGGCCTTAGACATACTAGTCAGTGCTTAACCCCAGGTTATATCCTCAAAACTATTTTCCCTCAGGGTCTTAAACTAAACTACCCAGGCCTTCCTTGAAAGCAATCCTCTGAGGGGCTGAGATTACAAGCCTGGGCTACCAGGCCCAACTCTGTAGATTGTTTTAATTTTTTTTTTTTTTTTTAAATCAAATTTAAAAAAAAAATTTTTTTTATTATTATTATTTATTCAACTGTGTGCATGTATGTGTGTATGTGTGTGTGTGTGTGTGTGTCTGTGTGTGCATGTGTCTGTGTATGTGTAGAACCACGGACGAATTCCCGAACCACCATGGACTCCTCCATCTCCTTCTGCCCCGGGATTCACAGGCTCCGCCCTACCAGGACCAGAAGCGCAGGCCGCCCCGCTTCCGCCTGGCGTCTATACGTGGGATCTGGGATCCGAACTCAGGACCTTCCGCCTGTAAGGCGGAGGCTTAACCCCTGAGCCACCTCTCCAGCCCGATTGTTTTAATTTTTAAAAAAATCTTTCATTGAGTCAGGGTCTTGTCATATAGCCCAGACTGACTTTGAACTCACAATCCTCCTGTCTTAGACCTCAAGAGCTAGAATAACAAGCATGTATATGTCAGCTGTCCTAGTTACTTATTTCATATTTAAGACACAAGTTAATCTCAGTGAGTTCTGCTATACAATAGGACTATTAACATTATTTGCAGGCTAATTTCTGAAATTAGACCAATTTGGATTTTAATTTATGGTTCTGCCATTTTAAAACTTTGCTATTGAACGAGTAATTTAAGCTCTGAGCTTTTAGTTTTCTCAGATAAAAAATGAAGATAACAATGGCAATGATATCAGAGTTTTAAGATGTGTGGTTCACCCAGGCAGCCCAAGGGACCCAGCTCCTCCCGCCATCCAGCCGGAGCCCGGCAGGGCGTGTAAGGAGGACACCCCCTCTGCGCCCAGGCTCTGCCCCAGCTCCCCCAGGTTAAATAGCGCCCCGCCGACGCCCCATCCTCCTTTCCCCCAACTCCGCCAGCCAGGACGTGCACGGTCCAGCCAGGCCTCACCACGACCTAGGTAAGCTCCGCCCCCGCCCACTCCCAGAACCCCAGGCCAAATAATTCAATTTAATGAAAAACACACAGAAATTGAAAGAAGATCTTAAGAGTTAAAACGACAATACCAAGGTCAAAGTGCAAATCCATGAGAAAAAACACTCAAGTAAACAAATCTCCCACTGAAGGAATTAATCCCATAATGTTAGACTCCAACCAGAACAAACCCACGGAAAATGGCCATGAAAGCCTGACCCAGAACAACGACTTTCAAAATATGATCATTACCATGTTCAATACTACGAAAGAGGAAATCCGGGAGGAATTAAATAATCGAATCAATCGCTTTGAAGAGGAACACAACAGATACTTTGGAGGAGTTGAGAAAAACAGTGCAAGAAACAAAAACTGGCATAGAGCAGTTAAAACAGACTCAAGCAGAGTTTAAAACTGAGCTACAAGACAAGTTATCTTCAACCCAGAACTCCACAGAGAGTCTTATCAACAGAACTAACAAAGCAGCAAACAGAATTTCAGACCTTGAAGATAAAGTGGGAGTACTAACCAGCTCAATGGAAGAGGTTGTTAAAGCCAAAAAGATACTTGAGAGAAATATCCAAGAGATATGGGACACCCTGAAGAAGCCTAACATGCGTATTTGTGGAATACCAGAGCAAGAATCTCAAAATACCACCCCTGAGGAAATTTTTCAAACGATTATCAAGGAAAACTTTCCTCATATAAAAAAAGAGAGGCCCATCCATATACAAGAGGCATTCCACACCCCAAACAGATACGCCCAAAACAGAAGCACAACATGGCAAATAATAGTTAAAACACTCCACATTCAAGATAAAGAACTGGTGCTGAGAGCTTCAAGGGAGAAAAAACAAGTCAGTTTTAAAGGTAAACCTATTAAAATAACAAATGACTTCTCAGTCGAAACAGTAAAAGCAAGAAGAGCTTGGAGAGACATACTTCAAGTATTGAATGAGCAAAAATGTCAACCCAGGCTGATTTACCCTGCAAAAATATCCGTTATGATCGAGGGAGAAAGAAAAATCTTCCAGCACAAAGACAACTTGAAGGGATACATGTCCACCAAACCAGGCCTTCAAAAAATGCTAGAAATGATACTCAAGCGTGAAGAAAAAAACAGGCATATCCAGGAGAACAGAAGGCAAGTATAACACCATTAAAAGCGAAGCAATATACTTACAAAAAACGACTAAACATAATAAATGTCTGGAATTAAAAATAGTTTCTCCATTATAACACTAAATGTTAATGGAATTAATTCACCGATCAAGAGACATAGATTACAAACTTGGATTAAAAATCACAATCCATCAATCTGCTGCCTGCAGGAAACCCATCTCACCACAAAAGATAGGCATGCCCTAAAAATAAAAGGCTGGTCAACAATTCTACAAGCTAATGGAAGCAGAAAACAGGCAGGGGTAGCCATTATGCTATCGGACAAAGTGGACTTCAAACCAAAGAAAATTATAAGAGACACGGATGGATACTATATTTTAGTCACAGGTACAATTCACCAGGAAGACTTCACAATACTGAACATATATGCACCCAATACGGGCCCCTCCACATTCATTAAGAAAACCCTACAGCGTCTAAAGCAAGAAATCAACCCCCAAACGATAATTCTTGGGGACTTCAACACCGTCCTCTCAACATGGGATAGATCAACAGGTCAAAAGCTTAACAGAGACACTTTGGAACTTAATCAAACCCTGAAAGAAATGGACCTTACAGATCTCTATCGAACTTTTCACCCACGTACTAAAGAACACACATTTTTCTCAGCAGCACACGGAACTTTCTCCAAAATAGATCACATATTGGGCCACAAAATGAATCTACACATATACAAAAAAGTTGAAATTCTAACCTGTGCCCTATCAGACCACCATGGCCTAAAGCTGGACATCCACAACACATCAAACAAGAGAAAATACACTAACTCCTGGAAACTTAACAATATGATGCTGAATGAGGACTGGATTCAGGAAGAAATTAAAAAGGAAATTCAAGATTTCCTGAAAGTGAATGATAATGAAAATACAACTTACCAAAATCTCTGGGACACAATGAAAGCTGTTCTAAGAGGTAAGTTCATAGCTCTTAATGCCTACATCAAAAAAATGGAAACATCAGAAATAAACAACTTAACAATGCAGCTTAAAGCTTTAGAGAAACTAGAGCAATCTGATCCCAAAAGTAGTAGAAGAGAGGAGATTAGCAAAATAAGGGGAGAAATATCTGAAGTCGAGATTAAGAAAAGGATAGAAAAAATCAACCAGTCAAAAAGCTGGTTCTTTGAAAAAATCAATAAGATTGATACACCCCCTAGCTAAATTAACCAAAAGCAAGAGAGAGAAAACCCAAATTAACAAAATTAGAAATGAACATGGAGTTCTCACTACTGATACCCTCGAAATCCAGAGAAATATAACATCATATTTCAAAAACTTACTCTGTGAAGTTTGACAACACAAAAGAGATGGATGAATTTCTAAGTAAACACAACTTACCTAAATTGAATCAGGAAGTTGTGAATTATTTAAATAGTCCTATAACATATAAGGCAATTGAGGAAGTAATCTCGAATCTTCCCACCAAAAAATGTCCTGGACCAGATGGATTCAGCACAGAGTTCTACCAGACATTTAAGGAGTTAATAACGCCAATACTCCTTAAACTGTTCCATCAAATAGCAAAGGAAGGAACACTACCAAATTCCTTCTATGAAGCTAATATCGTTTTAATCCGAAAACCTAATAAAGACTCACTTAAAAAAGAAAACTATAGGCCGATATCTTTGATGAACACAGACGCAAAGATTCTCAACAAAGTCTTAGCAAATCGGATTCAAAAACATATTAAAAAGATCATTCACGGGGACCAAGTAGGCTTCATCCGCAGCACACAAGGTTGGTTCAACATACGCAAATCAATAAATGTAATTCATCATGTAAACCAGTCCAAAGACCAAGACCACATGATACTCTCGATAGATGCAGAAAAAGCTTTTGACAAGATCCAACAGCCTTTTATGATCAAAACGCTAGAGACAGTAGGAATGGAAGGAACCTTTATTAATATAATAAAAGCTGTATACAACAAGCCCACAGCAAGGATTATGCTCAACGGGGAAAAATTGAAGACCCACTACGATCAGGAACTGGACAAGGCTGTCCACTCTCACCACTTCTATTCAATATTGTACTTGAAGTCTTAGCCAAAGCCGTAAGATAAGAAAGGGACATAAGAGGGATTCAAATCGGCAAGGAAGAAATCAAGCTATCCCTATTTGCAGATGACATGATCTTATACCTGAGTGATCCCAAAAACTCCACCAGGAAGCTCCTGGAACTAATTGAGAAGTTCAGCAGGGTTGCAGGATACAAAATAAATGTGCAAAAATCAGAGGCCTTCCTATATGCCCAGAATGAAAGAAGTGAAAAAGCCTTGAGAGAAACAATCCCATTTACTATAGCCCCTAAAAAAATGAAATACCTTGGTATACACCTAACCAAGGAGGTAAAAGACCTTTACAATGAAAACTTTAAAACCCTAAAGAAAGAAATAGCAGAAGACACCAGAAGGTGGAAAGACCTCCCATGTTCCTGGATTGGCAGAATCAACATTGTAAAAATGACCATCCTACCAAAGGCAATATACAAATTCAGTGCTATACCAATTAAAATCCCAAAGCAATTCTTTAAAAAAGTTGACCAAACAATCTCAAAATTCCTATGGAGGCACAAAAGACCCAGGATAGCAAAGACAATCCTGAGTAACAAAAACACTGCTGGAGGTATTACCATACCAAACCTAAGTCTATACTACAAATCCATAGTTGTAAAAACAGCCTGGTACTGGCTCCAAAATAGACACACAGATCAATGGATAAGGATTGAAGACCCAGATATAAGCCCACAAAATTACAGCCATTTGGTCTTTGACAAAGGGGACCAAAGAATCCAATGGAAAAAGAACAGCATCTTCAACAAATGGTGCTGGCAAAACTGGATCTCCACATGCAGAAGATTAAAGCTGGACCCGTACTTGTCACCATGTACAAGACTTAATTCCAAATGGATCAAGGACCTTGATACAAGGCCAGAGACTATAAAAACCATAGTTGAAAGGATAGGGAACTCCCTCGAGCTGATTGGGCTAGGCCAACAGTTCCTAAACAGACATCCAATGGCACAGTCACTGCTACCAACTCTCAACAGTTGGGATCTTGTGAAATTAAAGAGCTTCTGTTCAGATAAAGAGATTGTAACGCGAGCTCAAAGGCAACCCACAGAATGGGAGAAAATCTTCACTAACCACATATCTGATAGAGCTCTATTGTCCAGAGTGCACAAAGAACTTAGAAAATTAAACACCAAGGAAACCAATGGCCCAATTAAAAAATGGGCCCTGGAACTTAAAAGAAATTTTACCAGAGATGAAATTAAAATGCCTAACAAATATCTTAAAAAATGCTCCATTTCTTTAGCCATCAGGGAAACGCAAATCAAAACTTCCCTGAGATATCATCTCACCCCGGTCAGGATGGCAAAAATCCACAATACAAACAACAACAAATGCTGGAGAGGATGTGGAGAGAGGGGAACTCTGCTACATTGCTGGTGGAAGTGCAGGCTCATACAGCCATTCTGGCGAGCCGTCTGGAGATTCTTAAAGAAATTAAAGATTGAAATGCCGTATGACCTTGCTATTCCACTTTTTGGAATAACCCCCCATGCAGCAGAGGTTCGCCTCGATAGCACAAGCACGACCATGTTCATAGCAGCACTGTTTACAATAGCAAAGTCATGGAATCAACCCAAATGTCCAACAGTTAATGAGTGGATAAGGAAACAGTGGTACATTTATACAATGGAGTACTACTCAGCCATCAGAAATGATGAATTACTAGAATTTGCCGGGAAATGGATGTCATTAGAAACAATTATATTAAGTGAAGTATCCCAAACCCAGAAAATTAAGCGCCATATGTACTCCCTAATAGGTGGCTCCTAGTAGCCAAACCCACCCAGTCCATCTTGAGACACTCATAGGTAAATCTATGTATTACCTACAGTAATTGCAAGGATTATGAACAGGAGGGATGGGGTTGGAGGGCCACACCATAAACAAGGAGAGAATTGACCATGTTACAGTAGAGAAAATAGGCCTCCATCAAGGATTGCAAGAAAGTAATGTGACACCTGGTTAAGTTCACAGATGTTCGTTCCTGATCATTTACAACTAAGGGGGTATGAACTCACCAGAAGGGGAGGGCATATAGTCTGGCAGATAAAAAGTAACCATTTTGCAAATGGGTGATTGACTCCTCCCTCACTGAGGTTTCCTACTTTTATTACATCTATCCTTGAATGTGCTCTTATAATAAGACTCCAGTTTAACAGCTTTTTATCTCTGGCCAGGGGGTGACATACAATACCCATCAGGATGGAGTGAAGGGCATTGCAGGAGCAGCAAAACTGCAAAAGAAAATCAACAAACCACAATTCAGAACTTCAGAGACTCTATATCAACTACCTAGAAGTAGGCCAGACTAATCTCTCCCCATCCTGAAGCTCAGGGACATTTGGGGAAGAGGGGGCAGTAAGAGTGTAAGAGCAAACGGATGGGAGGAGCAATGATTTGCAAGATACTCCACACAAGTTAGGGCCGAAGCAATCATAATTGGACTTTGCATGCCCGGCGCAATGTCCAACACACTATTGACTTCACAAAGTCTAGTATCTGCTAAAGGCACCAAGATCCTTGGAGGCAAGGGATTGGCAGCCACAGTAGTGTTCCTATGCTGAAGGGGAACACGGGAAAGGGTTCAGGGAAAGGCCACTGGGTCCTTGTACGTCATCGGAGAGGAGGGCCCAGAGGAGAGTCAGGGATGCACATTATAGGACTCTCTGGGAATTGGGGCGGGAGGCACTGGGGGTTGGGGAGGGAGGGGTGTGGGGAGGGGGACCAGGGGGTTTGGGGGGAGGAGGAGGGAGGGAGGGAACCAGTGTACTTATTAAGTTTGTATGAGCGAAAATAATAATAAAAAATGTTAAAAAAAAAGATGTGTTGTTCAATTGTCTGTTGTGGCAAGGCACGTCATCTCAACACTTAACTGCTCCAAACATCAGTCCATCACTTCTCGCTGTTAACTGGAACTTCTAGAATATTCTGGAATCTTTACAATTAATTAATACTAATCAATTAATATCATTATTTTGTGTGTGTGATGTGTGTGTGCATGAACAAGTACGTGTGAATGAGTGCAGGGAAATACTTGCCACAGCACGGATGTGGAAGTCAGAGGACAGCTTTCAGGAGTTGATTCTTCCATCTTTGCTTCTGGGTGGGGTCTCTTTTGTTCGGGTTGCATTGTACTGTATGTTCCAGGTTAGCTGACCTGGACTTTTAGCTGATTCTCTTATCCCTGCTTTCTATCTTGCGTAGGAGTGCTGGAATTACATTTGAATGCCAGTGCTTCTGACTTCTTCACTGAGGTTCTGGGAACTGAGCTCTGGTCATCTGGCTTTGGTGCAAGCACTTTTATGGGCTGAACATTATCTGGCTTCCAGTGTCTTTTATTGATCAGAACATGGCCAGAGCAACCCACATTGAAGGACAGGAGACAGAGATCTCACTTCTTGATGAGGGCTGGACATTTTTTTCTGTGGGTTTTGTGTATCTATTACACAGAATGACTCCCACGATGTGCACAGACCTAAATCAAAAGCGTTTAGAAAAAAAAAAGAAAAAAAAAAGAAAAAAGAAAAAGTGTTTCGCTCTGAAGCCATGATTGGGATGATTACACACAAAGAAAAAGGTGAATATGTAGGGGTTCAATTGTCATGAATTTTGAAGTGCAACAAAGAACATTAAAGCAAGGATGTGACTCTATTAAGTGTGTGGTCTAGGGTAACTGCCTGTGTTACATGTCTATCATTCTGGTCCTGTTTAGGATGCTGATTTTTTCTTTTTCTTTTTTTTTTTGGACAGTGGTGGATGTCAGTTTGTGTGGACAGGCAGACACTCTACTGCTGAGCTACAAGCCAGGACTCTGAACTTTTAAGTTGTATCTCCTGTCTTCTCTTGTTGGTAGTCATGGTTTGTCTGAAATTGGAAGTAACTTGATGAGAATAGAAGAATCATTTTGCTTTGTCATTTAAAAGACTCATACCACAGTGGGCAAGGGTCAAAATGGGAATGTCCTACGTTTTATAGGACATTTTTATAAGTTCTACATTTTTATAAGTGTTAGCTATATATAGTTATATAGTGTAAGCTTAGCTCTTATACCTGTAAGCAGCATAATGCAACACCAGCTTTGTCAGGAAGATAAGTGGTTTGACCTCTCTAACATATTATTTATTATCTAAATCTTAGTATTCAGAAGGAAGGAAAAGGGCATCATGTGTGAGGAATCTCAAACACTGCCATTGATCTTTATTTTTAAAAGGTATTCATGAGGTTTATTACAAATTTCTTAGGTTAAAAAGACTTTACTTGTCATTCACAGAAATTACACTAGGTGGCAGTCACATGCTTTCAAAGTTAGCGCCACAGTTTTAGTAAGGACCAAGACAGTTGCCAGGTTTCAGTAGAAACCAGATTCACTTGGTGAAGCATGTAGTTTGCTTTCTGTGATGTTGCATAATTCTGGGGTAAAAAAGTCACGTAATTTAGGTGATTATGTAAATGATCTGCAACACTAAACTAATAATGAGTTAAAGGGAGCACTACTGATGAGAACAAGAAAGTTATTACTATATTCCTAGGCAGATGCTATATGTTTTTAATGTGCTATATCAGTTCACCCCATGACAGTCTTTTTTTTTAATACATTTTTTATTATTATTTCAGCTCATACAAACTTAATAGGTACACCAGTTCCCTCCCTCCCTCCCCCTCCCCCCGAACCCCCTGCTCTCCCTCCCCTCACCCCTAACGCCCCATCCCCCCATGCCTCCCGCCCCAATTCCCAGAGTCCTTTCTTGTGCATGCCTAACTCTCCTCTGGGCCCTCCTCTCCGATGACGTACAAGGACCCAGTGGCATTTCCCTGAACCCTTTCCCGTGTTCCCCTTAATCATAGGAACACTACTGTGGCTGTCAATCCCTTGCCTCCAAGGATCTTGGTACCTTTAGCAGATGCTAGACTTTGTGAGGTCAATAGTGTGTTGGACATTGCGCCGGGCATGCGATGTCCAATTATGATTGCTTCGGCCCTAACTTGTGTGGAGTATCTTGCAAATCATTGCTCCTCCCATCCATTTGCTCTTACACTCTTACCGCCCCCTCTTCCGCAAATGTCCCTGAGCTTCAGGATGGGGAGAGATTAGTCTGGCCTAGTTCTAGGTGGTTGATATAGAGTCTCTGAAGTTCTGGATAGTGGTTTGTTGATTTTCTTTTGCAGTTTTGTTGCTCCTGTAATGCCCTTCACTCCATCGTGATGGGCACTGTATGTCACCCCCTGGACAGAGACAGAAAGCTGTTAAACTGGAGTCTTATTATAAGAGCACATTCAAGGGTAGATGTAATACTTATACCCAAAAGTGGAATCCCAGGGTCATATGGCATTAGGCAATTGGAGGGGTCAATCACCCATTTGCAAAATGGTTACTTTTTAATGTGCCAGACTATATGCCCTCCCCTTCTGGTGAGTTCATACCCCCTTAGTTGTAAATGATCAGGAACGAATGTCTGTGAACTTAACTAGGTGTCACATTACTTTCTTGCGGTCCTTGATGGAGGCCTATTGTCTCTACTGTAACATGGTCACTTCTCTCCTTGTTTCTGGTGTGGCCCTCCAACCCCATCCCTCCTGTTCATAATCCTTGCAATTACTGTAGGTAATACATAGATTTACCTATGAGTGTCTCAAGATGGACTGGGTGGGTTTGCTATTAGGAGCCACCTATTAGGGAGTACATACGGCACTTAATTTTCTGGGTCTGGGATACTTCACTTAATATAATTGTTTCTAATGACATCCATTTCCCGGCAAATTCCAGTAATTCATCATTTCTGATGGCTGAGTAGTACTCCATTGTATAGATGTACCATTGTTTCCTTATCCACTCATCAACTGTTGGACATTTGGGTTGATTCCATGACTTTGCTATTGTAAACAGTGCTGCTATGAACATGGTTGTGCTTGTGCTATGGAGGTGAACCTCTGCTGTATGGGGGGTTATACCCAAAAGTGGAATAGCAGGGTCATATGGCATTTCAATCTTTAATTTCTTTAAGAATCTCCAGATGGCTCGCCAGAGTGGCTGTATGAGCCTGCACTCCCACCAGCAATGTAGGAGAGTTCCCCTCTCTCCACATCCTCTCCAGCATTTGTTGTTGTTTGTGTTGTGGATTTTTGCCATCCTGACCGGGGTGAGATGATATCTCAGGGAAGTTTTGATTTGCATTTGCCTGATGGCTAAAGAAGTGGAGCATTTTTTAAGATATTTTTTAGACATTTTAATTTCATCCCTGGTAAAATTTCTTTTAAGTTCCAGGGCCCAGTTTTTTAATTGGGTTATTGGTTTCCTTGGTGTTTAGTTTTCTAAATTCTTTGTGCACTCTGGAAGTAGAGCTCTATCAGATATGTGGTTAGTGAAGATTTTTCTCCCATTCTGTGGGTTGCCTTTGAGCTCGTGTTACAATCTCTTTATCTGAACAGAAGCTCTTTAATTTCACAAGATCCCAACTGTTGAGAGTTGGTAGCAGTGACTGTGCCATTGGATGTCTGTTTAGGAACTGTTGGCCTAGCCCAATCAGCTCGAGGGAGTTCCCTATCCTTTCAACTATGGTTTTTATAGTCTCTGGCCTTGTATCAAGGTCCTTGATCCATTTGGAATTAAGTCTTGTACATGGTGACAAGTATTGATCCAGCTTTAATCTTCTGCATGTGGACATCCAGTTTTGCCAGCACCATTTGTTGAAGATGCTGTTCTTTTTCCATTGGATTCTTTGGGCCCCTTTGTCAAAGACCAAATGGCTGTAATTTTGTGGGCTTACATCTGGGTCTTCAATCCTTATCCATTGATCTGTGTGTCTATTTTGGAGCCAGTACCAGGCTGTTTTTATAACTATGGATTTGTAGTATAGACTAAGGTTCAGTATGGTAATACCTCCAGCAGTGTTTTTGTTACTCAGGATTTTTTTTTTTTTTTTTTTAACGTGGGACCTGGGATCCGAACTCAGAACCTTCTGCTTGTGAGACAGAGTCACAACCCCTGAGCCATCTCTCCAGCCCTTGTTACTCAGGATTGTCTTTGCTATCCTGGGTCTTTTGTGCCTCCATAGGAATTTTGAGATTGTTTGGTCACTTCTTTAAAGAATTGTTTTGGGATTTTAATTGGTTTAGCATTGAATTTGTATATTGCCTTTGGTAGGATGGTCATTTTTACGATGTTGATTCTGCCAATCCAGGAACATGGGAGGTCTTTCTACCTTCTGGTGTCTTCTGCAATTTCTTTCTTTAGGGTTTTAAAGTTTTCATTGTAAAGGTCTTTTACCTCCTTGGTTAGGTGTATACCAAGGTATTTCATTTTTTTAGGGGCTATAGTAAATGGGATTGTTTCTCTCAAGGCTTTTTCACTTCTTTCATTCTGGGCATATAGGAAGGCCTCTGATTTTTGCACATTTATTTTGTATCCTGCAACCCTGCTGAACTTCTCAATTAGTTCCAGGAGCTTCCTGGTGGAGTTTTTGGGATCCCTCAGGTATAAGATCATGTCATCTGCAAATAGGGATAGCTTGACTTCTTCCTTGCCGATTTGAATTCCTCTTATGTCCTTTTCTTGTCTTATGGCTTCAGCTAAGACTTCAAGTACAATATTGAATAGAAGTGGTGAGAGTGGACAGTCTTGTGTAGTTCCTGATCGAAGTGGGAATGCTTCGAATTGTTCCCCATTGAGCGTAATCCTTGCTGTGGGCTTGTCGTATACAGCTTTTATTATATTAATAAAGGTTCCTTCCATTCCTACTGTCTCTAGCGTTTTGATCATAAAAGGCTGTTGGATCTTGTCAAAGGCTTTTTCTGCATCTATCAAGAGTATCATGTGGTCTTGGTCTTTGGACTGTTTTACATGATGAATTACATTTATTGATTTGTGTATGTTGAATCAACCTTGTGTGCCGGGGATGCAGTCTACTTGGTCCCCATGAATGATCTTTTTAATATGTTTTTGAATCCGATTTGCTAAGACTTTGTTGAGAATCTTTGCGTCTGTGTTCATCAGAGAGATCGGCCTATAGTTTTCTTTTTTAAGTGAGTCTTTATTAGGTTTTCAGATTAAAACGATATTAGCTTCATAGAAGGAATTTGATAGTGTTCTTTCCTTTGCTATTTGATGGAACAGTTTAAGGAGTATTGGTGTTATTAACTCCTTAAATGTCTGGTAGAACTCTGTGCTGAATCCATCTGGTCCAGGACATTTTTTGGTGGGAAGATTCGAGATTACTTCCTCAATTGCCTTATATGTTATAGGACTATTTAAATAATTCACAACTTCCTGATTCAATTTAGGTAAGTTGTGTTTACTTAGAAATTTATCCATCTCTTTTGTGTTGTCAAACTTCACAGAGTATAAGTTTTTGAAATATGATGTTATATTTCTCTGGATTTCTTGGGTATCAGTAGTGATAACTCCATGTTCATTTCTAATTTTGTTAATTTGGGTTTTCTCTCTCTTGCTTTTGGTTAATTTAGCTAGGGGGTGTATCAATCTTATTGATTTTTTCAAAATACCAGCTTTTTGACTGGTTGATTTTTTCTATCGTTTTCTTAATCTCGATTTCAGATATTTCTCCCCTTATTTTGCTAATCTCCTCTCTTCTACTACTTTTGGGATCAGATTGCTCTAGTTTCTCTAAAGCTTTAAGCCGCATTGTTGTTTATTTCTGATGTTTCCATTTTTTTGATGTAGGCATTAAGAGCTATGAACTTACTTCTTAGAACAGCTTTCATTGTGTCCCAGAGATTTTGGTAAGTTGTATTTTCTTTATCATTCACTTTCAGGAAATCTTGAATTTCCTTTTTAATTTCTTCCTGAATCCAGTTCTCATTCAGCATCATATTGTTAAGTTTCCAGGAGTTAGTGTATTTTCTCTTGTTTGATGTGTTGTGGATGTCCAGCTTTAGGCCATGGTGGTCTGATAGGGCACAGGTTAGAATTTCAACTTTTTTGTATATGTGTAGATTCATTTTGTGGCCCAATATGTGATCTATTTTGGAGAAAGTTCCGTGTGCTGCTGAGAAAAATGTGTGTTCTTTGGTACGTGGGTGAAAAGTTCGATAGAGATCTGTAAGGTCCATTTCTTTCAGGGTTTGATTAAGTTCCAAAGTGTCTCTGTTAAGCTTTTGACCTGTTGATCTATCCCATGTTGAGAGGGCGGTGTTGAAGTCCCCAAGAATTATCGTTTGGGGGTTGATTTCTTGCTTTAGATGCTGTAGGGTTTTCTTAATGAATGTGGAGGGGCCCGTATTGGGTGCATATATGTTCAGTATTGTGAAGTCTTCCTGGTGAATTGTACCTGTGACTAAAATGTAGTATCCATCCGTGTCTCTTATGATTTTCTTTGGTTTGAAATCCACTTTGTCTGATAGCATAATGGTTACCCCTGCCTGTTTTCTGCTTCCATTAGCTTGTAGAATTGTTGACCAGCCTTTTATTTTTAGAGCGTGCCTATCTTTTGTGATGAGATGGGTTTCCTGCAGGCAGCAGATTGATGGATTGTGATTTTTAATCCAAGTTTGTAATCTGTGTCTCTTGATCGGTGAATTAATTCCATTAACATTTAGTGTTATAATGGAGAAACTATTGTTAATTCCAGACATTTATTATGTTTAGTAGCTTTTATAAATATATTGCTTCGCTTTTAATGGTGTTATACTTGCCTTCTGTTCTCCTGGATATGCCTGTTTTTTTCTTCACGCTTGAGTATCATTTCTAGCATTTTTTGAAGGCCTGGTTTGGTGGACATGTATCCCTTTAAGTTGTCTTTGTGGTGGAAGATTTTTCTTTCTCCCTGGATCATGATGGATAGTTTTGCAGGGTATATCAGCCTGGGTTGGCATTTTTGCTCATTTAATACTTGAAGTATGTCTCTCCAAGCTCTTCTTGCTTTTACTGTTTCGACTGAGAAGTCATTTGTTATTTTAATAGGTTTACCTTTAAAAGTGACTTGTTTTTTCTCCCTTGAAGCTCTCAGCACCAGTTCTTTATCTTGAATGTGGAGTTTTTTAACTATTATTTGCTGTGGCGTGCTTCTGTTTTGGTCGTATCTGTTTGGGGTGCGGAATGCCTCTTGTATATGGATGGGCTCTCTTTTTTTAGATGAGGAAAGTTTTCCTTGATGATCGTTTGAAAAATTTCCTCAGGGGTGGTATTTTGAGATTCTTGCTCTGGTATTCCATGAATAAGCATGTTAGGCGTCTTCAGGGTGTCCCATATCTCTTGGATATTTCTCTCAAGTATCTTTTTGGCTTTAACAACCTCTTCCATTGAGCTGGTTAGTACTCCTACTTTATCTTCAAAGTCTGAAATTCTGTTTTCTGCTTTGTTAGTTCTGTTGATAAGACTCTCTGTGGAGTTCTGGGTTGAAGATAACTTGTCTTGTAGCTCAGTTTTAAACTCTGCTTGAGTCTGTTTTAACTGCTCTATGCCAGTTTTTGTTTCTTGCACTGTTTTTCTCAACTCCTCCAAGTGTCTGTTGCGTTCCTCTTCAAAGCGATTGATTCGATTATGTAATTCCTCCCGGATTTCCTCTTTCATAGTATTGAACATGGTAATGATCATATTTTGAAAGTCGTTATCCTGGGTCAGGCTTTCATGGCCTTTTTCCGTGGGTTTGTTCTTGTTGGAGTCTAACATTATGGGATTAATTTCTTCAGTGGGAAATTTGTTTACTTGAGTGTTGCTTCTCATGGATTTGCACTTTGACTTTGGCATTGTCGTTTTAACTCTTAAGATCTTTCAATTTCACTAAACTGAATTATTTGGCCTGGCGTTCTGGTGGGCCGACCAGGGAGCGGGGTGGGGAAGGGAGGATGGTTGCATCGGGGTGGAGCTATTTAACCCGAGGGCAGCTGGGGCGGGGCCCGGGCGCAGGGGGAGGTCCTCCTCATCCCTTGGCCCTGTGCGCGGCTCCGGTTGGATGGTGGGGTCGGATCCGGGTCCCTTTGGGGTGACCTGGGGTTCTGGTGGGCATGCGGGGGAGGAGCTTACTTAGGTCGCGGGTGAGGCCCGGGTGGACCGCGCGCGCGCGTCCCGATGGGCGGAGTGGGGTGGGGAAAGGGCCCCATGACTCTCTTACGATGCAGAATTATTACTTCTGATTTGCAGACATCACATTTGAGACTGAGAGGGCCGAGGGTGGGTATTCAAACTCACCTGCTTGTTGGTAAGTAGAACTTTCTCAAACATGTGCTCTGAATGACTGCAGAAAATTGCCTCAGTGGGCACAAACTTTGCTGAATGAAAGGAATAGAAGGTAGAAAGGAGGTCTCATCCCTCCACCCTACTAAGGGTGCATTTATGTGTGGGAAGGGCTGTCATATTAATTCAGACTTACTTTGTGCAGCTCCAAAGGGCGATGGTGAACTAGCAGCATTATCACAAGGAAGAGTTAGTAATCTAGAGAAGTCAATTCTCTCTTGATTGCTCAGTTATTTTGTTGATTGTCTGGACTAATCTTCAGTTTCTGTTGCCAGCCTGTGATCTAAGCAGAGCTACTAGGTGTTGCTGTTGGGACAGACTTGGCAACAAGTCATCACAGGTTCAAATCTTAGGCTCTGTTACTCAACTAATATGGCGTAACCTGGGACAAATTACTGACCTTTGTGCCTTAAATTTCTCATCAATGAGAGGGAATAGTTACAGGATCTATCTCATAGTATACTGGGTTGTTGAATGTTCATGAGTTGCTCTGTTTCCCTTGCAGCAAGTACTAAGGACAACAATATTTAAAGCTGGGATAGCAAGAGCATGGAGATATCTCAGTGAGTAAAGTACTTTCTGCTGATCAGTCATGATCTATCTTTAGCATCCACATAAAAAACTGGTGTGGTAATGGTATCTTTAACCTCCATGCTGGAGGGATGGAGACAGGTAGATTCCAGTCTAGCTGAATCTAGTTCAGTTAGCCAGGAGTCAGTGACAGCTGCTTTGGCAGTTGGGAGTCAGCAGCATTGTGGCAGAGGATGAATGGCTACCTCTGTCGACCTGGAGATGTGGTTTCTGTAAGGGGCTCTCTAGGGGAAGAGAGCCAAGTGTCCAGCAGGCATGGAGGCCCTTTGTGGAAGTTCTCTGGCATGGAGAATGCCTGTTTGCCAGTCTGTCACTCATGGAGTTACAGTGGCCTGATCCCTGAGTTTCAGTATTGTTTTGTACTCCTTCAAACTGTGGCTTTACCTATGATTTTGTAGCATGTTTGAAATAGGACCTCATGTATCATAGCCTGACCTAAAAGTCACTGTGTAGTTGAATATGACCTTAATCTTCTGACCTTCCTGCCTCTATCTCCTGGGTGCTGCTGGGATTGTAAGCATGTGATACCATGCCTGGGTCCCTACTACAAGTTTTTGAGTTGAGAACTGAGACTGAAATTTCTCTGAGTCAATATGGTTTAATTAGCTCCATGTGAAAGAAGAAAAAGTACCTAGATTTCAATCAGGTGATTTTTGAGCTATCACAGGGAAAAAACAATCTATGAGCTCTGTAGGGGCACTATTAGAAGAATTTGAAATTCCAAGGACACATGAGCCTTGGATTGCCAACATAAATAACATTGCATGGTGTGGAGGATACATTTATGCTTCTGTGGTTTTCAGCATTCTAGATGCACAGTTAACAGTGAAAAGAGTTTAGAAGGAACAAGAAAGGATATTAATGGCCATAAACTCAATTTAAGTCAAGGATATCAGTGTTTTCTTACACACAGTTCCTTGAAATTAATAAAAAGGATTTTTTAAAAGAAGTTAAAGATTGAAATGCCATATGACCCTGCTATACCACTTTTGGGAATAACCCCTCCTCATACAGCAAAAATTCACCTCGATAGCACAAGATTGACCATGTTCATAGCAGCACTGTTTACAATAGCAAAGTCATGGAATCAGCCCAAATGTCCAACAGTTGATAAATGGATAAGGAAAATGTGATACATTTATACAATGGAATACTACTCAGCCATCAAAAATGATGATTTAATGCAATTTGCTGGGAAATGGATGGAATTAGAAGCAATTATATTGAGTGAAGTATCCCAGACACGGAAAATTAAGCACCATATGTACTCCCTAATAGGTGGATCCTAGTACCAAACTCACTTAGAGACACTCAAAGACAAATCTCTGTAATACAATAATTGTAAAGATTATAAACAGGAGCGACAGGGAAGGAGAGCCCCATCAGAAACAGAGGGGACCAAGTTACAGTAGAGAAAATAGGCCACCATCAAGGACTGCAAGTAAGTAATGAGACATCTGATTAAGTTCACAGACTTTCCTTCCTGATCATTTCCAACTGATGAGGTACGATCTTACTAGAAGGGGAGAGCATATAGGTTGCCAGATAGAATGTAACCATTTTGCAAATGGGTGATTGACCCCTCTCTCACCACAGTCTCCTACTTCTATTCCATCTACCTTTGAATAGACTTTTATAACAAGACTCTAATTTAACAGGTTTTTATCTCTGGCCAGGGGGTGACATCCAAAACCCATCGGATGGAACCAAAGGCATTGCAGGAACAGCAAAACTGAAAAAAAAAATCAACAAACCATAATTCAGAACATCAGAGACTCTATAACAACCATCTTGAATCAGGCCTGCCTAATGTCTCCCCATCCTGAAG
Organism: Typhlomys cinereus; assembly: GCA_023101885.1. NCBI lineage: Eukaryota > Metazoa > Chordata > Mammalia > Rodentia > Platacanthomyidae > Typhlomys > Typhlomys cinereus. The sequence goes on along the minus strand of JALPQD010000422.1, from coordinate 1,624,956 downwards.
CTCAGGGAAATTTGTGGAAGAGGGGGCAGTAAGATTGTAAGAGCACAAGGATGGGAGGAATCATGATATGCAAGATACTCCTCACAAGTTAGGGCCGAAGCAATTATAACAGGACTCTGCATGATCTGCGCAATGACCAACATATCGTTGACCCATCAAATTCTAGCATGGACTAAAGGCACTAGGATCCTTAGAAGCAAGGGATTAACAGTCATAATAGTGTTCCTATACCTAAGGGGAACACAAGAAAGAGTTCTAGGAAATTTCAGTGAGTCCTTACACCTCATCAGAGAGGAGGACCCAGAGGAAAGTTTGATATACTCATTAAAGGATGCTTCAGAGCTCGGGGGAGGGGGGCACTGGGAGAAAGGGGGAGGGGGGAAAGGAAGGGACAAAGGGAGGAGGGAACAGGAAGGTCCAGGGAGGGGTGGAGGGAGGGAGGGGACAGGGGTTCCTATTATGTTTGTATAAGCAGAAAAAAAGAAAAAAAAAGAAAAAGAATAAGGTGAAAAAAAAAGAAGAAAAATATAGTGGCTGTCATAGTACTACTTTGTCACATTCAATCAAGGATCCATTGCTTTTCTTGTAAACACTATTCCCTGTGCTCTTTGAAAATAAGCTGGTCCAGCCAAATCTCTCCCCACCCTAAAGCTCAGGGAATCCTTGTGGAAGAGGGGGCAGCAAGATTGTAAGAGCCTAAAGATGGGGAGGATCAATGATATGCAAGATACTCCACACAAGTTAGGGCCATAGTAGCCATAATCAGACTTTGCAAGCCCTGCACAATGACTGACATGTCAACCATCTCCCAAAGTCTAGCATGGATCACAGGCAGTATGGTAGTGTTCCCATACTAACAGGGAGCCCAAGAAGGGGCTCTGGGCTTGCCACTGAGTCCTTACCCCTCACAAGGGAGGAGGACTCAGAGGGAGGTTTGGCATTCACACAAAATGATGTTCTAGGGCATGGGATGGGGGAAAGGGGAGTTACTGGGTGAAGGGGAGGGAGGGGGTGAAAGAAAGGAGAAAGGGGGGGAGAGTGCAAGGGAGGACTGAGGAGGGGTGGAGGGAGGAAGAGGACCGGGGTACCTATTGAGATTTTATGATTGGGGTAAATAAATAAATAAATAAAATAAAAAAAAGAAAACAAGCTGGTCTGTAGCTTTCTGGTCTTTGTTCATTAACCAAGGTGTCCTTGATTGTGTCTAGGAAACTCCAGCTCTCTACAGACCTTAGACCTCCATGCATATGCAAAAACTGCTGGTAAGCCCTTATCTGCTATGCTGTTTCAGACTTGTGCATCTTTGTAAACATAGTTTCCTCTGTCATTGCCCAAAGACAAGCTGTCACACAGTGGTCACTTCTTCGATGAAGCTTGTATGCACTTTCTAGTCACATTTCCTCTTGCATTTTGTGTGAAACTTTTAAAAAAATTAAATATTTGACGGAGAGAGAAAAAGAGAGACAGAGACACAGAAAGAGAGAGACAGAGAGACAGAGAGACAGATACACACACAACACACACACACACACACACACACACACACACAGAGAATGCCAATGGAGGTCAGAGGACAGTTTTTTTTTATTAATACATTTTTTAATATTATTTCCGCTCATACAAACTTAATAGGTACACCAGTTCCCTCCCTCCCTCCTCCTCTCCCCAAACCCCCTGTTCCCCCTCCACTCACCCCTCCCTCCCTATCCCCCAGTGCCTCCCACCCCAATTCCTAGAGAGTCCTTTATTGTGCATGCCTGACTCTCCTCTGGGCCCTCCTCTCCGATGACATACAAGGACCCAGTGGCATTTCCCTGAACCCTTTCCCGTGTTCCCCTTAAGCATAGGAACACTACTGTGGCTGTCAATCCCTTGCCTCCAAGGATCTTGGTGCCTTTAGCAGATGCTAGACTTTGTGAGGTCAATAGTGTGTTAGACATTGCACAGGGCATGCAAAGTCCAATTATGATTGCTTCGGCCCTAACTTGTGTAGAGTATCTTGCAAATCATTGCTCCTCCCATCCTTGTGCTCTTACAATCTTACCATCCCCTCTTCCACAAATGTCCCTGAGCTTCAGGATGGGGAGAGATTAGGCTGGCCAAGTTCTAGGTTGTTGATATAGAGTCTCTGAAGTTCTGGATTGTGGTTTGTTGATTTTCTTTTGCAGTTTTGCTGCTCCTGCAATGCCCTTCACTTCATCCTGCTGGACACTGTATGTCACTCCTTGGCCAGAGACAAGGGGTTAAACTGGAGTCTTGTTATAAGAGCACATTCAAGGGTAGATGTAATAAAAGTAGGAAACCTCAGTGAGGGAGGGGTCAATCACCCATTTGCAAAATGGTTACTTTTTATCTGCCAGACTATATGTCCTCCCCTTCTGGTGAGATCATACCCCCTCAGTTGAAAATGATCAAGAACGAACGTCTGTGAACTTAACCAGGTGTCACATTACTTACTTGCAGTCCTTGATGGTGGCCTATTTTCTCTGCTGTAACATGGTCCCCTCTCTCCTTGTGCAGAGGACAGTTTTCAATTTGCTCCTTCCTCCATGTGGGACTTTTGGGGATTGAGCTCAGGTCACCAGGTTTACTAGCAGGTACCTTACCTGGTAAAAATCTTGTTGGTCCTATGTGAGTCTTTTACTATTTCACTTATGAATATGTTTTAAATATTTTGTTTCTTTCCTTTTGCCACCAGGCTGAAAGTCTTTGAGACAGAGTCCATTAACCACTTTCCTCTTCCTCTTCTTTTTCTGTTCCTTTATCTGTACAATGATATGAAATGGAGATTAATGTATTGGATTTGTAATTACTATTGTAGAACTCATAATCCGGTTACCTTTTCTTCTAGCATCTTAGTGAATAGCCTTAAAATACATATATCGTAATTTTTTATTTTTATTTTTCCTAGTTATACATGTCCTTGCCACCCTCATTTCGTCCTCCTTTCTTCCTCCCTTCCCTCTCTTCTCTCACCCCTTCCCCCCTCCTTTCCCTTTCCTTCCTTGATCCAGCCTTCTTCTCCTCCTACTCTCTTGTCCTTTGGCTTATATGGGTCCATCTGGATCATCTGCTCTCGTGGGAGTTCAGGTCTCTGTGGCAGACCAAGAGGTCCTTCCTTGAGTGGACCACTGATATGGGTACTCTCTTACCTCTGTCTTATCCCTCACATCTAAGGATCCTACTGTTTGAAATTACTTCTCCTGAGATCATGTTGATATGTCAGCCATTGTGCAGGTCAGGTAAAGTTAAATCTTATTTCAGTAAGTTCAGGCCACCATCCAGCTGTCTACTAACTACTACCCCCATCATGATGGGAAACACACACCCCGCCCTTCAAACCAGTCTAAACACCAGTGAACAGGACAGAAACTGATAGTGGACTGGATCAAATATCTCACTACTTATGGGTCTTTCTTGACAGTGGCCTTATTTCTCTATTGAACTTGGTTCCTTCGTCTTCTCTTGGGGTCTTCTTTCCCCTTCCCTCCTAGTTCTAATCCTTTGTGGTTACAATGGGTAATATAGAGATATTTGTTTGAGTATATCATTGTGAAGGTTTGGAACAAAGTTCTATTTATAAGGGAGAACATGGGATGTCTGGCTTTCTGGGCTTGGGATACTTTGCTTAGTATGACTTCTTCCAATTCCATTCATTTACCAGCACATTTCATTAACTCACGTTTTTGATGGCTAAGTAGTATTCAATTTGTGTATTCAATATGTGCCACATTTTTATTATCATTGGCCAACTCGGAAATCTAGTTTGATTTCATGACTTTGCTATTGTGAATAGCATTGTAATGAACATGGTTGTACATGTATCACTATAGTACAATGAAGGATTTTTTTGGGGGAATATTTACTGCAATGATATAGCATTTTCTTTCAATTTTTAACTTTTTTTAGAAACTGCCATACTGGTCTGCTAGAGCATCTGTATAAGTTTGCATTCCCACCAGCAGTGTATGAGGGTTCCCTTCTCCCCTCATCCTCTCTAGCATTTGCTGTATGTATTTTTGATTTTCATCATTCTGACCAGGGTAAGATGATGTCTCAGGGTAGTTTTGATTTGCATGTCCCTGATAGCTAGGGAGATGGAACAGGTTTTTAAGGTATTTGTTAGGCATTTCAATTTCATCCTGAGAAAAATTTCTTTTAAGTTTCACATCCCAATTTTTAATTGGGCTGTTTATCCCCTTGGTGTTTAATTTTTTGAGTTTTTTGTACACTCTAGAAATTAGTCCTCTATCAAATGTGTGGTTAGTGAAGAATTTCTCCTATTCTGTGGGTTGTCTTTTTGCTTGTTTGACAATATCTTTAGCTGGAAAAAAGCTCTTTAATTTCATGAGATTCCATTTGTTAAGTATTGGCTCTATTTCCTAAGCTATTTGGGTTCTGTTTAGAAAGTTTTAGGCCAATCAGTTCTAGGGGATTTCCAACTATTTCTTCTAGGCTTTTCATAGTCTCTAGTCTAATATTAAGGTCTTTGATCTATTTGAAGTTGATTTTTGTGTATGGTTACAAGAAAGGGTCCAGTTTTAATCTTCTGCATACCAGCACCATTTGTTGAAGATATTGGTCTTTTTCCATTGAGCTTTCTGAGCTCCCATGTGAAAAAGCAGAAGACTCTATGTGTATTTATTTCTGGGTTATTTCTGGGGTTATTTCTGGGTCTTCCACCCTTATCCATTGATGTATGCATCTGTTTTGGAGCCAGTATTTATTTATTTATTACTACATTTATTACTATGGATTTGTAGTATAGATTAAGGTCTGATAAGGTGATACCTTCAGCAGAGTTTTTATTATTCAGGATTATTTTTATTATCTTGGGCCTTTTGTGCTTCCATATGGATTTTGAGATTGCTTTGTCAATTTATGTGAAAAATTGCCTTAGAACTTTTGTTAGTATAGCATTGAATCTGCATATTGCTTTTTGTAGGATGTTAATTTTTTTTATGATGTTAATTCTGCCAATCCAGGAGCATGGAAAGTCTTTCTACTGGTATTGTACTAATCAGGGTTCTCTGAAGAAACAGAATCTATAGAATGTAATTTATTAAAATAACTCACAATAAAAAATAGTGTCCTTCAAAGTAGTCACCCGCAGCCACCTCTCTCTTGATGGGAATAGTCCACAAAGCCATTAGATCCCAAGCAGCCAAAAGAACCCAGCGAAGACGCTGGGTTCAATGTTGGCGAAGAACAGCTAGACTCTGACATCAGCGATGAACAGCGAACAGCAGCAAGGCCTAGAGGCCAGGCTCACAAAGGCAGCGGGAACAGCAAGAAAGTGGTGGAAAAGATGAAGCTCCGAGTCAGCCAAGGATGAAAGTAGCAGCAGCAGCAACAAAGAAGGCCACAACGCTCTAAAAATAAATGACGCTCTCAGAGTAGACTACACAGTAAGTGGACACAAGATAAGGGAAGAGCAAGTCCCTCCTCCTTGCACTTCTTATTATCTTGTCTGCCATTGGAAAGTTCCACCCACTTTGGGCTAGGTTTTCCACAGCAATCAATCAAGTACCTGCAGACTTGTTCAGGGGCCATTCCAACCATTAACTCTCCACAACCGGGTCCCAAACAGTCAAGTTGACACCAAAATGCAACTATAACATGTGTCTTCTGAAATTTCTTTCTTTAGGGTTTTAAAGTTTTCATTGTACAGGTCTCTTACTTCCTTGGATAGATTTATACCAAGGTTCATTTTTAAGGGCTATAGTAAATGAGATTGTTTCTCTTAGGACTTTTTCACTTTTTTCATCCTTAGTGTATAAGAAAGTCACTGATTTTTGAACATTAAATTTGCAATCTGCCACTCTGCTGAACTTATGCATTAATTCCAGGAATTTCCTGGTGGAGTTTTTGAGGGTCTCTAAGATACAGGATCATGTCATCTGCAAACAGGGATAACTTGACTTTTTTCCTATTCTTACAACTGAGAAATGTTTATTGATTTCTGTCATTTTCTGTGTTTTGTGGTTTTTCTATGTGTATTTTTTTTTTTTTTTGCTAGGAAGTTGTATACATATTATTTTTCCCTTCTGACCTCTTGGATGTTTGCCTTTTTTTCAGGCTTCAGTATCTTTTCTAGTAGCTTTTGTAAGCCTGGTTTGGTGGTGAGTATCAATTGAGACTAAAAGGAAAGTTAAAAGGATTACTTATCTTAGGGTTGGTTGGGAAGATTCCCTTCTGTTGAATGGAAGGATTTTTAGGGTCCTCGGTTGTAAGATGTTGGTTCACTGGTCCTTGGTTTGTGGTTTCTGTGGACTCAGTTAAATTCTTGGAGGGTTTGTTAGTGGTTGATAGGGGAGGAGGGTAGGATGAGGGGGTTTATTAGTTGAGGCTGTTTGTGCAAGAGCCTGGGAACGTAGCCACAGGGCTGATGCCAGGTTTTAGCACCTTGCTCAGGCATCCTTTGATGAGAAGAAGCCTTTCAATATTTAATCAACAGCATTTTGTCAAGGAAACTAACTAGATCCTGAAAAGGCCACAATTGAAATAAAAAATATACCCCATAAGTAAAACTCATAAATATTTATTTTGTAGAGCAAGATTCACTTTACAAAGAGGGAAGAAGACTGATAAAAATCCTTAGGTATATTAAAATATAGATTAGGGAGAGGGTCAAGAACAAGAAATTCCTTTTTGATGGCTCTTTTTGTTGAATTTTTATGACATTTGTTACACTCCAGGATAAATATGATTCCTTGTGACCTGTCTAAATATATATACTTAGAAAATAAATAGTTTTGTGTATTTTTGTGTCTATCTTTTGTGTGAATGGGAGGGAATCGGAATAATTTTCATTCAGAAGCAATCAGAAGCTGGATGTGGTAATGAATGAAGCAGGAAAATCACAAAATTGGAGATGCTACATGGTAAGATCCTGTCTCAAAAATGAACTTCTTGAAAGAATCTTAGGACTTCATCTTTGCCTTAGGCCCAGATGTTAAAAATAACCTAAGTAATGCTTGTTTATTCACAAGGGATCACTGTTCCTTGGTGACCTATTAGCTACTTTCTGTTTTGTTGCTGTGGGAAAATCAGTTTTATTCTAAGAGACCATTCAGCAAAGATAGAAGTTGCATTGGTCTTTCTTTTTTCAAAATTGTTACGTTCTTTGCTACCTCCACATTGCTTATTAGCCATGTCTTTTCTAATCTTGAGTAATTTAAAGTGGGTCATATGAAAAGTGCAATTTTTTCTAAAGGTGCTATTTCACATCTGCTGGAGATCACATCTGCTGGGAAGGAAGAATGGGCCAGCTGACTGGAAAGGAGACTATAGAAGTGGGACAGAAGGAGGGATGGGAATAGATGGTAGGGGATGAAAACACAGATTCATTATTTATGTGCTAAAGTACCAAAGAATAATAAAGCAAAAGAATATTAGGCCAAATAGATTCAATCACATCTGATGAGGGATTGAACCCCAAGTCTTAGGCACTTATATAACTGAATGTCACCCCCAGGTATCAATGGGACCCCTGAATAATCACAATGCCTTTATTTTGAATTATGGGTTCTGCTGATGATCATTCATTTTCTTCACATTTATTGAGCTCATGTGATTTATTATATGTGTGCCAATTTTTTAATACATATTTTATTATTATTTCAGCTCATACAAACTTAATAGGTACACTAGTTCCCTCCCTCCCTCCTCCTCCCCCCAAACCCCCTGATCCCCCTCCTCTCACCCGTCCCTCCCCATCCCCCTATGCCTCCCGCCCCAATTCCCAGAGTCCTTTCTTGTGCATGCCTGACTCTCCTCTGGGCCCTCCTCTCTGATGACGTACAAGGACCCAGTGGCCTTTCCCTGAACCCTTTCCCATGTTCCCCTTAAGCATAGGAACACTACTGTGGCTGTCAATCCCTTGCCTCCAAGGATCTTGGTGCCTTTAGCAGATGCTAGACTTTGTGAGGTCAATAGTGTGTTGGACATTGCACAGGGCATGCAAAGTCCAATTATGATTGCTTCGGCCCTAACTTGTGTGGAGTATCTTGCAAATCATTGCTTCTCCCATCCTTTTGCTCTTACACTCTTACCGCCCCCTCTTCCGCAAATGTCCCTGAGCTTCAGGATGGGGAGAGATTAGGCTGGCCAAGTTCTAGGTGGTTGATATAGAGTCTCTGAAGTTCTGGATAGTGGTTTGTTGATTTTCTTTTGCAGTTTTGTTGCTCCTGTAATGCCCTTCACTCCATCGTGATGGGCACTGTATGTCACCCCCTGGACAGAGACAGAAAGCTGTTAAACTGGAGTCTTATTATAAGAGCACATTCAAGGGTAGATGTAATACTTATACCCAAAAGTGGAATCCCAGGGTCATATGGCATTAGGCAATGGGAGGGATCAATCACCCATTTGCAAAATGGTTACTTTTTAATCTGCCAGACTATATGCCCTCCCCTTCTGGTGAGTTCATACCCCCTCAGTTGTACATGATCAGGAACGAACATCTGTGAACTTTACCAGGTGTCACATTACTTCCTTGCAGTCCTTGATGGTGGCCTATTTTCTCTGCTGTAACATGGTCCCCTCTCTCCTTGTGTCTGGTGTGGCCCCCCAACCCCATCCCTCCTGTTCACAATCCTTGCAATTACTGTATTACATAGGTCTACCCTTGAGTGTCTCAATGTGGGCTGGGTGAGTTTGGTACTAGGAGCCACCTATTAGGGAGTACATACGGCGCTTAACTTTCTGGGTTTGGGATACTTCACTTAATATAATTGTTTCTAATGACATCCATTTCCCAGCAAATTCCAGTAATTCATCATTTTTGATGGCTGAGTAGTACTCCATTGTATAGATGTACCACTGTTTCCTTATCCACTCGTCAACTGTTGGACATGTAGGTTGATTCCATGACTTTGCTATTATAAACAGTGCTGCTATGAACATGGTCGTGCCTGTGCTATCGAGGCGAACCTCTGCTGCATGGGGGGTTATTCCCAAAAGTGGAATAGCAGGGTCATATGGCATTTCAATCTTTAATTTCTTTAAGAATCTCCAGACGGCTCGCCAGAATGGCTGTATGAGCCTGCACTTCCACCAGCAATGTAGCAGAGTTCCCCTCTCTCCACATCCTCTCCAGCACTTGTTGTTGTTTGTATTGTGGATTTTTGCCATCCTGACCGGGGTGAGATGATATCTCAGGGAGGTTTTGATTTGCATTTCCCTGATGGCTAAAGAAATGGAGCATTTTTTAAGATATTTGTTAGGCATTTTAATTTAATCTCTGGTAAAATTTCTTTGAAGTTCCAGGGCCCATTTTTTAATTGGGCCATTGGTTTCCTTGGTGTTTAATTTTCTAAGTTCTTTGTGCACTCTGGACGGTAGAGCTCTATCAGATATGTGGTTAGTGAAGATTTTCTCCCATTCTGTGGGTTGCCTTTGAGCTCGCGTTACAATCTCTTTATCTGAACAGAAGCTCTTTAATTTCACAAGATCCCAACTGTTGAGAGTTGGTAGCAGTGACTTTGTCACTTCATGTCTGTTTAGGAAATGTTGGCCTAGCCCAATCAGCTCAAGGGAGTTCCCTATCCATTCAACTATGATTTTTATAGTCTCTGGCCTGATATCAAGGTCCTTGATCCATTTGGAATTAAGTCTTGTACATGGTGACAAGTACGGGTCCAGCTTTAATCTTCTGCATGTGGAGATCCAGTTTTGCCAGCACCATTTGTTGAAGATGCTGTTCTTTTTCCATTGGATTCTTTGGGCCCCTTTGTCAAAGATCAAATGGCTGTATTTTTGTGGGCTTATATCTGGGTCTTCAATCCTTATCCATTGATCTGTGTGTCTATTTTGGAGCCAGTACCAGGCTGTCTTTACAACTATGGATTTGTAGTATAGACTAAGGTTCGGTATGGTAATACCTCCAGCAGTGTTTTCGTTACTCAGGATTGTCTTTGCTATCCTGGGTCTTTTGTGCCTCCATATGAATTTTGAGATTATTTGGTCAACTTCTTTAAAGAATTGCTTTGGGATTTTAATTGGTATAGCATTGAATTTGTATATTGCCTTTGGTAGGATGGTCATTTTTACAATGTTGATTCTGCCAATCCAGGAACATGGGAGGTCTTTCCACCTTCTGATGTCTTCTGCTATTTCTTTCTTTAGGGTTTTAAAGTTTTCATTGTAAAGGTCTTTTACCTCCTTGGTTAGGTTTATACCAAGGTATTTCATTTTTTTAGGGGCTACAGTAAATGGGATTGTTTCTCTCAGGGCTTTTTCACTTCTTTCATTCTGGGCATATAGGAAGGCCTCTGATTTTTGCACATTTATTTTGTATCCTGCCACCCTGCTGAACTTCTCAATTAGTTCCAGGAGCTTCCTGGTGGAGTTTTTGGGATCACTCAGGTATAAGATCATGTCATCTGCAAATAGGGATAGCTTGACTTCTTCCTTGCTGATTTGAATCCCTCTTATGTCCCTTTCTTGTCTTATGGCTTCAGCTAAGACTTCAAGTACAATATTGAATAGAAGTGGTGAGAGTGGACAGCCTTGTCCAGTTCCTGATTGAAGTGGGAATGCTTCGAATTTTTCCCCGTTGAGCATAATCCTTGCTGTGGGCTTGTTGTATACAGCTTTTATTATGTTAATAAAGGTTCCTTCCATTCCTACTTTCTCTAGCGTTTTGATCATAAAAGGCTGTTGGATCTTGTCAAAAGCTTTTTCTGCATCTATCGAGAGTATCATGTGGTCTTGGTCTTTGGAGTGGTTTACATGATGAATTACATTTATTGATTTGCGTATGTTGAACCAACCTTGTATGCCGGGAATGAAGCCTACTTGGTTCCTGTGAATGATCTTCTTTTTTTTTTTTTTCTTTTTTTTTTATTAAAAATTTAATTATACATTTAAAAATTTTTTTACCAGGAACCTCCCTCCCCCCTCCTCCCCCCGAACCCCCTCCTCTCCCTCCTGTCCCTCCCCATCCCCCAGTCCTCCCCCCCAATTCCCAGAGAGTCCTTTATTGTGTACGCCTAACTCTCCACTGGGTCTTCCTCTCCAATGACATAAAAGGACCCAGTGGCATTTCCATAAGCCCTTTCTCTTGTTCCCCTTAAGCATAGGATCACTACTATGGCTGTCAATCCCTTGCCTCCAGGGGTCTCAGTGCCCTTAACAGATGCTAGACTTTATGAGGGCAACAGTGCATTGGACATTGCGCAGGGCATGCAAAGTCCCATTATGATTGCTTTGGCCCCAACTATTGTTGAGAATCTTGCAAATCGTTGCTCCTCCCATCCTTTTGCTCTTACAATCTTACCGCCCCCTCTTCCGCAAATGTCCCTGAGCTCCAGGATGGGGAGAGATTAGGCTGGCCTAGTTCTAGGTGATTGATATAGAGTCTCTGAAGTTCTGGATTGTGGTTGGTTGATTTTCTTTTGCAGTTTTGCTGCTCCTGCAATGCCCTTCAATCCATTCTGCTGGGCACTGTATGTCACCCCCTGGCCAGAGACAAAAGCTGTTAAACTGGAGTCTTGTTATAATAGCACATTCAAGGGTATATGTAATAAGAGTAGGAAACCTCAGTGAGGGAGGGGTCCATCACACATTTGCGAAATGATTACTTTTTATCTGCTAGACTATATGCCCCCCCTTCTGGTGAAATCAGGAAAGAACGTCTGTGAACTTAACCTGGTTTCTCATTACTTACTTGCAGACCTTGATGGAGGCCTATTTTCTCTGCTGTAACATGGTCCCCTCTCTCCTTGTTTCTGGTTTGGCCCTCCTATCCCATCTCTCTTGTTCATAATCCTTGCAATTACTGTGTTACATAGGTTTACTTTTAAGTGTCTCAATGTGGGCTGGATGAGTTTGGTACTAGGAGCCACCTATTAAGGAGTACATACGGCGCTTAATTTTGTGGGTTTGGGATACTTCACTTAATATAATTCTTTCTAATGACATCCATTTCCCAGCAAATTCCAGTAATTCATCATTTTTGATGGCTGAGTAGTACTCCATTGTATAGACGTACCACAGTTTCCTTATCCACTCGTCAACTGTTGGACATTTAGGTTGATTCCATGACTTTGCTATTGTAAACAGTGCTGCTATGAACATGGTCGAGCTTGTGCTATCGAGGCGAACCTCTGCTGCATGGGGGGTTATTCCCAAAAGTGGGATAGCAGGGTCATATGGCATTTCAATCTTTAATTTCTTTAAGAATCTCCAGACAGCTCGCCAGAGTGGCTGTATGAGCCTGCATTCCCACCAACAATGTAGGAGAGTTCCCCTCTCTCCACATCCTCTCCAGCATTTGTCGTTGTTTGTATTGTGGATTTTTGCCATCCTGACCGGGGTGAGATGGTATCTCAGGGAAGTTTTGATTTGCATTTCCCTGATGGCGAAGGAAGTGGAGCATTTTTTAAGATATTTGTTAGACATTTTAATTTCATCCCTGGTAAAGTTTCTTTGAAGTTCCAGGGCCCATTTTTTAATTGGGCCAGTGTTTTCCTTGGAGTTTAGTTTTCTAAGTTCTTTGTGCACTCTGGACAGTAGAGCTCTGTCAGATATGTGGTCAGTGAAGATTTTCTCCCATTCTGTGGGTGGCCTTTGAGCTCGTGTTACAATCTCTTTATCTGAACAGAAGCTCTTTAATTTCACAAGATCCCAACTGTTGAGAGTTGGTAGCAGTGACTGTGCCATTGGATGTCTGTTTAGGAACTGTTGGCCTAGCCCAATCAGCTCGAGGGAGTTCCCTATCCTTTTTTTTTTTTTTTTTTTTTTCATCTTTCTTTTTTTTTTTTTATTAAAAATTTAATTATACATTTTAAAATTTTTTACCAGTTCCCTCCCTCCCCCCTCCCCTTCCCCCAGTGTCTCCCCGCCAATTCCCAGAGAGTCCTTTATTGTGTGCGCCTAACTCTCCACTGGGTCCTCCTCTCCGATGACATATAAGGACCCAGTGGCATTTCCATAAGCCCTTTCTCTTGTTCCCCTTAAGCATAAGATTACTACTATGGCTGTCAATCCCTTGCCTCCAGGGGTCTCGGTGCCCTTAACAGATGCTAGACTTTATGAGGGCAACAGTGCGCTGGACATTGCGCAGGGCATGCAAAGTTCCATTATGATTGCTTTGGCCCCAACTATTGTTGAGAATCTTGCAAATCGTTGCTCCTCCCATCCTTTTGCTCTTACAATCTTACCGCCCCCTCTTCCGCAAATGTCCCTGAGCTCCAGGATGGGGAGAGATTAGGCTGTCCTAGTTCTATGTGATTGATATAGAGTCTCTGAAGTTCTGGATTGTGGTTTGTTGATTTTCTTTTGCAGTTTTGCTGCTCCTGCAATTCCCTTCACTCCATTCTGCTGGGCACTGTATGTCACCCCCTGGCCAGAGACAAAAGCTGTTAAACTGGAGTTTTGTTGTAATAGCACATTCAAGGGTAGATGTAATAAGAGTAGGAAACCTCACTGAGGGAGGGGTCCATCACCCATTTGCAAAATGATTACTTTTTATCTGCTAGACTATATGCCCTCCCCTTCTGGTGAGATCAGGAAAGAACGTCTGTGAACTTAACCAGGTTTCTCATTACTTACTTGCAGACCTTGATGGAGGCCTATTTTCTCTGCTGTAACATGGTCTCCTCTCTCCTTGTTTCTGGTGTGGCCCTCCTAACCCATCTCTCTTGTTCATAATCCTTGCAATTACTGTGTTACATAGGTTTACTTTTGAGTGTCCCAATGTGGGCTGGGTGAGTTTGGTACTAGGAGCCACCTATTAGGGAGTACATACGGCGCTTAATTTTGTGGGTTTGGGATACTTCACTTAATATAATTCTTTCTAATGACATCCATTTCCCAGCAAATTCCAGTAATTCATCATTTTTGATGGCTGAGTAGTACTCCATTGTATAGATGTACCACAGTTTCCTTATCCACTCGTCAACTGTTGGACATTTAGGTTGATTCCATGACTTTGCTATTGTAAACAGTGCTGCTATGAACATGGTCGAGCTTGTGCTATCGAGGCGAACCTTTGCTGCTTGGGGGGTTATTCCCAAAAGTGGGATAGCAGGGTCATATGGCATTTCAATCTTTAATTTCTTTAAGAATCTCCAGACGGCTCGCCAGAGTGGCTGTATGAGCCTGCATTCCCACCAACAATGTAGGAGAGTTCCCCTCTCTCCACATCCTCTCCAGCATTTGTCGTTGTTTGTATTGTGGATTTTTGCCATCCTGACCGGGGTGAGATGGTATCTCAGGGAAGTTTTGATTTGCATTTCCCTGATGGCGAAGGAAGTGGAGCATTTTTTAAGATATTTGTTAGACATTTTAATTTCATCCCTGGTAAAGTTTCTTTGAAGTTCCAGGGCCCATTTTTTAATTGGGCCAGTGTTTTCCTTGGAGTTTAGTTTTCTAAGTTCTTTGTGCACTCTGGACAGTAGAGCTCTGTCAGATATGTGGTCAGTGAAGATTTTCTCCCATTCTGTGGGTGGCCTTTGAGCTCGTGTTACAATCTCTTTATCTGAACAGAAGCTCTTTAATTTCACAAGATCCCAACTGTTGAGAGTTGGTAGCAGTGACTGTGCCATTGGATGTCTGTTTAGGAACTGTTGGCCTAGCCCAATCAGCTCGAGGGAGTTCCCTATCCTTTCACCTATGGTTTTTAAAGTCTCTGGCCTTAAATCAAGGTCCTTGATCCATTTGGAATTAAGTCTTGTACATGGTGACAAGTATGGGTCCAGCTTTAATCTTCTGCATGTGGAGATCCAGTTTTGCCAGCACCATTTGTTGAAGATGCTGTTCTTTTTCCATTGGATTCTTTGGGCCCCTTTGTCAAAGACCAAATGGCTGTATTTTTGTGGGCTTATATCTGGGTCTTCAATCCTTATCCATTGATCTGTGTGTCTATTTTGGAGCCAGTACCAGGCTGTCTTTATAACTATGGATTTGTAGTATAAACTAAGGTTTGGTATGGTAATACCTCCAGCAGTGTTTTCGTTACTCAGGATTGTCTTTGCTATCCTGGGTCTTTTGTGCCTCCATATGAATTTTGAGATTATTTGGTCAACTTCTTTAAAGAATTGCTTTGGGATTTTAATTGGTATAGCATTGAATTTGTATATTGCCTTTGGTAGGATGGTCATTTTTACGATGTTGATTCTACCAATCCAGGAACATGGGAGGTCTTTCCACCTTCTGGTGTCTTCTGCAATTTCTTTCTTTAGGGTTTTAAAGTTTTCATTGTAAAGGTCTTTTACCTCCTTGGTTAGGTTTATACCAAGGTATTTCATTTTTTTAGGGGCTATAATAAATGGTATTGTTTCTCTCAAGGCTTTTTCACTTCTTTCATTCTGGGCATATAGGAAGGCCTCTGATTTTTACACATTTATTTTGTATCCTGCCACCCTGCTGAACTTCTCAATTAGTTCCAGGAGCTTCCTGGTGGAGTTTTTGGGATCACTCAGGTATAAGATCATGTCATCTGCAAATAGGGATAGTTTGACTTCTTCCTTGCCGATTTGAATCCCTCTTATGTCCCTTTCTTGTCTTATGGCTTCAGCTAAGACTTCAAGTACAATATTGAATAGAAGTGGTGAGAGTGGACAGCCTTGTCTAGTTCCTGATCGAAGTGGGAATGCTTCCAATTGTTCCCCATTGAGCATAATCCTTGCTGTAGGCTTGTTGTATACAGCTTTTATTATATTAATAAAGGTTCCTTCCATTCCTACAGTCTCTAGCGTTTTGATCATAAAAAGCTGTTGGATTTTGTCAAAGGCTTTTTCTGCATCTATGGAGAGTATCATGTGGTCTTGGACTTTGGACTGGTTTACATGATGAATTACATTTATTGATTTGCGTATGTTGAACCAACTTTGTGTGCCGGGGATGAAGCCTACTTGTTTCCCGTGAATGATCTTTTTGATGTTTTTGAATCCAATTTGCTAAGACTTTGTTGAGAATCTTTGCATCTGTGTTCATCAGAGAGATCGACCTATAGTTTTCTTTTTTAAGTGCATCTTTATTAGGTTTTGGGATTAAGACGATATTAGCTTCATAGAAGGAATTTGGCAGTGTTCCTTCCTTTGCTATTTGATGGAACAGTTTAAGGAGTATTGGTGTTATTAACTCCTTAAATGTCTGGTAGAATTCTGTGCTGAATCCATCTGGCCCAGGACATTTTTTGGTCGGAAGATTCGAGGTTACTTCTTCAATTTCCTTGTATGTTATAGGACTATTTAAATAATTCACAACTTCCTGATTCAATTTAGGTAGGTTGTGTTTACTTAGAAATTCATCCATCTCTTTTGTGTTGTCAAACTTCACAGAGTATAAGTTTTTGAAATATGATGTTATAATTCTCTGGATTTCTTGGGTATCCGTAGTGATAACTCCATGTTCATTTCTAATTTTGTTAATTTGGGTTTTCTCTCTCTTGCTTTTGGTTAATTTAGCTAGGGGTGTATCAATCTTATTGATTTTTTCAAAGAACCAGCTTTTGACTGGTTGATTTTTTCTATCGTTTTCTTAATCTCGATTTCAGATATTTCTCCCCTTATTTTGCTAATCTCCTCTCTTCTATTACTTTTGGGATCAGATTGCTCAAGTTTCTCCAAAGCCTTAAGCTGCATCGTTAAATTATTTATTTCTGATGTTTCCAATTTTCTGATGTAGGCATTAAGAGCTATGAACTTACCTCTTAGAACAGCTTTCATTGTGTCCCAGAGATTTTGGTAAGTTGTATTTTCATTTTCGTTCACTTTCAGAAAATCTTGAATTTCCTGTTTAATTTCTTCCTGAATCCAGTTCTCATTCAGCATCATATTGTTAAGTTTCCAGGAGTTAGTGTATTTTCTCTTGTTTGTTGTGTTGTTGTGGATGTCCAGCTTTAGGCCGTGGTGGTCTGATAGGGCACAGGCTAGAATTTCGACTTTTTTGAATTTGTGTAGATTCATTTTGTGGCCCAATATGTGATCTATTTTGGAGAAAGTTCCGTGTGCTGCTGAGAAAAATGTGTATTCTTTGGTACGTGGGTGAAAAGTTCGATAGAGATCTGTAAGGTCCATTTCAGTAAGGGTTTGGTTAAGCTCCAAAGTGCCTCTGTTAAGCTTTTGACCTGTTGATCTATCCCATGTTGAGAGGGCGGTGTTGAAATCCCCGAGAATTATTGTTTGGGGGTTGATTTCTTGCTTTAGACGCTGTAGGGTTTTCTTAATGAATGTGGAGGGGCCCATATTGGGTGCATATATGTTCAGTATTGTGAAGTCTTCCTGGTGAATTGTACCTGTGACTAAAATGTAGTATCCATCTGTGTCTCTTATGATTTTCTTTGGTTTGAAGTCCACTTTGTCTGAAAGCATAATTGCTACCCCTGCCTGTTTCCTGGTTCCGTTAGCTTGCAAGATTTTGGACCAGCCTTTCATTCTTAGGACGTGCCTATCTTTTGTGGTGAGATGAGTTTCCTGAAGGCAGCAGATTGTTGGATTGTGGTTTTTAATCCAAGTTTGTAATCTGTGTCTCTTAATCGGTGAGTTAATGCCATTGACATTTAATGTTATAATGGAGAAATTATTTTTAATTCTGGACATTTTTTATGTTTAGTAGATTTTGTAAGCATGTTGTTTGATATTTATATTTTGTTGGTATTATACTTCCATTCTGTCCTCCTGGATATGCTTGTTCTTTTTTTCAAGCTTGAGTATCATTTCTAGCATTTTTTGAAGGCCTGGTTTGGTAGATATGTATCCCTTCAAGTTGTCTTTGTGCTGAAAAACTTTTCTTTCTCCCTCAATCATGACAGATAGTTTTGCCGGGTATATCAGTCTGGGTTGGCATTTTTGCTCATTTAATACTTGAAGTATGTCTCTCCAAGCTCTTCTTGCTTTTACTGTTTCCATTGAGTAGTCATTTGTTATTCTAATAGGTTTACCTTTAAAAGTGAGTTGCTTTTTTTCTCTTGAAGCTCTCAGCACCTTTTCTTTGTCTTGAATGTGGAGTGTTTTGACTATTATTTGCCGTGGCGATTTTCTATTTTGGTCATATCTGTTTGGAGTGCGAAATGCCTCTTGTATTTGGATAGGCCTCTCATTCTTTAATTGTGGGAAGTTTTCATTTATGATGAATTGAAATATTTCCTCAGGTGTGGTATTTTGGGATTCTTTTTCTGGTATTCCATGAATGCGCATGTTAGGTTTCTTCAGGGTGTCCCATATTTCTTGAATGTTCTTCTCCAGTATCTTTTTGGCTTTAACAATCTCTTCCATTGAGCTGGTTAATTCTCCTACTTTGTCTTCAAGATCTGAGATTCTATTTTCTGCCTCATTTGTTCTGCTGATAAGACTCTCTGTCGAGTTTTGGGTTGAAGATAACTTATCTCTTAGTTCAATTTTAAACTCTGCCTGAGACTGTTGTACCTGCTGTATACCTATTTTTGTTTCTTGAACTGTTTTTCTCAACTCCTCCAGGTTCCTGTTGTGTTCCTGTTCAAAGTGGTTGACACGGTTATTTAACTCTTCTCGGATTTCCTCTTTCATATTATTAATCATGGTAATGATCATACTCTGAAAGTCGTTATGTTGGGTCTGGCTTTCATGGCTATTTTCTATGGATTTGTTCTGGTCGCAATCCATCGTTATGGGATTGATTCTTTTGGTGGGAGATTGTTCTTGGGGTTTGTTTCTCGTGGATCTGCACTTTGACTTGTACATTGTTGTTTTGTTTTTTAGAACCTTTCAGTTTCTGTGTGTTTTTCACTGAACCGATGTAGTTGGTATTGTTACACCTGCCAGTTGTTACTAGTGCTTGCCTTGGATTGGGTATGTTTGTGTATTGGTATTGTTATATCCTAGATGAGACTACTAGGATGTTAGTACGTCAGTTACGTAACCAGGGGATGAATATAAGTATGGTAGTGCACTTTTATGATCTAGTGTCTTGGTGAAATGTGAGGGTGGGTCGTGTACTCCCTGGAGTTGTATGTTTTTGGGGTGGCTGTATGAGGAAGCTGACCTACAACATTGATACTAGAAAGGATCAGTAAGGTGAAAGAAAAGAAAAAAGAGTAAGAAAAAAAAAAAAAGGTTTACTTATCTTTAGGCTGGATGTGAAGAGTCTCGCATGTGATACAATGGTTGTAGTGAAGTCCAGATGTATGGCCTGTGTTCTCTTTGTTCCTTAGAGTTTTGCTTGAGTTTCCTTTGTACTCTATTGAATTCTGAGTAGCAGTGTGTCTTCCGTGAACCACATGTATAGGTCCCCGGTGGGCCAGAGAGGCAGAGGGTCTGATGTTGATGGCAGAATTCTTCACCTGCGACCTGGGCTCTGGTTCCGGTTCGGCGCGGAGGAGGGGCTGGGGGCAAAGCCGGCGGCCGCGCGCGCGGGCGCTGCTGGCCGGGCCGTGAATGATCTTTTTGATATGTTTTTGAATCCGATTTGCTAAGACTTTGTTGAGAATCTTTGCGCCTGTGTTCATCAGAGAGATCAGCCTATACTTTTCTTTTTTAAGTGAGTCTTTATTAGTTTTTGGGATTAAAACGATATTAGCTTCATAGAAGGAATTTGGTAGTGTTCCTTCCTTTGCTATTTGATGGAACAGTTTAAGGAGTATTGGTATTATTAACTCCTTAAATGTCTGAATCCATCTGGTGCAGGACATTTTTTGGTGGGAAGATTCAAGATTACTTTCTCAATTTCCTTATATGTTATAGGACTATTTAAATAATTCACAACTTCCTGATTCAATTTAGGTAAGTTGTGTTTACTTAGAAATTCATCCATCTCTTTTTTTTTAATTTTTTAACATTTTTTATTATTTCCGCTCATACAAACTTAATAGGTATACCAATTCCCTCCCCCCCTCCTCCCCCCGAACCTTCTGTTCCCCCCTCCCTCCCCATCTTCCAGTGCCTCCCCCCCCAATTCCCAGAGAGTCCTTTATTGTGTATGCCTAACTCTCCTCTTGGTCCTCCTCTCCGATGACATACAAGGACCCTTTCTCGTGTTTCCCTTAAGCATAGGAACACTACTGTGGCTGTCAATCCTTTGCCTCCAAGGATCTTGGTGCCTTTAGCCGATGTTAGACTTTGTGAGGTCAATAGTGTGTTGGACATTGTGCAGGGCATGCAAAGTCCTATTATGATTGCTTCAGCCCTAACTAGTGTGGAGAATCTTCAAATCATTGCTCCTCCCATCCTTTTGCTCTTACAATCTTACCACCCCCTCTTCCGCAAATGTCCCTGAGCTTCAGGATGGGGGGAGATTAGGCTGGCTTAGTTCTATGTGGTTGATATAGAGTCTCTGAAGTTCTGGATTGTGGTTTGTTGATTTTCTTTTGCAGTTTTGTTGCTCCTGCAATGCCCTTCACTCCATCGTGATGGGCACTATATGTCACCCCCTGGTCAGAGATAAAAAACTGTTAAACTGGAGTCTTGTTATAATAGCACATTCAAGGGTAGATGTAATAAAAGCAGGAAACCTCGGTGAGGGAGGGGTCAGTCACCCATTTGCAAAATGATCACCTTTCATCTGCCAGACTATATGCCCTCCCCTTCTGGTGAGATCATACTCCCTCAGTTGTACATGATCAGGAACGAACATCTGTGAACTTTACCAGGTGTCACATTACTTACTTGCATTCCTTGGAGGCCGATTTTCTCTGCTGTAACATGGTCCCCTCTCTCCTTGTGTCTGGTGTGGCCCTCCAACCCCATCCCTCCTGTTCACAATCCTTGCAATTACTGTATTACGTAGGTTTACCCTTGAGTGTCTCAATGTGGGCTGGGTGAGTTTGGTACTAGGAACCACCTATTAGGGAGTACATATGGCGCTTAATTTTCTGGGTTTGGGATACTTCACTTAATATAATTGTTTCTAATGACATCCATTTCCCAGCAAATTCCAGTAATTCATCATTTCTGATGGCTGAGTAGTACTCCATTGTATAGATGTACCACTGTTTCCTTATCCACTCGTCAACTGTTGGACATGTAGGTTGATTCCATGACTTTGGTATTGTAAACAGTGCTGCTATGAACATGGTCGTGCCTGTGCTATTGAGGTGAACCTCTGCTGCATGGGGGGTTATTCCAAAAAGTTGAATCGCAGGGTCATATGGCATTTCAATCTTTAATGTCTTTAAGAATCTCCAGACGGCTCGCCAGAATGGCTGTATGAGCCTGCACTTCCACCAGCAATGTAGCAGAGTTCCCCTTTCTCCACATCTTCTCCAGCATTTGTTGTTGTTTGTATTGTGGATTTTTGCCATCCTGACCGGGGTGAGATGATATCTCAGGGAAGTTTTGATTTGCATTTCCCTGATGGCTAAAGAAATGGAGCATTTTTTAAGATATTTGTTAGGCATTTTAATTTCATCTCTGGTAAAATTTCTTTTAAGTTCCAGGGCCCATTTTTTAATTGGGCCATTGGTTTCCTTGGTGTTTAATTTTCTAAGTTCTTTGTGCACTCTGGACAGTAGAGCTCTGTCAGATATGTGGTTAGTGAAGATTTTCTCCCATTCTGTGGGTTGCCTTTGAGCTTGTGTTACAATCTCTTTATCTGAACAGAAGCTCTTTAATTTCACAAGATCCCAACTGTTGAGAGTTGGTAGCAGTGACTTTGTCACTTCATGTCTGTTTAGGAAATGTTGGCCTAGCCCAATCAGCTCAAGGGAGTTCCCTATCCGTTCATCTATGATTTTTATAGTCTCTAGCCTGATATCAAGGTCCTTGATCCAGTTGGAATTAAGTCTTTTTTTAATTATTAATACATTTTTTATTATTATTTCAGCTCATACAAACTCAATAGGTACACCAGTTCCCTCCCTCCCTCCTCCTCCCCCCATACCTCCTGTTCCCCCTCCCACCCCACTCCCTCCCCATCCCCCAGTGCCTCCCGCCCCAATTCCCAGAGAGTCCTTTCTTGTGCATGCCTGATTTTCCTCTGGGCCCTCCTCTCCGATGACCCAGTGGCCTTTCCCTGAACCCTTTCCCGTGGTCCCCTTAGGTATAGGAACACTGCTGTGGTTGCCAATCCTTTGCCTCCAAGAATCTTGGTGCCTTTAGCAGATGCTAGACTTTGTGAGGTCAACAGTGTGTTGGACAATGCGCAGGGCATGCAAAGTCTAATTATGATTGCTTCAGCCCTAACTAGTATGGAGTATCTTACATATCATTGCTCCTCCCATCCTTTTTCTCTTACACTCTTACAGCCCCCTCTTCTGCAAATTACCCTGAGCTTCAAGATGGGGAGAGACTAAGCTGGCTTAGTTCTAGGTGGTTGATTCAGAGTCTCTGAAGTTCTGGATTGTGGTTTGTTGATTTTCTTTTGCAGTTTTTCTGCTCCTGCAATGCCCTTCACTCCATCCTGGTGGGCATTGTATGTTACCCCCTGGCCAGAGAAAAAAAGCTGTTAAACTAGAGTCTTGTGATAAAAGCACATTCAAAGGTAGATGTAATAAAAGTAGGAATCCACAGTGAGAGAGGGGTCTATCACCCATTTGCACCCATTGGAGACTATATGGCCTCCTCTTCTGGTGAGATCATACCCCCTCAGTAGTAAATGATCAGGAACAAAAGTCTGTGAACTTAATCAGATGTCTCATTACTTATTTGGGTCCTTGATGGAGGCCTATTTTCTCTGCTGTAACATGGCCCCTTCTCTCCTTGTTTCTGGTTTGGCCCTCCTACCCCATCCCTCCTGTTCATAATCCTTGCAATTACTGTTTCTAGGTGGGCTGGGTGGGTTTGGTACTAGGAGCCACCTATTAGGGAGTAAATATGGCGCTTAATTTTCTGGGTCTGGAATACTTCACTTAATATAATTGTTTCTAATGACATCCATTTCCCAGCAAATTCCAGTAATTCATAATTTTTGATGGCTTAGTAGTACTCCATTGTATAGATGTACCAGAGTTTCCTTATCCACTTGTCAACTGTTGGACATTTGGGCTGATTCCATGACTTTGCTATTGTAAACAGACTGCAGCCCTAACTTGGGTGGACCATCTTGCATATTGTTGGTTGTCCCCATCTTTAGGCTCTTACAATCTTGCCATCCCCTCTTCTGCAAGTTTCCCTGAGCTTTCGGATGGGGAAACATTTGGCTGGTCTTGTTCCAGGTGATCAATGCAGGGTCTTTAGTGTTCTGAACTGTGGTTTGTTGTTATTTTCAGTCTTGCTGTTCCTGTACTGCCCTTTACTCCATCCTGGTTGGTATTGGAGGTCACTTCCTGACCAAAATAAAAGGCTGTTTAAATGAAGATCTTACTATAAGAGGAGATTCAAAGGTATATGGAATATGAGTAGGAGACGGCAGTGGAAGGATCAATGTCTCATTTACAGGATGGTTACCATCTATCTGCCAGTCCCTATACCCTCCCTGCTGTGTTTCCTGCTCACAACAGAGAAGGATATGATATTCCTTTTTTTTTTGTTGCAATTGTTGGAATAAAAAGTATTAATATAAGGGGCTGGAGAGGTGGCTCAGGGGTTAAGCCTCTGCCTTGCAGGTGAACGGTCCTGAGTTCGGATCTCAGATCCTACGTATAGATGCCAGGCGGAAGCGGGGGCGGCCTGGAGGAGGTGGAGGCGTCCGTGGTGGTTCCCGAATTTGTCCCTGGTTATACACACACACAGACATACACACAGGCGCGCACATATATACGCACACACCCACAATTGAATTAATAATAAAAAAATTAAAAAAAAGTATTAATATAAGACTGTTTCCGGCCTGGAAAGATGACTCAGGGGTTAAGACTTCTGCCTTGAAAGCCGAAAGACCTGAGTTCTGATCTAGCTCTCATGTAAAAATGCCAGGTGGCATTTGATGGTGGTCTACATTTCAGACTCTGGAAGGTGGAGCCTGGGAAATCCTAGATCAAAGAAAAAAACAACAACAAAAAAAGAGGTAGAAGCAATCAGGATGATTCCTGAAGTCACCCTTGCCTCCACAGGCACACACAGTAACCTCAATACATATAGACACACAGATACACACACACTAATGACAACAAAAAGCAAATCAAAGAAAACCAATTGTTTCCATATTTCTTTTTCTTTGATAAATAGGACTCTGGACTGGCCTGTCATATTATTCTGAATTCTTAGAAAATATTTTCCTTTTTAAATTTGTTTTGAGGTTTATGTACAATGTACATATGTACACCCTAAAGAATTTTTTTCAAAAATAATGAAATTTAAGATTATTATTATTTTTTTTTCATATGAGACTCTGGGTGAGTGATTATAGAAACAGTGGTGATCTGTGCTGAAAACAGATGAAGTACAAGGAACTTTAAAGAAATATTGTCTGTTTTCCTTTTCATACAGAATGCCCTTCTATAGGTTTAAGTAAAAGCAAATTATTTTAAAGTTTTTAAAATTGGGCCTGAAGAGATGGTTTAGGGGCTAAACCTTTACCTCAAAACCTAAAGGGTTTGAGTTTGAATCTCCAGATCCCACGTGAAAATGCCAGGCAGGAATGTTGGTGACCTACACTCTTGGTACTGGAGGTCAGAACCTGGGACACTCAAGTACAAAGCAATAAAGAGGGCAATCTGGGATTCCCAATGTCACCCTTGGGCTTCCACAGGTACACACAGTGCTGTCTTACACACACACACACACACACACACACACACACACACACACACACACAACCCCTATACCCCCCACGTGTGCACGTCAACATCTATACATGCCCCTTCCCCAATTTTTTTTTCCCCTCACAGTGTCACTTTGAAATTGTCTCACTGCAGTGTGACTTCTTGTGCATCAGCAAGTGCTTTTGCTAAGAGTAGGCTATGAAATCACTCTAGTCGCTATACAACTCGAGTCAGTCCTCAAGCAGGTCCTGTGCGCCATTCCTTTTTTCCCTCAATGTTGCAAGGGAAACAGGATGGAGAAAGGCAGGAAAAACCTGATAGACTTTAACTGATCTTCCTGGATCTGACTGCAGCCAGGCCAAAGCATCAGTTGCATTGGGGGTTCTTGCTGTCAGTTTCCCACCGGCTAGACTTTTTTTTTTTTTTTTTGAACTTTATTCATGCCCTTTGCTGCCTATGCAGTCACAGGGAAGTTGTCAGTTTGCTATCAGACAGCTGGAGTGTCAGCTTGTGGTATACAACCAATCATGGAGCTGCACTTGGCATGCAGCTTGCTCCCAGCAGGATTGCACTGGTGCTTTTCATGCCTTTTCTTCTCTGTCAAGTTCCATCTTGCTGAAGTTTTTCATGTTTTGTTCCTGCCTGTCACTTTATTAACTGCCTGGGTCTCCTTCTACCCCCATCATCTATATATGTGTAGGTACCAAGTGCTGGGACTACAGGCATGGACACCTTTTTGTGTGCCAGAAAATATTAGCAAAGTAATTAGCTTCTGAAGATAACATAAATGGAAATTTAGTTGATGAAAAATATATTATGTGCTCATTATATTTTACTTTCTGTGCTAGAAATTTTGAAATACAGCCCAATTGTAGGAAGCGGCACTGGATCTCTTAAATAAAAAATTATAAATAATTAAAAGGCATGGTAATGTGGACTCGTAACTTGTGAGGCTAAGGCAAGGGGGCAGGATGTCATTGTGCAAGTGCATGGCTTAGTAGGAGAGAAGCTTTTGAGAAGCTCTGAAAGAAAAGGGCAGGTTGACTCCTTGCTAGAGCTTGTAGGACTCCTGTGTCACTCCAGGCCTAACCAGGATCTGCAAAGCTTTCAAGATCTGGTTGTGACAATCGCATACCAGATTCTTCTGTCCTTACCATGCAGAGTATTTTGGATTTACTGTTACTTAAATATATATTTTTTTTCAAGGACAGCACTGATTTCTCTTTAATTTTTTTTATTTATTTTTTATTTATTTCAGTTCATACAAACTTATTAGGTACACCAGTTCCCTCCCTCCCTCCTCCTCCCCTCGTACCCCCTGCTCCCCCTCCCCACCCCTCTCCTTCCCCATCCCCCAGTGCCTCCCACCCCAATTCCCAGAGAGTCCTTTCTTGTGCATGACTGATTTTCCTCTGGGCCCTCCTCTCCGATGATGTACAAGGACCCAGTAGCCTTTCCCGAACCCTTTCCCGTGTTCCCCTTAGGTATAGGAACACTGCTGTGGCTGCCAATCCTTTGCCTCCAAGGATTTTGGTGCCTTTAGCAGATGCTAGACTTTGTGAGGTCAACAGTGTGTTGGACAATGCGCAGGGCATGCAAAGTCCAATTATGATTGCTTCAGCCCTAACTAGTATAGAGTATCTTACATATCATTGCTCCTCCCATCCTTATGCTCTTACACTCTTACCGCCCCCTCTTCCGCAAATTTCCCTGAGCTTCAAGATGGGGAGAGACTAAGCTGGCCTAGTTCTAGGTGGTTGATATAGAGTCTCTGAAGTTCTGGATTGTGGTTTGTTGATTTTCTTTTGCAGTTTTGCTGCTCCTGCAATGCCCTTCACTCCATCCTGGTGGGCATTGTATGTTACCCCCTGGCCAGAGACAAAAAGCTGTTAGAGTCTTGTGATAAAAGCACATTCAAAGGTAGATGTAATAAAAGTGGGAAACCACAGTGAGGGAGGGGTCTATCACCCATTTGCAAAATTGTTACTTTTTATCTGCCAGACTATATGCCCTCCTCTTCTGGTGAGATCACTCCCCCTCAGTAGTAAATGATCAGGAACAAAAGTCTGTGAACTTAATCAGATGTCTCATTACTTATTTGGGTCCTTGGTGGAGGCTTATTTTCCCTGCTGTAACATGGTCCCTTCTCTCTTTCTTTCTGGTGTGGCCCTCCTACCCCATCCCTCCTGTTCATAATCCTTGGAATTACTGTCTCTAGGTGGACTGGGTGGGTTTGGTACTAGGAGCCACCTATTAGGGAGTACATACGGCGCTTAATTTTCTGGGTCTGGGATACTTCGCTTAATATAATTGTTTCTAATGACATCCATTTCCCGGCAAATTCCAGTAATTCATCATTTTTGATGGCTGAGTAGTACTCCATTGTATAGATGTACCACTGTTTCCTTATCCACTCGTCAACTGTTGGACATTTGGGCTGATTCCATGACTTTGCTATTGTAAACAGTGCTGCTATGAACATGGTCGTGCTTGTGCTATCGAGGTGAACTTCTGCTGTATGGGGGGGTTATTCCTAAAAGTGGAATCGCAGGGTCATATGGCATTTCAATCTTTAATTTCTTTAAGAATCTCCAGACGGCTCGCCAGAGTGGCTGTATGAGCCTGCATTCCCACCAGCAATGTAGGAGAGTTCCCCTCTCTCCACATCCTCTCCAGCATTTGTCGTTGTTAGTATTGTGGATTTTTGCCATCCTGACCGGGGTGAGATGATATCTCAGGGAAGTTTTGATTTGCATTTGCCTGATGGCTAAAGAAGTGGAGCATTTTTTAAGATATTTGTTAGGCATTTTAATTTCATCTCTGGTAAAATTTCTTTTAAGTTCCAGGGCCCATTTTTTAATTGTGCCATTGGTTTCCTTGGTGTTTAGTTTTCTAAGTTCTTGGTGCATTCTGGACAATAGAGCTCTATCAGATATGTGGTTAGTGAAGATTTTCTCCCATTCTGTGGGTTGCCTTTGAGCTCGTGTTACAATCTCTTTATCTGAATAGAAGCTCTTTAATTTCACAAGATCCCAACTGTTGAGAGTTGGTAGCAGTGACTGTGCCATTGGATGTCTGTTTAGGAAGTGTTGGCCTAGCCCAATCAGCTCGAGGGAGTTCCCTATTCTTTCAACTATGGTTTTTAAAGTCTCTGGCCTGATATCAAGGTCCTTGATCCATTTGGAATTAAGTCTTGTACATGGTGACAAGTACAGGTCCAGCTTTAATCTTCTGCATGTGGAGATCCAGTTTTGCCAGCACCATTTGTTGAAGATGCTGTTCTTTTTCCATTGGATTCTTTGGGCCCCTTTGTCAAAGACCAAATGGCTGTAACTTTGTGAGCTTATATCTGGGTCTTCAATCCTTATCCATTGATCTGTGTGTCTATTTTGGAGCCAGTACCAGGCTGTCTTTACAACTATGGATTTGTAGTATAGACTAAGGTTTGGTATGGTTATACCTCCAGCTGTGTTTTTGTTACTCAGGATTGTTTTTGCTATCCTGGATCTTTTGTGCCTCCATATGAACTTTGAGATTGTTTGGTCAACTTCTTTGAAGAATTGCTTTGGGATTTTGATTGGTATAGCATTGAATCTGTATATTGCCTTTGGTAGGATGGTCATTTTCACGATGTTGATTCTGCCAATCCAGGAACATGGGAGGTCTTTCCACCTTCTGGTGTCTTCTGCAATTTCTTTCTTTAGGGTTTTAAAGTTTTCATTGTAAAGGTCTTTTACCTCCTTAGTTAGGTTTATACCAAGGTATTTCATTTTTTTAGGGGCTATAATAAATGGTATTGTTTCTCTCAAGGCTTTTTCACTTCTTTCATTCTGGGCATATAGGAAGGTCTCTGATTTTTGCACATTTATTTTGTATCCTGCCACCCTGCTGAACTCAATTAGTTCCAGGAGCTTCCTGGTGGAGTTTTTGGGATCCCTCAGGTATAAGATCATGTCATCTGCAAATAGGGATAGTTTGACTTCTTCCTTGCCGATTTGAATCCCTCTTATGTCCCTTTCTTGTCTTATGGCTTCAGTTAAGACTTCAAGTACAATATTGAATAGAAGTGGTGAGAGTGGACAGCCTTGTCCAGTTCCTGATCGAAGTGGGAATGCTTCCAATTGTTCCCCATTGAGCATAATCCTTGCTGTGGGCTTGTTGTATATAGCTTTTATTGTATTGATAAAGGTTCCTTCCATTCCTATTGTCTCTAGTGTTTTGATCATAAAAGGCTGTTGGATCTTGTCAAAAGCTTTTTCTGCATCTATCGAGATTATCATGTGGTCTTGGACTTTGGAGTGGTTTATAGGATGAATTACATTTATTGATTTGTGTATGTTGAACCGACCTTGTGTGTGCCGGGGATAAAGCCTACTTGGTCTCCATGAATGATCTTTTTGATATGTTTTTGAATCCAATTTGCTAAGACATGGTTGAGAATCTTTGCATCTGTGTTCATCAGAGAGATCGCCTATACTTCTCTTTTTTAAGCGAATCTTTATTAGGTTTTGGGATTAAAACGATATTAGCTTCATAGAAGGAATTTGGTAGTGTTCCTTCCTTTGCTATTTGATGGAACAGTTTAAGGAGTATTGGTGTTATTAACTCCTTAAATGTCTGGTAGAACTCTGTGCTGAATCCATCTGGTCCAGGACATTTTTTGGTGGGAAGATTCGAGATTACTTCCTCAATTTCCTTATATGTTATAGGACTATTTAAATAATTCACAACTTTCTGATTCAATTTAGGTAAGTTGTGTTTACTTAGGAATTCATCCATCTCTTTTGTGTTGTCAAACTTCACAGAGTATAAGTTTTTGAAATATGATGTTATAATTCTCTGGATTTCTTGGGTATCAGTAGTGATAACTCCATGTTCATTTCTGATTTTGTTAATTTGGGTTTTCTCTCTCTTGCTTTTGGTTAGTTTAGCTAGGGGTGTATCAATCTTATTGATTTTTTCAAAGAACCAGCTTTTTGACTGGTTGATTTTTTTCTATCGTTTTCTTAATCTCGACTTCAGATATTTCTCCCCTTATTTTGCTAATCTCCTCTCTTCTACTACTTTTGGGATCAGATTGCTCTAGTTTCTCTAAAGCTTTAAGCTGCATTGTTAAGTTGTTTATTTCTGATGTTTCCATTTTTTTGATGTAGGCATTAAGAGCTATGAACTTACCTCTTAGGACAGTTTTCACTGTGTCCCAGAGATTTTGGTAAGTTGTATTTTCATTATCATTCGCTTTCAGGAAATCTTGAATTTCCTTTTTAATTTCTTCCTGAATCCAGTTCTCATTCAGCATCATAGTGTTAAGTTTCCAGGAGTTAGTGTATTTTCTCTTGTTTGATGTGTTGTGGATGTCCAGCTTTAGGCCGTGATGGTCTGATAGGGCACAGGTTAGAATTTCAACTTTTTTGTATATGTGTAGATTCATTTTGTGGCCCAATATGTGATCTATTTTGGAGAAAGTTCCGTGTGCTGCTGAGAAAAATGTGTATTCTTTGGTGCGTGGGTGTAAAGTTCGATAGAGATCTGTAAGGTCCATTTCTTTCAGGGTTTGATTAAGTTCCAAAGTGTCTCTGTTAAGCTTTTGACCTGTTGATCTATCCCATGTTGAGAGGGCGGTGTTGAAGTCCCCAAGAATTATCGTTTGGGGATTGATTTCTTGCTTTAGACGCTGTAGGGTTTTCTTAATGAATGTGAAGGGGCCCATATTGGGTGCATATATGTTCAGTATTGTGAAGTCTTCCTGGTGAATTGTACCTGTGACTAAAATGTAGTATTCATCCGTGTCTCTTATAATTTTCTTTGGTTTGAAATCCACTTTGTCTGATATCATAATGGCTACCCCTGCCTGTTTTCTGCTTCCATTTGCTTGTAGAATTGTTGACCAGCCTTTTATTTTTAGAGCGTGCCTATCTTTTGTGGTGAGATGGGTTTCCTGCAGGCAGCAGATTGATGGATTGTGATTTTTAATCCATGTTTGTAATCTTGTCTCTTGATCGGTGAATTAATTCCATTAACATTTAGTGTTATAATGGAGAAACTATTGTTAATTCCAGACATTTATTATGTTTAGTAGCTTTTATAAGTATATTGCTTCGTTTTTAATGATGTTATACTTGCCTTCTGTTCTCCTGGATATGCCTGTTTTTTTCTTCACGCTTGAGTATCATTTCTAGCATTTTTTGAAGGCCTGGTTTGGTGGACATGTATCCCTTCAAGTTGTCTTTGTGCTGGAAAATTTTTCTTTCTCCCTCGATCATGACTGATAGTTTTGCAGGGTAAATCTGCCTGGGTTGACATTTTTGCTCATTCAATACTCGAAGTATGTCTCTCCAAGCTCTTCTTGCTTTTACTGTTGCAACTGAGAAGTCATTTGTTATTTTAATAGGTTTACCTTTAAAAGTGACTTGTTTTTTCTCCCTTGAAGCTCTCAGCACCAGTTCTTTATCTTGAATGTGGAGTGTTTTAACTATTATTTGCTGCGGCTTGCTTCTATTTTGGTCGTATCTGTTTGGGGTGCGGAATGCCTCTTGTATATGGATGGGCCTCTCTTTTTTTATATGAGGAAAGTTTTCCTTGATGATCGTTTGAAAAATTTCCTCAGGGGTGGTATTTTGAGATTCTTGCTCTGGTATTCCATGAATACGCATGTTAGGCTTCTTCAGGGTGTCCCATATCTCTTGGATATTTCTCTCAAGTATCTTTTTGGCTTTAACAACCTCTTCCATTGAGCTGGTTAGTACTCCCACTTTATCTTCAAGGTCTGAAATTCTGTTTTCTGTTTCATTAGTTCTGTTGATAGGACTCTCTGTGGCGTTCTGGGTTGAAGATAACTTGTCTTGTAGCTCAGTTTTAAACTCTGCTTGAGTTTGTTTTAACTGCTCTATGCCACTTTTTGTTTCTTGCACTGTTTTTCTCAACTCCTCCAGATGTCTGTTGTGTTCCTCTTCAAAGTGATTGATTCGATTATGTAATTCCTCCCTGATATCCTCTTTCATATTATTGAACATGGTAATGATCATATTTTGAAAGTCTTTATCCTGGGTGGGGCTTTCTTGGCCTTTTTCCGTGGGTTTGTTCTTGTTGGAGTCTAACATTATGGGATTAATTTCTTCAGTGGGAAATTTGTTTACTTGATTGTTGCTTCTCATGGATTTGCACTTTGACTTTGGCATTGTCATTTTAACTCTTAAGATCTCTCAATTTCACTAAACTGAATTATTTGGCCTGGGGTCCTGGTGGGCGGGGCAAGCGGAGACTTACCTAGGTCGTGGGGTGAGGCCCGGTGGACCGTGCACGCGTCCCGACCGGTGGAGTGGGGTGGGGTGCAAAGGGGGGATGGGGGCGACGGCGTGGAGCTATTTAACCCGAGGGCAGCTGGGGCGGGGCCTGGGCGCAGGGGGAGGTCCTCCTCGTCCCTCGGCCCCGCGCGCGCGGCTCCGGCTGGATGGTGGGAGTCGGAGCCGGGTCCCTGTGGGCCGACCTGGGGTCCTGGTGGGTGGTGCGCGGTGGGGGGGGTACTCACCAGCTAGGGCGCGGGGTTGAGGCCCGGCTGGACCGCGTGCGCACGTCCCGACCGGCGGAGCGGGGTGGGGTGCAAAAGGGGGGATGGGGGTGACGGCGTGGAGCTATTTAACCCGAGGGCAGCTGGGGCGGGGCCCGGGCGCACGGGGAGGTCCTCCTCGTCCCTCGGCCCCGCACGCGCGGCTCCGGCTTGTCACTTAAATATTTGAGAACAAAACATTTTACCATGTGTCCAGGGAAAACGCTCCATCTTACCATTCAGACTTCAGCCTGTCAACTCCAAGAGCAGATGTCCTGACTATAGAAGTTTCCCTTTGGCTCCCTACTTTAGTCTCTGTCTATCATGTCTCTTGTTTCTTTTCTTTTTAAACATTTTTTATTATTATTTCTGCTCATACAAACTTAATAGGTACACCGGTTCCCTCCCTCCCTCCTCCTCCCCCCGACCCCCCTGCTCCCCCTCCCCTCACCCCTCCCTCCCTCCCCATCTCCCAGTGCCCCTCCATTCCCCGGAGAATCCTTTTTTTTTCCTGCATGCCAGACTCTCCTCTGGACCCTCCTCTCCGATGACGTAGAAGGACCCAGTGGCATTTCCCTGAACCCTTTCCTGTGTTCCCTTTAAGCATAGGAACACTACTGTGGCCTTCAATCCCTTGCCTTTAAGGATCTCGGTGCTTTTAGAAAATGCTATACTTTGTGGGGTCAATAGTGTGTTAGACATTGCGCAGGGCATGCAAAGTCCAGTTATGATTGTTTTGGCCCTAATCTTGTTTCATGTCTTTATTTACCTTGTCTCTAAGCTAAACGTTATTTCGTATGATTTTATATTTTTTTTCTCCATACAACTGTATACTCCATAAAGCAGGAAACATGGGTGTCTTTCTCATTGTACCTAGAGGGATGCCTGGCCCACAATGAGAAGTCAATAATTGTTTATTATCCAAAGAAGAATGATTAAATAAATGTCTAGAAGTAGAAAAGAACTTTTCCTTTGTATCTCATGGAGTACTAAATTTTAATAGATTAAGCACAAAATGTTCAGCTCTATAAAGGTCAATAGGAGTTTTGAAGCACATTTACATATTACATCAGTACCATTTATAGATTTCCATAAGCACAAGGGAGAAAATTAAAAAAAAAAAAGAAAATGAAGACTGACTTACAGTTACTTCACTAAAATGCTGACATTGAGAATTACATTATACAAAATAGACTAAAGGTTTTCTATGTACACCTTGGTATGGAGAAAGGCTACAACGTAGAAGGAAGACCACATCATAATATAGATTCTAGACCAGCAGAGCTGAAGCAGGGGGAATTGTGACCTTGGCAGGGCCCACCTGCTTCACAACTGGGTGGAGACCTGACTTGGGCAGAGCTCTGTCTGTCTCATTCTTCAGTAAGATGGATTATGCTTGGTTTTGGCTTCTCTTCAGAGTACATTGTGTGCTGCACAGGAATCCACAGCCATCTCATTTTTCCATGCCCTTGGAGCCTGCTGAGGTAGTGTTTACTTGTCTATAAAACAATGATTGCTTGGGAAGACAGTTGCTGCAAGTCCCTATCAGGGGCTATGCAGACCACCTGATCCCTGCTTTGCTGTATATTTTCTTTGTCTTGTTTTATTCTCATGTCACTCCAACAACAGAGCAATACTGTGAGGGTCATGGCACTTTGGTCATTTGTAGACATTTTTTTTTTAAAAAAATTAACTTTATCTATCTATCTATCATCTATCTATCTATCTATCTATCTATCTATCTATCTATCTATCTATCTATCTATCTATCAATTATCTATCTATCTATCTATCATCTATCTATCTATCATCTATCTATCTATCTATCTATCTATCTATCTATCTATCTATCTATCTATCATCTATCTATCTATCATCTATTGTGTGTGTGTGTGTGTGTGTGTGTGTGTGTGTATGTGTGTGTGTGTGTGTGTGTGTATCAGAGAGCATTGTGTGTCCCTGTTAGACCCAAGGGTGACTTTGGAAATTATTCTAGATTGCTTCTACCTTTTTTTTTTTTTTTTTTTTTGCTTTGCTCTGGGATTTCACAGGCTCTGCCCACCAAGGCCAGAAGTGTAGGCCACCACCATTTCTGTCTAGCGTTTTTATGTGGGACCTGGGATCTGAGCTTAAGACCTTCTGCTTGCAAGGCAGTGTCTTAACCCCTGAGGCATCTCTCCAGTCCCATTTTTTAAAAATTATTCTTTTATTTTTCTAGTTTTATGAGCATATTGAGTATTTATCCTTGTTTCTCTCCATCCCCTTCCCTCTTATTCTCTTCCCTTCATCAATCCATCCTATTCCCTCCCCGCCTCTTGCCTTTCTGCTTCAATGGACCCCAGGGTTCCCTCTGGTTTGTCTACTCTTGTGGGAGTTCAGGCCTCTTGTGGCATAACAAGTTGCCTTTCTTCAGGCCACCCCACTGATAAGGACATTTCCCTTCACTCATCCTGTTTTAGTCCTGGAGTTTTCCACTGTATGTTCTTATTTCTTTTGAATTCCTTGATAGTGTATGGGGGCATATTGGAATGTCAGTCATTATGCAGGTCTGGTAAGGACCAGTCTCACTGCAGTGAGTTCCCAGGTGCGGCATTCCTGTGTTGGATGGAATGTCTTGTCCAATAGTGAATCTTCCCATCTTTAGTTCTTACACTCTACTTCCCCTTCTTCTGCAAGGTTCCCAAGGCCTTAGGATGGGGAGAGATTAAGTTGGCTTGATTCTGGGTGAGTCTTGCTGGGTCTTCAGTACTCCACATTATGGCTGGCCATTGCTGTCCACTTCGCTGCTCTTCTACTGCCCTAGGGTGTGTCCTGTCAGGTTGTTGAGATTCTCTACCTCTGTTGTAGAAGACGACTTGTAGGCTAAGTGTTAAGTGGTCTTCAAATCTTTGGGAATAATAGCTATTTACAGAGTAGTTTGGTGTACTGTGCAGATATTTTTCAAAATCCTTACTTAGTTGTATGTCTTGAGAGGTTTCCCTAGTGGTTTCAAAATCTCTTGCTTTAAAGACTTTGGACTATTTTGAAGTCATTTTTGTTTTGGCACAAGGAGTGCTTTGTAAGTTTTTCATCCTGATAAATGTGGTATCAAATAGTCCTTAGTGGCTGGATAATTATTTGATGGGTATAGACATATTGCTTTAGTCAGCTCATTGTTATTTAAACTTATAATAACTTAAGGTTATTTTTAGCTTTTTATTGTAAACAACTATGCTATGAATACTTTTTAAGTATCTCCAAACTGAGATATCTTTGATTTTTTCCTCATGATAACTTAATAGGAATGAAATTACTGCGTGAGAGTGAATTTGTTAGGCTTTGCAGCGTATTACAACAAATGCTTGTAAAATGTTTGCGCCATCACCAACAGTGATTTAGATCACTTGCCTCCATCTTTGTAAGCAACAGAATGCAATTCATTTGAATCTTCGCACATCTGAAAGAAAAAAACTGTTTACTAAGCCAGTGAAAAATTTCTTTAACTTTTCTTCAGGAAATGTTACGTATCTACAAAACAGGCAAAACAGATATCATATAGAAGCTAAAATTTATAAGCTAGGTGACATACCTATAATTTAAACATTCTGGACATGGAGACAGAAGGATGCTAGTTCAGAACTATTCTGGGTTACATAGTGAATTTAAGGCCAGTCTCCTCTATATAGTGAGATCTTGCTTCAAAAAACGAACAAGAAAAATCACATAAACAAAAGATGGGGCAAATGCTTAAAATAAATAAATGATGAAGATTGATACCTGTGAATGCACACACTTTACTACTTCCTGTCCCTTGACTGTCTTCAGTCTAGAAGTAATTACTCCCTGCTTTTTCTTTTCTTTTTAACAAAAAGTTTCATTAAATAATTACATACCTACAGCAATACTATTATTTAATTTTCTATTGTAAAATATATAAACATTGATTTAATCTGTATGACCACTGCTGCTTTAAGACCCTCAATATGACTTGTCTGAACTTTGTTCATATTGTTGCATTGTAGTTTATTGATTTCTACTTTTGTTCAAGAGCATTCCAGAATTCATTTTCAGTTCATTAGACCATACCACAATTCATTTATTAATTCTCTGGTGATACACATGTACATTTTTTTCCTTATAAGTACATCATACATGCTTGTACTTGGCTTTTGATGTGTATATATGCTTCAAGATTCTTTTAGGATTCTTTTAGAGGCTGGTTTCTGGGATGTTCAGTTTCTTACAACATTAAATTATATTCCAACCGAATATAAGATGGTATTTTATTGTGGTCTTAATTTGCATTTAATTATTTATTAATAAATCATTTTCATGTTAATGATTATATTTGATGTAAATTTTTAGTAGATGTCTTTCATAGGTTAAGAAAATTCTTTGGATATCTTACTAGCTTTTTTCCCCCAAATCATGGCGGATGGTCAATTTTATCTATTGATTTCGGTCCGTATTCATGAATTGATCAGTGTTTATGTCTTAGTTGCTTTTCCTGTTACTGTGTTAAAATGCCGTAAAAATAGAATTTAAGGGAGTAAAGGTTTACTACTTTGGCTCACAGTTCAAGGTTAGTGTCCATTGTAGGAGGGAATTCACAGCGGCGGGAGCTTGATGCAACTAGTCACTTTACAACCTCAGTCATGATTTATTATTTGATTGGTGTAGACATATTGCTACTGTGTTCAGCTTGCTTTCTCTGTTTACAGTCAGGAATCCCAGGCAGACAGATGGTGCCTCCCACAATGAGGAGGTCTTCCCGCCTCAGCTAATGCTGTCAAGATAATCTCTTGCAATCACTGCCACAGGCTCATCTTACAGTGGATTTTTAGAGCACATCAAGTTGACAATTGAGATTAACTATCACACTTTACTTCCTTATTTTTCCTTCCTTTTTATTATCTTTAAAAAATGTTCTTGGATTTTTTCCCACAGTTTCCCGTATATACAATGTATCTGATTATATTGCCCCTATTCTTTTCTGTTTTCCCCTTTTCCTCTGAACCCCTTCTTATTCCTGCCTGCCTATTTCTGCAGTGATCATATCATTAGAGAACAGGAGATCTTATCCTCAAGCAACCACTAGCAGTTTCTCAGGAGGAGACGGGGCCTCATGGGCACTTTTCTACCTACGATGGGACACTGAAAGGCCTGATCTTCTGCAGGTGTCCACTGTTGTCGTGTCTTTATGATTGCGATGGTCATATTAAATACGGAGGGTAGCATTACGTGGCTTTTCTCCCTACCCTCTGGCTCTTGAATTCTTTCTGCCCACTTCTCTGCTATGTTCCTTCGGTTTTGGGAGAGGGTGAACTAGATGTCCTCTTTAGGAATGGGTATTGTTGGCCATTTATTCCCAGCATTTTGACCAGATAATGAGTCCCTTCACTAACTTTCACCCTCCCTCAGGGGGAGAGTGGCACTAATCTTTGGGCATTAACATAAATATTTAGAAGACAGTTTGAGAACATGTCCATTTATGGAAGAAATGTTAACATGCTGTCCCTTGGGCCCATGACATCCTCAGACATAGGCTTTTACATTTTTTTTTCTACTTTTACAAACATACTGAGTATTCATTGAGCTCCCTCCTGCCTCCCATCCTCTCTCTTCCTGTCATCATTCCCTCCTACTCCCTGTGTGCTTCTATGGACCCCAGGGTTAACTCTAGCTTGATCAGACATAGGCTTTTGACAAAGTTTATATACCAGGTATATACTTCTTCCCATGGTGTGGGTCTAAATCTATTTATATGTTTATTCTTTTTTTTTAAAATTTTTTTTATTATTATTTATTCAACTGTGCGCATATGTATGTGTGGCGCACGCGCGTGCGCGCGCGTGTGTGTGTGTGTGTGTGTGTGTGTGTGTGTGTAGAACCACGGACGAATTCACGAACCACCATGGACGCCTCCACCTCCTCCTGCCCTGGGATTCACAGGCTCCACCCTACCAGGACCAGAAGCGCAGGCCGCCCCTGCTTCCGCCTGGCGTCTATACGTGGGATCTGGGATCCGAACTCAGGACCTTCCACCTGCAAGGCGGAGGCTTAACCCCTGAGCCACCTCTCCAGCCCTATTTATATGTTTATTCTAACTGTTATTTACTGGTGGAGGCTAGATGTATGAAGGATCTACCATTGAATTCATTTATTGATTATGAAAGTTATTTTAAGCTACGTCAGAAAATATTAGCCATGAAGGTTGTCATAGTTTGGCACAGGTGTCAACTTGACAGTTTAGGTTTTGAGTTCTGGGTACATTTGTGGAGAATTAGTGGTGGGGTTAAGCCCAAAGCAAACCTGGAGGAGATTGTCTAGCTGATAGGGAAGGCCCAGCCCATGGTGGGTGGGATTAGGCCCTGGAATAAAAATACAGAGAGCTGATTGAGCGAGTTGGCATCTTTGTGTACACTTGGCCAGACATGCTGGTCTGGCAAGTAAGAATTGTCGCTTTCTCAGGCATTATGTGGTGATGGTATAACTAGTTCCTTTGACCCTGGTGCTGATGCATGCTCTCGCGTCAAGCTGGACTATGAACTGCAACTAGACTGTCCTAAGAGAATAAATCCCTTGTTCGCTTAAGCCATTTGATGGTCATTTATCAGCAACCATGCAGGTGAACTGCAACACAAGTCTTAAAAAAAATTAAAAAAAATTAAAATAAACTTACAAATTAGTGAAGTACAGAGTAAAAACTTGATTCATATACACAATAGGTACTGGTTGAATCAGGGTAATTAACATTTCTGTCTCCTTATTGATTTGCATTTGGATTCTCTAGGCCATTTTCTATTAGATATTCATAATATATTATTGTGAATTATAGTTATCCCACTGTTCTATAGATTGCTAGAACTTATTACTGCTATCTGTATATTATTCAACTCTTCAAATCCCTAATTTCACAAAATTCCCAACCTGTAGCAATCTCTATGCTATATTCAGACTTTTAAAAAAGGATTTGTGGGCCCTGGGCTCCCTCGGGCTTTGGCCTGGGCTGCGCCCCGGGCCCCAGCCCCTTTCTTCCTCCTGCCTGCCTGTCCTGTCCGACTGGACAGGACTTGCTCACATTCCTCCATCCCTGGAGCTTGGGAGGGCCACTAAGCCAAGTCCCAGGCCCCAGGTGAAGAATTCTGCCAACAACATCAGCCCCTCTGACTCTCTGGCCCACCGGGGACCCACACAAGTGGTCTACAGAAGACACACTGCTACTCAGACTTCAATAGAGTCCAAAGAAAACTCAAACAAAGTTCTAAGGGTCAAAGGCCATACATCTGAAAATGTCTATAATCATCCTATCACATGTGAGAGATTCTTCACATCCAGCCCAAAGATAAGTAAACCTCTCCTTTTTTTTTCACCTTACTGTTCCTTTCTAATATTAATCACTATAGATTAACCTTTCCATACAGCCACCCCAAAAACATATACAACTCCAGGGAATACACCACTCACTCTCACATATCACCAAAATACTACATCGTAAAAGTGAACTACCATACTAATATTTACCCCCTATCTACTTAACCTGATTTAACTGATGTACTAACAGCCTAATAGCCTCAACTAGGAAATACTTAACCTGATTTAACTGATGTACTAACAGCCTAATAGCCTCAACTAGGAAATAACAATAACAAAAGACAAACATACCCAACCCCAAGCCAAGCACTAGTAACAACTGCCCAAGTGTAGTAATACCAACTAAATCAGTTCAGTCAAAACCACACAGAAACTGAAAAGTCCTAGAAGACAAAACAACAATGCCCAAGTCAAAGTGCAGATACATGAGAAACAAAACTCAAGAAGACCAATCTCCCACCCAAAGAATCAACCCCTTAAGGATAGATTCCAACCAGAACAAATTTACAGAAAATAGCCAAGAAAGCCAGACCCAAGACAACAACTTTCAAAGGATGATCATTATCATGATTAATACTATGAAACAGGAAATCCAAGAGGAATTAAACAACCGCATCAACCACTTTGAGCAGGAGCACAACAGGCATTTGGAGGAGTTGAGAAAAACAGTTCAAGAAACAAAAATAGGCATAGAGCAGTTAAAACAGTCTCAGGCAGAGTTTAAAATTAAACTAAAAGACAAGTTATCTTCAACCCAAAGCTCAACAGAGAGTCTTATCAGCAGAACTAACGAAGCAGAAAATAGAATTTCAGATCTTGAAGACAAAGTGGGAGAATTAAACA
Source organism: Typhlomys cinereus (assembly GCA_023101885.1). Classification (NCBI taxonomy): domain Eukaryota; kingdom Metazoa; phylum Chordata; class Mammalia; order Rodentia; family Platacanthomyidae; genus Typhlomys; species Typhlomys cinereus. The sequence goes on along the minus strand of JALPQD010000422.1, from coordinate 1,584,652 downwards.
GCTCAATGGAAGAGGTAGTTAAAGCCAAAAAGGTACTTGAGAGGAACATTCAAGAGATATGGGACACCCTGAAGAAGCCTAACATGCGCATTCATGGAATACCAGAGCAAGAATCTCAAAATACCACCCCTGAGGAAATTTTTAAAATTATCATAAATGAAAACTTCCCTGAACTGAAGAATGAGAGGCCCATCCAAATACAAGAGGCATTTCGCACTCCAAACAGATATGACCAAAATAGAAACTTGCCACGGCAAATAATAGTCAAAACACTCCACATTCAAGACAAAGAAAAGGTGCTGAGATCTTCAAGAGAAAAAAAGCAAGTCACTTTTAGAGGCAAACCTATTAAAATAACAAATGACTTCTCAATGGAAACAGTAAAAGCAAGAAGAGCTTGGAAAGGCGTACTTCATGTATTAAATGAGCAAAAATGCCAACCCAGAATGATATACCCGGCAAAACTATCTGTCATGATCGAGGGAGAAAGAAAAATTTTCCAGCACAAAGACAAGTTGAAGGGATACATGTCTACCAAACCAGGCCTTCAAAAAATGCTAGAAATGATATGCAAACTTGAAGAAAAAAAAAACCGTATCCAGGAAGACAGAAGAGTAGTATAATAACACAAATACATAAATGTAAAATAATAAGCTTACAAAATTCACTAAACATAAAAAAATGTCCAGAATTAAAAATAATTTCTCCATTATAACATTAAATGTCAATGGTATTAACTCACTGATTAAGAGATACAGATTACAAACTTGGATTAAAAATCACAACCCATCAATCTGTTACCTTCAGGAAACTCATCTCACCACAAAAGATTGGCACATCCTAAAAATGAAAGGCTGGTCCAAAATACTTGCAAGCTAATGGAACCAGGAAACAGGCAGGGGTAGCCATTATGCTATCGGACAAAGTGGACTTCAAACCAAAGAAAATCATAAGAGACGCAGATTGATACTACATTTTAGTCACAGGTACAATTCACCAGGAAGACTTCACAATACTGAACATTTACGCACCCAATATGGGCCCCTCCACATTCATTAAGAAAATCCTACAGTGTCTAAAGCAAGAAATAAACCCCCCAAATGATAATTCTTGGGGACTTCGACACTGCCCTCTCAACATGGGATAGATCAACAGGTCAAAAGCTTAACAGAGATACTTTGGAACTTAATCAAACCCTAAAAGAAATGGACCTTACAGATCTCTATCGAAATTTTCACCCACGCACCAAAGAATACACATTTTTCTCAGCAGCACACAGAACTTTCTCCAAAATAGATCACATATTGGGCCACAAAACGAATCTCCACATATACAGGAAAGTTGAAACTCTAGCCTGTGCCCTATCAGACCATCACGGCCTAAAGCTTGACATCCACAACACAACAAATGAGAGAAAATACACTAACTCCTGGAAACTTAACACTATGATGCTGAATGAGAACTGGATTCAGGAAGAAATTAAAAAGGAAATTCAAGATTTCCTGAAAGCGAATGATAATGAAAATACAACTTACCAAAATCTCTGGGACACAGTGAAAACTGTCCTAAGAGGTAAGTTCATAGCTCTTAATGCCTACATCAAAAAAATGGAAACATCAGAAATAAATAACTTAACAATGGAGCTTAAAGCTTTAGAGAAACTAGAGCAATCTGATCCCAAAAGTAGTAGAAGAGAGGAGATTAGCAAAATAAGGGGAGAAATATCTGAAATCAAGATTAGGAAAATGATAGAGAAAATCAACCAGTCAAAAAGCTGGTTCTTTGAAAAAATTAATAAGATTGATTCACCCCTAGCTAAATTAACCAAACGCAGGAGAGAGAAAACCCAAATCAACAAAATTAGAAATGAACATGGAGTTATTACTACTGATACCCAAGAAATCCAGAGAATTATAACATCATATTTCAAAAACTTATACTCTGTGAAGTTTGACAACACAAAAGAGATGGATGAATTCCTAAGTAAACACAACTCACCTAAATTGAATCAGGAAGTTGTGAATTATTTAAATAGTTCTATAACATATAAGGAAATTGAAGAAGTAATCTCGAAACTTCCCATCAAAAAATGTCCTGGACCAGATGGATTCAGCACAAAGTTCTACCACACATTTAAGCAGTTAATAACACCAATATTCCTTAAAGTGTTCCATCAAATAGCAAAGGAAGGAACACTACCAAATTCCTTCTATGAAGCTAATATCGTCTTAATCCCAAAACCTAATAAAGATTCACTTAAAAAAAAAAAAAACTATAAGCTGATCTCTCTGATGAACACAGATGCAAAGATTCTCAACAAAGTCTTAGCAAATTGGATTCAAAAACATATCAAAAAGATCATCCATGAGGACCAAGTAGGTTTTATCCCCAGCACACAAGGTTGGTTCAACATACGCAAATCAATAAATGTAATTCATCATGTAAACCAGTCCAAAGTCCAAGACCACATGATACTCTCGATAGATGCAGAAAAAGCTTTTGACAAGATCCAATAGCCTTTTATGATCAAAACGCTAGAGACAGTAGGAATGGAAGGAATTTTATCAATATAATAAAAGCTGTATACAACAAGCCCACAGCAAGGATTATGCTCAATGGGGAACAATTCGAAGCATTCCCACTTCGATCAGGAACTAGACAAGGCTGTCCACTCTCACCACTTCTATTCAATATTGTACTTGAAGTCTTAGCTGAAGCCATAAGACAAGAAAGGGACATAAGAGGGATTCAAATCAGCAAGGAAGAAGTCAAGCTATCCCTATTTGCAGATGACATGATCTTATACCTGAGGGTTCCCAAAAACGCCACCAGGAAGCTCCTGGAATTAATTGAGAAGTTCAGCAGGGTGGCAGGATACAAAATAAATGTGCAAAAATCAGAGACCTTCCTATATGCCCAGAATGAAAGAAGTGAAAAAGCCCTGAGAGAAACAATTCCATTTACTGTAGCCCCTAAAAAAATGAAATACCTTGGTATAAACCTAACCAAGGAGGTAAAAGACTTTACAATGAAAACTTTAAAACCCTAAAGAAAGAAATAGCAGAAGACATCAGAAGGTGGAAAGACCTCCCATGTTCCTGGATTGGCAGAATCAACATTGTAAAAATGACCATCCTACCAAAGGCAATATACAAATTCAATGCTATACCAATTAAAATCCCAAAGCAATTCTTTAAAGAAGTTGACCAAATAATCTCAAAATTCATATGGAGGCACAAAAGACCCAGGAGAGCAAAGACAATCCTGAATAACAAAAACACTGCTGGAGGTATCACCATACCAAACCTTAGTGTATACTACAAATCCATTGTTGGAAAAACAGCCTGGTATTGGCTCCAAAATAGACATACAGATCAATGCATAAGCGTTGAAGACCCAGATATAAGCCCACAAAATTACAGCCATTTGGTCTTTGACAAAGGGGCCCAAAGAATCCAATGGAAAAAGAACAGTATTTTCAACAAATGGTGCTGGGAAAACTGGATCTCCACATGTAGAAGATTAAAACTGGACCTGTACTTGTCACCTTTTACAAGACTTAATTCCAAATGGATCAAGGACCTTGATTTAAGGCCAGAGACTATAAAAACCATAGTTGAAAGGGTAGGGAATTCCCTCGAGCTGACTGGGCGAGGCCAACAGTTCCTAAACAGACATACAATGGCACCGTCACTGTTACCAACTCTCAACAATTGGGATCTTGTGAAATTAAAGAGCTTCTGTTCAGATAAAAAGATTGTAACATGAGCTCAAAGGTAACCCACAGAATGGGAGAAAATCTTCACTAACCACATATCTGATAGAGCTCTACCGTCCAGAGTGCACAAAGAACTTAGAAAACTAAACACCAAGGAAACTAATGGCCCAATTAAAAAATGGGCCCTGGAACTTAGAAGAAACTTTACTAGGGATGAAATTAAAATGTTTAATAAATATCTTAAAAAGTGCTCCACAACCTTAGCCATCAGGGAAATGCAAATCAAAATTTCCCTGGGATATCATCTCACCCCTGTCAGGATGGCAAAAATCCACAATACAAACACCATCAGATGCTGGATGTGGAGAGAGGGGAACTCTCCTACATTGCTGGTGGGAATGCAGGCTCATACAGCCACTCTGGCGAGCCGTCTGGAGATTCTTAAAGAAATTAAAGATTGAAATGCCATATGACCCTGCAATTCCACTTTTGGGAATAACCCCCCATACAGCAGAGGTTCACCTTGATAACACAAGTGCTACCATGTTCATAGCAGCACTGTTTACTATAACAAAGTCATGGAATCAACCCAAATGTCCAACAGTTGACGAGTGGATAAGGAAACAGTGGTACATCTATACAATGGAGTACTACTCAGCCATCAAAAATGATGAATTACTGGAATTTGCTGGGAAATAGATGTCACTAGAAACAATTATATTAAGTGAAGTATCCCAGACCCAGAAAATTAAGCGTCCTATGTACTCCCTAATAGGTGGCTCCTAGTACCAAACCCACCCAGCTGACCTAGAGACACTCAATGATAAATCTCTGTAATACTGTAATTGCAAGGATTATGAGCAGGAGGGATGGGGTAGGAGGGCCACACCAGAAACAAGGAGAGAGGGGACCATGTTACAGCAGAGAAAATAGGCCTCCATCAAGGACTGCATGTAAGTAATGAGACATCTGGTTAAGTTCATAGACTTTTCATTCCTGATCATTTACAACTGAGGGTGTGTGATCTCACCAGAAGGGGAGGGCATATAGTCTGGCAGATAATAAGTAACCATTTTGCAAATGGGTGATTGACCCCTCCCTCACTGTGGTTTCCTACTTTTATTACATCTATCTTTGAATATACTCTTATAACAAGACTCTACTTTAACAGCTTTTTATCTCTGGCCAGCGGGTGACATACAATACCCATCAGGACGTAGTGAAGGGCATTGCAGCAGCAGCAAAACCGCAAAAGAAAATCAACAAACCACAATCCAGAACTTCAGAGACTCTATATCAACCACTTAGAACTAGGCCAGACTAATCTCTCCCCATCCTGAAGCTCAGGGAAATTTGCGGAAGAGGGGGCGGTAAGATTGTAAGAGTATAAGGATGGGAGGAGCAATGATATGCAAGATACTCCCCACAAGTTACGGTCGAAGCAATCATAAATGGACTTTGTATGCCCTGCACAATGTCCAACACACTAATGACCCCACAAAGTCTAGTATTTGGTAAAAGCACCAAGATCCTTGGAGGCAAGAGATTGATAGCCAAAATAGTGTTCCTATGCTTAAGGGGAACAAAGGAAAGGGTTTAGGGAAATGTCGCTGAGTCCTTGTATGTCATCGGAGAGAAGGACCTAGAGGAGAGTTTGGTAGGCACATTAAAGGATTCTCCGGGGATTGGGGGAGAGAAGGCCTTAGGGGGTGGGTCTAAGATCTTGGGTTTGTGATCTGGTGGGGGTATAAAACATCCAGAAACTCAAAATGTACAGTTTCTTATTTCCTGGACTCTAATATTCTGATTGAAGATTTGATTTTTTTCATGAAATTCATAGATTTAGAATAGGTAATCAAGTCTTTAGCATCTTTGGTTTCTTTTTTTTATTTCTTTTTTCCAACTCATACAAAGTTGATATGTACCCCATTCCCCTCCCTCCCTCTCTCCACCCCTCCCTGGACCCTCTTGTTCCCTTCCCTTTTCCTTTCCCCCCTTCCTCCATTTTTCCCAGTACTCTCCCCCCCCCATTCTGGAGCATCCTTCACTCTGCATGTCAAACTTCTCTCTGGGTCCTCGTTTCTGATGCATCTCTGGTTTCTTTCTTTCTTTTTTTTTCAGGGAGAAAGGGAGGTTTATTCAGCTTATGGTTCCAGAGGGAAGGTGCAGTCTCTCAAAGCAGAGGTGGCATGACTGGCTGGCCAAAGCTGGAGGAGGCTAAGTCACCACAGACATCTTGGAAGCTGAGAGCTGCAGACTGCTTGCTGCAAAGGCTGACTTCTCCTGGAGGTAGGGTGGGACTAATCCACCTCAAGCCCACCCCTTGTGACTGCCTTCCTCCAGCAAGGATGCACCTCTCAAGGTGACATGACCTTGCTAACACATGAGACTGTGGGGGACACATTTCAAACCAAGACACTCCACCCCTGGCCCCCACAGGCTCATTGCCATCTCATTATGCAAACCATACTCAGTCTTCATAGACTACATCAATAGTCCCAATAGTCCAAAAGTCCAAAGTCCAAAGCCTCCTGTAAAATCAAAATACAAGTTACATACTTCTAACATACAATGGCACAGAATAAACATTCCCATTCCAAAAGGAAGGAATGAGGGCATATCCAGGAAAGATCGGTCCATAACAAGACTGAAACCAGCAGGACAAACTCCAAATCTTGTAGCTCCAAGTCCAACAGGTGAGCCTCTTGTTGAAATCATCTCAGTTCCAAAGAGCTTTGGTTCCACCCCTCCAATGCAGCTGCCCATAGAATAGTTCCTCTCTTGAGCTGACTCCTCCCAGGGTATACAGCTCTCCTTGGCAGGTGTCCCATGTTGTACCTGGAATCTCTAACATCTTTACTTCTGAATGGCACACCAAGCTTTAACTCTACAGCACAAACTGCCCTTCTTGGGCCTCTAAACTGCAGGGTTCTTGCCTCATGATGCCTGGATTCTGCCAATTTTTGAAGTCCTCTTGGAGGAGGACTCCATGATCTCCTCCCTCTTGCATCACTGATGCCTCTAAAACCAGAACCACGTGGATGACTTTGCCAAGACTGGCCCCTTTGAATTACAGCTGATTCTGCTTCTCTTTCACTCCTGGGCAGTTGCTTTGTAAGAGAAACCAACTCTTGCTTTGGAACTCCATCCTTTAGCTTCAGTTTTCTGAAAGGATTTGCATTCTTATGAGTGGGATCCTTCCCTAACGATCTTGCCCTCAAGCTAGGGCCTCTCCTATTATTCAAATCCAGAGCAGGCTTTGATTTGCAAATGGACCTTATCTCTTTAACAGCCATTTTGTTCTCTGCTTCTTCCTGGTTCAACTCTTAAGTTTGCCATTGTATTTTTCATCATTGGATCTTACAATTTTTGCTTCTTCCTGCCTGATTCTTTGCTTTTTTTCATAACTCTGAAGACGACTAAAAAGTAGTCATATCACATTGTCAAGAATACATTGCTTTAAAACTTCCTCCGCCAAGCACTCTAGCTTAATTTCAGGCAAACTTTCAGGATGAGGGCAAAACTTCACTAAACTGAGCCAACACATGGCTCCATGTGTCACTTGTCCAGTTGCAAACACAGTCTCTGTTCCCCTCTGGACCATCACAAGCTGGGCTTCCACTGCTGTGTCTCTCACAGCATTGCTTTCTCTGAGCTCTTACAAGAAATGCCCATTTGGCCCCCTTGCTCAGATGCAAAGACTTTCCCAGCACAAAGTCCCAAAGTTCTCCACATTTCTCCCAACAAACAGTTCCAAAGGCACACTAGCACATCACAGCATTGGCCATACTTTTGCGTACCAGCTTCTCTCAGCTTCACAAACAATTTCACGTTGTGGTACCAGCTGTTCTTTTTTTTTTTTATTAATACATTTTTTATTATTATTTCAGCTCATACAAACTTATTAGGTACACCAGTTCCTCCCTCCCTCCCTCCCCCCCCCACCCCCTGTTCCTCCTCCCCACCCTCCTCCCTTCCCATCCCCCAGTGCCTCCTGCCCCAATTCCCAGAGAGTCCTTTCTTGTGCATGCCTGATTTTCCTCTGGGCCCTCCTCTCCGATGACGTACAAGGACCCAGTGGCCTTTCCCTAAACACTTTCCCGTGTTCCCCTTAGGTATAGGAACACTGCCGTGTCTGCCAATCCCTTGCCTCCAAACATCTTGGTGCCTTTAGCAGATGCTGGACTTTGTGGGGTCAATAGCTGTTCTTAATATCACAGCAATACCCCACTACCCAGTACCAGTTTCTGTAACAGTTACTCTTAACTATTGCTGTAAGAGAACACCCAAAGTCAAACAACTTAAGGGAGAAAGGGAGGTTTATTCATCTTAGGGTTCCAGAGGGAAGGTACAGTCTCTCAAAGCAGAGGTGGCATGGCTGGGTGGCCAAAGCTGGAAAAGGCTAAGTCACTGCAGATATCTTAGAAGCTGAGAGCTGCAGACTGCTTGCTGCAAAGGCTGACTTCTTGCATCTCCAGTTTCTAACTGCCATATTTATCATCCTCGTCATCCTTGTCTCCTCTTCTTCTGCTCTCCTTTTTTGCCTCCTCCTTTTTTTTTTTTTTTTTTGTAAATCCAAACTGTGTTTGTTAGAATTATTTCCCATTTATCTTGATTCAGAGTTCTTTTGGTGACTCTTTCTTCTGAAGGAACATCCTCCCAAAGCCTTGCTTTCCCTCTTGTAGACTGGCAGAGGACAGTGGAGTCAGCCAACACACACGTCTGTGTATGTATGTAGACTGAAGTGGTTTTGTAGCATCCTGGGCATTCCACATCTAGGAAGTAGGAATTGGGGCCCTGCACCAGGTGTTTCTTTTTGTGCTTCCTGGTGTCCTATTTTGGAGAGGGGTGAGGGAGATCATTTGGGAAAGGCATATTCTTATGGGGAATAGAGAGATTATCATTGCCAGAAAACTCTTTTTCTTTTTTGAAAAGGTCTTGCTATCTAGTCCTGGGTGGATGGTACCTCAGGGTGGCCTGAAACTTGTAGCAACCCTCCTGCCTCAGACACTTCAAGTCTGGGATTACAAGCATGAGCCAGAGTTTCTTCAGTTTTTATTTATTTTTTTAACATTTTTTATTATTATTTCCGCTCATAGAAAACTTAATAGGTAGACCAGTTCCCTCCCCGCCCTCCTCCCCCCGAACCCCCTGCTCCTCCTCCCTCCCTCCCCATCTCCCAGTGCCTCCCCCCCAATTCCCAGAGAGTTCTTTATTGTGTATGCCTAACTCTCCTCTGGGCCCTCCTTTCCGATGACGTACAAGGACCCAGTGGCATTTCCCTGAACCCTTTCTCGTGTTCCCCTTAAGCATAGGAACACTACTGTGGCTATCAATTCCTTGCCTCCAGTTTTTATTTTATCTTATCTTATTGTGTGTGTGTGTGTGTGTGTGTGTGTGTGTGTGTGTGTGTGTGTGAAGAGACTGGAAGCCCATATCCTGAATATTTCTCAGTAGCTCTCTACCTTATATTTCAAGACATGGTCTTTCACTGATTGAAAATCACCAGCTGACTAGACTCCCTGCAAACCTCAGGGATCCTCCTGTCTCTGCTTATGGAAGTTACAGTAGCACAGTGGTGCCCGACTCCCTCATTTATCTTTCCTGAATCATTTGAAGCAAACATACTTCTGTACTTCCAACTACAGTATCCAGAAGTGCTTTTATTTTATTTTTTCCCCATCCCTTTAATTCCCTAGGTGAAAACTAATTTGGACACAAAGGTGTGATAATCCAACCAGGAAGGGGACTTAACTGTTCCCCAGACTATCATTTGGTCACCACCTCTCAAGATTCTAATGAGATAGAAACTTCTTTATTTAAAATAAACAGCATAATGTTCTTTGTTTTAGAATAGGTTATGATCTCAACTGGAATGTGAAATATCTTCCTGTGAATTTAGAGAAATATTCCCACTCTATTGTCAAGTAAAACATATGTGAAACAAATATTTTATAGTTTAGCAGACTAGACACTAAGATAGCCTCTCTGTGAAGGAAGGATTTGTAACAATTGCTCAGAAATGATTTCCCCACTTAGTTTAGCTCATGACTTTGCTCTTATTTACCATGTATGCTACATGTGTGTTCTGGGAAAGCCATGGAAAAGAGGAGCAGATGAACACCTACAACTTTCATTCATGTTATTGGGGAAGAACATTTGTAGGAGATACTGGATCTTGAACAAAGTGTGAAATTTTGACCAGAAGTAGGTGTTTCTGGGAGATGAACTGTAATGACTTATGTTTTCCATATTCTAGTCCTTTGTACTTCTTATTCTGTAGGGAAACCTTTTAGGTTTTTATGATAGATAAATCTCTAAGTTACATATTTAGTTTTGTAAATGCTCAATTTCTGTCATTTAATGTCAGTGTTTCTGTATTTTCTGTTTTTCTCTTTAGGAATTCCAGTTCTCATGTACCAAAGAGTTTTGTCTTTGCTTAAAAATTTCAGGAACTTCCTCTACCATCTGAAGAGAATAGGCTTAATTCTATGATTTACTTCAGGTAAGAGAGAGTTCTGATTCTCATTTTTTTTAAGCAAATAAGACTGATATTTTCATTCTTGACAAAGTAATGTCTAAGATTCAGAGAAAATTATTTGTCTTTCTTCTTCTATTTTTCTAATGAGATAGAAACTTCTTTATTTGAAATAAACAGCATAATGGTCTTTGTTTTAGAATAGGTTATGATCTCAACTGGAATGTGAAATATCCTCCTGTAAATTTAGAGAAATATTCCCACTCTTAGTATTGTCAAGTAAAACGTATGTGAAACAAATATTTTATAGTTTAGCAGACTAGACATTAAGATAGCCTCTCTGTGAAGGAGGATGCATAGTGGCTGACACAGGCAGTGAAATAGTAAGATTTAATTCCTATTAAAAATCTTTACAATAAAGTGCTGAGATCAGATACAACAAAGTTATGAAAGTAAACACTAAGTTGTTTGTGTCTATTTCTCTAGTGTGCAAAGAGGACAGTTGAGACTTTGAGGGTTATAGTAGTCTAAACTGACATACATACATATATAATAAAAATATGAGTTGAATTTATATAAATCAGAATAGTTGGGCTATTTGTCTTAATATATGATATAAAATTAGTTCAACATATAAATGGTTATTTGAAAAGATTTTGAAGAGATATGGCTTAAGGATAGACTTAATAAAGCCTAGATCTATGAGAAAATGACAGGACAGAGTGTAGGTCTTTGGTTAGTTACAGGATGGTCTGAAGTTAGAAGATAACTGAGTAGATGAAGATTTCCCTGTATTAGTAGAGTGATGTTTTGGAGAAGAAAGCCTTTATCTTCTATGAACTCTATTTAAATACACTTTCTCCAGGCTGGAGAGGTGGCTCAGGGGTTAAGTCTCTGCCTTGCAAACAGAAGGTCCTGAGTTCGGATCCTAGAACCCACGGGTGGAAGTGGGGGCAGCCTGCTTTTCTAGTCCTGATAGGGTGAAGCCTGTGAATCCCGGGGCAGAGTAAACAAGGAGGAGGTGGAGGCAGTCCATTGTGATTCTACACACACACATGCACATACATACACACACACACATACATACACACACACACACATACATACACATGTGCACACATGCACAATTGAATAAATAATAAAAAATGTCCCCCCCCAAAAAAGATACACTTTCTCAGGTCCATGCATATTTAGAATTCCAATGACTTAACAGAGTAGTGTAATGTAGCTTGGAATCCAGACCCAACTCATTCTTGAACATTTTTTCTTGAAGAGAAACATGTGTACCAAATAGTAAGCAAACAGAAGTGCATTGTTCTTTGGTCATTTTGCAACAAGATAGGAAATACTTTTACAGTCTGCAAACTTTGATAAACTAATCAAAATAATGATTTAGTTTTGGGACTCCTATTATGAAAGAAATGATTAATTAAAAGGAGTACAAATAGCTCAGGAAGCAGCTATTTGGCTATTGTGTGTAAGATGCTGAAGTTGATTTCAAGCCCTGCAAAAGTAAAGCAAAGCAAAATAAAACAAAATGAAACAAGTCAACCCCCCAACATTCATAGCTCTGTTAAATTTGAATAAATTATCTTATTTACAATTATAGAAGATGGTAGGAGTGTTCTTTCAGATGAGTTTATAACACACAGAGCTCATTACCTGGTGTGAGTAATGTAGAAGCTATATTTAAAGAAAGGATAATTATCCCTGAGATGCAGATCTGAGGAAGGATGGTTAGGTTAAGTACAGAGGATAAAGACAGTGAAACAGAAATTGTGAACAGAAACAAAGTGTAAAGGAAGGCTGGACTCGGGACATAATAAGTAGAGCCAACAGTACTTCCAGAGGGTGAAGACAGAGTGACTTATTATCATTGGGAAGCAGGAGCAAAGGGAGGAGAAAAGTGTTCTAAAGATCTCCTGTTCAATGTGCTGAGGAATGGCAAGAAGGAAACTGAGCATAATAGTAATGAATGTGTGTCTGAAAATGAGATAGTAACCAGAAAAAAATCACAAAAATGCACTAGAACTTCTTATTATTAAGGTAATAATGAGAGAAATACTGTTATGAACCAGAAATATTTAGAATTTTTCTTTTATTGATTATAGCACTGTAAAATTCAGCAACCCCAGACATGTCAGTAAGAATCCCAGAATGCAGTAAAGTTACTGTACATAACAGATAGAAGTGAATAATTTTAGCATATTCCCCTCTGTGAAATTTAGGAAGTATGTTTCTATACTTTTGATTTTTCTTCTCCTTAAATGATTAGGTATATTTGGTTATCTTTCCCCTTTTTTATACTTTTTAATTTAACATTTGTTAACTTGAACTGCAATTTTTATTAATAAATATTCTTCCTTGATTATTCCATATGTGTGCATAATACATTACAATAATCTCCCCCAGCATCTCTTTCTCTTATTTCTTTCCTGCCCCTATTAGCACCTTCCTTCTTTACAAATCTTTCCTATATTCATAGATTTTTAAAAAATTTAAAATTTTGTCCATGCCTGTGTGTGTGTGTGTATGTGTGAGAGAGAGAGAAAGAGAGAGAGAGAGAGAGAGAGAGAGAGAGAGAGAACATTGTATGTCCCTATGGAGGACCAAGGATGACTTCAGGAATCATCCTGGATTGCTTCTACTTCTTTTTTCTTCATTCTGGGATTTCCCAGGCTCCACCCACCAAGGCCAGAAGTGTAGACTACTTCCATTTCAGCCTGGTCTTTTTACACTAGATCTGGGATCCAAACTCAGGACCTTCTGCTTGTGAGGCAGAGTCTTAACCTTTGAGCCATCTCTCCAGTCCTATTCATGGATCTTAATTTATTTGGGTTCCACTGTGTTAAGTCAGGGTTGTCTATTTGGTCATGAATTTCGAACTAATCATTTGTGTGCGGTGAGTCCACTGGCAGGTACACCACTGGGCATTATTCTTCTCTCAGTCTCTTAGAATCTGCCAATGGTTTAGTAATAAGTGATACTGCCTCATGAGCCCTTTACTTTTCTTTTCGTGCTATACAACATGACAAATGATCCCAAAGATCTAGGAATAGGAAAAGTTCTGAAACTACTCTCTGTGAGTAAAATGGTAAGTGAGGTGGTCATTAATTTAATTTTTCTCATGTGCCCATGCTTATGTATGTGGTGTACGTTTGCATATGCAGGTATGTGTGTTCTTGCGGAGAATAGAGGTTAATATTGGGTATCATACTCTATTCCTGTCCACCTTAGTTTTTGAGATAGGGTCTGTCACTGAACTTGAGTACACTGATGACTCAACTAGCCAGACTACATGCTTCTGGGATCCTCCTGTCTCTGACTCAGTGTTGTGATTTACAAGCACATGCCAGCATATCCAACTTTTTACATGCATGCCAGAGATCCAAACGCAGGTCTTGATGCTTGAGCAATATCATGGTTTGAACACAGAATCATGTGTTTGGGAACATCATGATACCTTTAGGAGGTGGAGCCTTGATTGATGGAATAAGGCAGTTGGGTCTTGAGGTTGGGTTAGAGAGTCTGCTCTTGAGCTTGTACTAGCAGCTGTCAGTCTCCATGATGATTATAACCTAGGCCATAACCTTCAGTTTCTGCTAGCCAGCCATGCTTTTTCTGCCTTAACAGACTCTCTGGAACCATAAACTGAATAAATCTCCCTTTATTCCTTTAAGTTGCTTGACTTTGGATGTTGTCTCACAACAACAGAGAAGAGGAATCAGTTCAAGCAGCAAGAACTTTACCCACAATTCTTAATTTTTGATATTTTGATAATTGTTTTGCATTCAGGGCATCAACTTTAAATATTAATTTTTCTTCCTCCTGTGCTCTTCAGGTAATGATAAACTCCTGGTCAGACTTGCATATGAAATCAATGGATGAAGGAAATTGCTCGGTGGTATCTGAATTTTTGTTGCTGGGACTCACCAGGTCTTGGGAAATTCAGATTCTCCTCTTTCTGTTTTTCTCAGTATTCTATATAGCGAGTATGCTGGGAAACCTTCTCATTGTGCTCACAATCATCTCAGATCATCACTTACATTCCCCCATGTACTTCCTGCTGGCAAATCTCTCTTTCATTGATACAGGTGTATCCAGCATCGCTACTCCTAAGATGATTTACGATCTCTTCAGAAAACATAAAGCCATCTCCTTCAACGGGTGCATCACTCAGATGTTCTTTATTCACACTGTGGGAGGGACAGAGATGGTGCTGCTCATAGTCATGGCCTATGACCGGTACACTGCTATCTGTAAGCCTCTCCACTACCTGACCATCATGAGCCTAAGAACATGCGCTTCTCTTCTGGCTCTTGCTTGGACCATTGGTTTCATCCATTCTGTGGCCCAACTCGCCTTTGTTGTACATTTACCCTTCTGTGGAGACAACAAAATGGACAGCTTTTATTGTGACTTTCCTCGGTTCATCAAACTTGCATGTACAGACACTTACAGACTAGAGTTCCTGGTCACTGCCAACAGTGGCTTCATCTCCATGGGCACCTTCTTCATCTTGATTGTGTCTTACGTCTTCATCCTGGTCACAGTTCATAAACACTCCTCTGGGACTTCATCCAAGGCCCTCTCCACTCTCTCAGCTCACATCACCGTAGTGGTTTTCTTCTTTGGTCCGTGCATTATCGTCTATGTGTGGCCATTCCCAACCTTACCCATAGACAAGTTTTTAGCTATCTTCGATGTCCTCATCACTCCCTTTTTGAATCCTGTGATCTATACATTTAGGAATAAGGAGATGAAGATGGCAATGAGGAGAATCTTTGTTAAGGTTCTAATAAGATTTAGGAAGAGCTCTTTTATGTGCAGAGTCTAGGAAGTCTTGGTTCAATTTTCTATTGGTAGAAATTAATCTTTTAAAAGATTAACATGAGGCTGGAGAGATGGCTCAGGTGTTAAGATTCTGTCTCAAAAGCAGATGGTCCTAAGTTCAAATCCCAGGTCCTATGTAAAAATGCTAGGCAGAAATAGCAGAGATCTGTATACAATGCCCTTGGTACACACACATATGTACACACAAAATATTAAAAAGATTAATGTAGACTATGAAGTATCTCCCAAAGACTCTCTTTTTATCTGGTCAGTTTTTTCTATGGAGCTCTGGATCTAAGGTTTCTAAAAACACTGAGGCCAGTGAATTCAGCCTTGAATATTTGTGTTTATTATTGGTACTCTTTTATCAAAGATTTCAGCGATGATGTTGCTGAAACCTCACATACTGGACACATTTTCCATTAACAGCAAGCATTGGATGATCTTTTATTTGTTATTGATCTGATAGTAAAAGACCTAACTCATATAATGTTCATTTGTACCTTTTTTCATGCCCTTTGAATATCTTAGTCTTTATACGTTTAGAGGAACATGCAATATGATGATTACCTAGATAGCTTTGAGTCGTGGAGGCTTTTAACTGAGCTTTAGGATTGTTTAGTACTAAGAGTTTCAGATTCAGTTAGAATTATGAAGTTAACATTTTAAGAATAATTTAGAAACATTGTGGAAAGCTTAGTATCACACAATGAAATGATAAATGTGTTGAGACTAGGGCTAGGGAGATGGCTCAGGAGCCTTTGCATTACCAAGCAGAAAGACTTGAGTGTGGGTTTCCAGATATCCTTGGAAACCACAAAACAAGAGTAGTAAGGAGGTACAGTAATCTAAATGAATTTGTGATGTGACCTTCACAAGTACACATACTCAAGTCCTTCTTGTATGTACACAAATACATACACGCATAAAATTGTGCTGACAAAAATATATAAATCTCTACACTACTGAATGTATATGATAATTATATTCATCTTAATTATATCCTAAACAATAGCAATTTCTTTTTCTTTTTATTTGGTGTGCGTGTGCACGCAGGTGTGTATGTATGCATGCACGTGCATATGTATGTGTATGAAGTATAGGCTACTGCCATTTCTGCTTGATGTTTTTACATGGGGTCTAGAAATCTAAACTCAGGTCCTTTTGCTTGTGAGACAAAGGCTTTAATCTTTCCAGCACTAATAGTTATTATTTTTATATTACAAAGAAAATAAGATTCTTGAGTGATATAGAGTGAATGTTTTGAATCTAAAGAGAAATGGATTTTTGAATAAATGACTAAAAACTTCTATTTTATGTGAAAGTAAAGTGTAGTAGTTACAGAAGATAAGGTATTAGATTACTGTTCATGAAGAGACATAATGATACAGTGGAGAAATGAGAACTGAGTATTATGGTACTTGCCTTTTAATTCCTGTTCTTTGGAGATAGAGGAGGATGCTCATGAATTTAAGGTCAGTCTGTTTTCATATTAAATTCCAGTTAATCTGTACTATCTAGTAACAATCTGTCTCAAAAATACAGTGAATATTCCAGGTTACAACATTTATGTAGTTGTAAGATGATGTAAGTAAGCATTCAAATACTTATTTTTAACATTAAACCTGAGTTTATGTTTGAAAGGTTTTAATTTTTTGTATTTGTATTGTATTTGTTTTTTGTACATATTTATTTTTAATGATATTAACAATGAATTTATGTGTTTTCTTTACCCACTGCCTACCCCTACCATGTTCGAAGTATCTTTAATGCACTTTCTCATGATATAAATTTTTTATTACATTTTTTTGCTTAGTTATACAAGGTCAATAGGTACCCCTTTCTTCTATGTCCCCCCTTCATTCATCCTGGTTGTCCCCCATTTCACTCTTTCCCCCTTCCCATTCTCCCCCCACCCCTTTTCCTTCCTTCCTCCTCTCTTGGTGCTTCCTGCTTTTTCCTTCCCATCCTCCGGAGCATCTGTTTATGTGGGCACTGAATTTCCCTCTGAGTCGTCCATACTAGTGAGGTTCAGGATTCAGTGGCATAGCTTGGGGTCCTTCTTGGGCTGCCCGCTAGTATGGGAACTCTATTGTGACTGTTTGACCCCTTGCTTCTAAGGAGTCTCTGCCTGAAGCATTCTCCCCTGTAAGCCATGTTAGACTTTGGGGGGTTGTTGACATTCAGCCATTGTGCAGGTCAGGCAAGTTCCAATCACATTGTGGCTATATCCTGACTGCTGCAGACCTGACTTGTGTGGAATATCTTGCATATTGTTGGTCCTCCCCATCTTTAGTCTCTTACAATCTTGCCACCCCTCTTCTGCAAGTTCCTTGAGCTTTAGGATGGGGAGAGATTTGGCTGGTCTGGTTCTAGATGAATCTTGTTGGGTCTTTAGTGTTCTGAATTATGGTTTGTTGTTGTTTTCAGTTTTGCTGTTCCTGCACTGCCCTTGGCTGTGTCCTGATTGGTTGTTGAGGTTATCTCCTAACCAAAGATAAAAGACTGTTTAAATGAAGGTCTTAATATAAGAAGAAGTTCAAAGGTAAGGCGAAGAACAGGAGTAGGACATGGCAGTGAGAGGGGTCAGTTGCCCATTTGCCAGTTGGTTACCATCTGACTGCCAGTCCCTTTACTTTCCTTGACTGGGGAGATCAAACCTGTTCAGACCCAAGTGAACAGGAAGGGACATGAGAGTTAGCTTCATGAGATGTCTCACTACGTACATTCAGTACATGACCATAGCCTAATTTCTTTATTAAAGTGTGTTCTTTTGCCTCCTTTCTTTTGAGGTCTTTTCCCTCCTTTGTGATTATAGTGGGTATTACAGATGTTTACCTTTGAGTATGTCATTAAGTGGGTTTGGAACTAGGATCCACCTATTAGGGAATACATATGGTGTCTAACTTTCTGTGTCTGGCATACTTCACTCAATATAATTTTTTGTAATTCCATCCATATCCTGGCAAATTTCATTGATTTGTCTTTTCTGATGGTTGAGTCGTATTCAATTATATAAATGTATCACATTTTCATTATCTATTCGTCAATTCTTGGGTATTTGGGTTGATTCCATGACTTTGCTATTATAAATAGTGCTGCAAAGAACATGTTGTACTTGTGTAACTATAGTGAATTGATACCTTTCGGGGGATTATTCCCAGAAATGGTATAACAGGGTCATATGGCATTTAATCCTTAACTTCTTAGAAATCTCTATGGTGATTGCCAGAGTGGTTGTATAAGCCTGCATTCCCACCAGCAATATATGGAAATTCCCTTTTCTCCACATCCTCTCCAACATTTGGTGTTGTTTTGTATTGTGGATTTTTGCCATCCTGACCAGGGTGAGTTGATATCTCCGGGTAGTTTTGATTTGCATTTCCCTGATGGCTAGGGATGTTAGACATTTAAATTTTGGCCCTGGAAAAGTTTCTTTTGAGTTCCGAGGTCCATTTTTAAATTGGGCTATTTATCTCCTTGGTGTTTAGTTTTTTTAAAGTTCTTTGTGCACTCTGGGTAATAGAACTCTATCAGATGTGTGGTTAGTGAGGATTTTCTCCCATTCTGTGGGTTGCTGTTTTGCTCAGTTTACAATCGCTTTAGCTGAAGAGAAGCTCTTTAATTTCATAAGATCCCATTTGTTGAGTATTGATTCTAGTGCCTGTGCTATTGAGTTTCTGTTTAGGAACTGTTGGCTTAGCCCAATCACCTAGAGGAAGTTTTTATAGTCTTTGGCTTAATATGAAGGTCCTTGATCCATTTGGAGTTGATGCATAATACTTGAGAAGTTTAGAATAAACTCCTCTCAGTCTTGGTCCTCATTCTTAGTAGGGTTGGTCCTCATTCTTAGTAGAGCTGATACCTACTCTAGCTTGGTATAATTCCTAGCTTGGTATAATTCCCTAGCTTGGTATAATTCCCACTGATCCCATGTGCAGTACTTTGTACTGGTAGGTAAGTGCTGGCACATTCATTAGAACTTTTTTCTTTTTTTTTTTTTTTTTAAGAGGATTACGGTAGAGTTTATTAGAGGAGAGAAAGATTGGAACTCATGGACTCCAGATGGAATGCCATGAAGGGCTAGGGAGCCCATGAGAACTCACGGTGCCTAAGAATGGAATTCATGAGGAGGAAGGAACAAGAAACAGACTCACAGCACTGGAGTGCATGAAGGGCTAGGGAGCCTCTAAGAGAAGTAGACAGCTGGAAACGGACTCATGGCACTAGAGGGCCATGAGGGGCTAGATCGCCCACTTTTTTCTTTTTTGAGTTCTAGGAATTTTTGAATTTCTGTTTTTACGTCTATCCAGACCCATTCCTCGATTAGGAGCATAATGTTATGCTTCCAGAAGTTTGCGCGCTTTCCGTTGCTTGCCTTGCTATGGCTGTCCATCTTTATTCTCTGGTGGTCAGATAGACATGGTGTTGTAGATCTTGTATTTGTGGAGGCTTGCTTTGTAGCCTAGTATATGGTCTGTTTTGTCCATCTGGGAGTCTGAGAGCTGCAAGACTGCCTGCTTCAAAGTAGACTTTTCCAGGAGATAGGGTGGAACTAATCCATCTCAAGACCCATCTCCTCTGATTGCTTTCCTCTAACAGGGCTCCATCTCTCAAAGGTGCCATGACTTTCCCAAACACTTGAGGCTGTATGGAACACATTTCAAGCTATGACACTCCATTCTTGCTCCCCACAGGTTCATTAACATCTCATTATGTAAGCCAACTTTAAAAGTCTTCATAGATTACATCAATAGTCCCAACACAGTTCAAAAGTCCAAAGTCCAAAGCCTCTTATAAAATAAAAAGACAAGTTACATACTTCCAGCATACAATGGCAGAGAATAAACATTCCCTTTCTAAAAGAAAGGATGGGGGTATATTCAGGAAAGATCAGTCTATAACAAGACTGAAAACCAGCAGACAAACTCCAAATTCTGCAGCTCCATGTCCAGTAGGTGAGTCTCTTCTTGAAATCAACTCAGTTCCAAAGGGCTTTGGTTCCACCCTTCCAAAGCAGCTGCCTGTAGAACATGTCAGTCTCTTGGGCTGGCTCTCCCCACCCCCCAGGGTATACAGGTCTTCTTAGAAGATGTCCCACATTGTCTCTGGCATCTTTACCATTTTTGCTTCTGAATGGCAAACTAGGCTTTAACTCCACAGTACAAACTCCCTTCTTGGTTGGGCTTCCAAACTGCAGGTTTTTTACTACATGCAGTCTGGATTCCATCATTCTCTAAAACTTTGGAGGAGTAACTCACAACCTCCTCCCTTGTCAACTTTGATGCCTCTAAAACCAGAACCACGTGGATGACTTTGCCAAGTATTGCTGTAACCTTGGGTTGAAGACTGGTCTCCCCTGGAATCACAGCTGATTCAGCTTCTCTGTGCTGACTGTAGGAAACGATCTCTTTCTCTCCTAGGCTTTAAGGGAGAAACAGGTCCTTGCTTTAGAACCCCACCTTTCAGCTCATTCCTTTCAAAATAAGTGGGAGCTTTATAGGTGGGAGCCTTATGGGTGGGAGCCTTCTCTGATAATCTCACCCTCAGTTCCAAATGAAAAGTTGGCTTTAATTTGCTAATGGAGCTTCTCTGTTTAACAATAGCTGATATTTTGCTCTCTGATCCCTGGTTCAATTCCTTAAGTTGGCCCTTGTATTTTTCCTCATCAGACCTTACAGTTTTTGCTTCTTTCTGCTTGATTCCTTGCTCTTTTACATAACTCTGAAGAAAAGTACTAAAAAAGTAGCCAAATCACATTGTCAAGACTACATTGTCTTGAAATTTCCTCTTGAGTATAATTTCAGGCAAGCTTTCAGGATGAGGACAAAACTTCACTAAACTTTCTGGCAACACATGATTCCATTTGCCACTTGTCCAGTTACAAATACAGTCTTTGGACCTTCACAAGCTGGGCTTCCACTGTCTGCATTTCTAATAGCTTTGCTCTCTTCCAAACTCTCACAAGAAAGGCCCATTTAGCTCTGTTTCTAAGACACAAAGGCTTATCCAGTGCAAAGGTCCAAAGCCCAAGTTTCTCCCAACAAACAGTTCCAGAGGCACACTAATCACATCACAACATTGGCTATACTGCTGGGTACCAACTTTTCTCAGCTTCACAAACAACTTCTCTTTTTGGTATCCAGTGTTCTTAGTCTCACACACCAAAACCCCACTTCTCTGGTACCAATTTCTGTACTAATTATTCTTATCTGTTGCTGTGAGAGAGCACCCAAAGTCAAGCAACTTAAAGGAGAAAGGGAGATTTATTCAGCTTATAGTTTCAGAGGTGAGATACAGTCTTTCATGGTGGATGTGTTATGGAGGGGAGGAAGAAACTAAAAGAGGCCTGGTTCATCCATCCATCCATCTGGTAGGCTAAGAGCTGCTAAACTTCCTCTATATTTCCTTTTTCACCTTGGATAATTTTTTTTTTATTTCAGCTCATACAAACTTATTAGGTACACCAGTTCCCTCCCTCCCTCCTCCTCCCCCCGTACCCCCTGCTCCCCTTCCCCACCCCTCTCCCTCCCCATCCCCCAGTGCCTCCCACCCCAATTCCCAGAGAGTCCTTTCTTGTGCATGACTGATTTTCCTCTGGGCCCTCCTCTCCGATGACGTACAAGGACCCAGTGGCCTTTCCCGAACCCTTTCCCGTGTTCCCCTTAGGTATAGGAACACTGCTGTGGCTGCCAATCCTTTGCCTCCAAAACCTTGGATAATTTTTTATTATTTTCTTTTTCATGTGTGGTCATATGCTTACACAATTCCTCTCTAATTTCCTTGTTTCTTTTTTCTTTTGGCCAGTTCTTTTTGTAGTTCTTCTCTAAGCTTGTTGATCATGCTAACAACATTTCTTTGGAAGACATTGCCTTTCATGTTGCTTTCCTGCCTGGCAGTCATGTGGTTATTGATTGGATTTTATCATACAGGGGTTGGTGTTTTTTGTAGCAGACATGTTTTCCTGGTACTTAGTATACTTTGAAGTTTTTTGATTGTGACTTGGGCATCTTCTGTTAAGTTTGTGGCTGTTTTCTTTGGTAGTTATTTTTGGCTTTCCTGAAACAGTTGAGGCTTTCTGACTTTGGCTGCTGTTGTAAAAGCTTCTCTGGATTTGATCTTCTGGTTGCATGATAAAGCAGCACCGTGGCTCTAGGATACATGGATCGAGGCATGTCGTGGTTGGGTGGACAGTTCCTCCCCTGGCTTCTGCAGTTCTTACCTGGTATAGAAGTCATTCTAGAGTTCTCAGGGCATGTGTGCATTTCCTTCCCTAGGTCTGAAAGTGTCTCAAGCTCTTATCTGGCACAGGGGTTGTTCCAAGAGCCCCATAACATATGGACATTCCTTCCCCTGGGTCTGTGTGGAGCCTATAATACTTAAGTGGTGTTGTACTTGGGACATGTGGGCATTTCTTCCATTGGGTCTACAGCATGGTGGACTGACTCTTACCTGACACTAGAGGGGGGATGGAGGAGGGGGTCATCCTGGGTATATGTGGTAGGCACTGACTCTCACCTGGCATTAGAGTGATCATCCACTTTTGATTTTGTAAACTAAAGTCAGATTGAAATTTTGTTGGAGAATAAATTGTATACTCTTTACAAGTACTTGAGAAAGCTGAGTAAAGACATGAAATTGAGTGCAGAGGGATTTCCAATGAAGGATCAAACAAAAGTTACTTTTTTTTTTTTAATGAAGAAAGGCTCTTCAGGTAATATTGAGCTAGAAAAACTTTGCTTTCATTGATGGATATTTATTATATCATTGCACAGAAACCTTTTTTAAAAATTTTTATTATTATTATTATTTATTCAACTGTGTGCATATGTGTGTGTATGTGCGTGCGCACGTGTCTCTCTGTGTGTGTGTGTGTGTGTGTGTGTGTAGAACCACGGACGAACCCGCGAACCACCATGGATGCCTCTACCTCTTTCTGTCCCGGGATTCACAGGCTCCGCCCTACCAGGACCAGAAGCGCAGGCTGCCCCCGCTTCCGCCTGGCGTCTGTACGTGGGATCTGGGATCCGAACTCAGGACCTTCCGCCTGCAAGCGGAGGCTTAACCCCTGAGCCACCTCTTCAGCCCCTGCACAGAAACCTTAACCCAAATTGTTATCTTCCAATAATATCTTGCTAAGAGAGATTATGAACAGTTTTGGAAGTATTATTTTATGTGATTTAAATTAATATTGTCAAGGTATAGTACCAGAAACAATCTAGTACTGGCACCAAATTATTTAAAAACAGATTTTTTTTTTTGTATTAGAAATTTATTATGTTGCTTCTAATTTTTTTAAAATTTATTTATTTTTCCGCTCATACAAACGTAATAGGTACCCCTGTCCCCTCCCTCCCTCCACCCCTCCCTGGACCTCCCTGCTTCTGCCCCCTTTTCCCCTTCCTTTCCCCCTCCCTCCCTTTCTCCCAGTGCCCCCTTCCCCTATCTCTGAAGCGTCCTTTAATGTGTATATCAAATTTTCCTCTGGGTCCTCCTCTCTGATGAGGTGTAAGGACTCAGTGACATTTCCTAGAACTCTTTCTTGTGTTCCCCTTAAGTATAGGGACACTATTGTAATTGTTAATCCCTTGCTTCTAAGGATCCTAGTGCCTTTAGTCCATGCTAGACTTTGAGCGTTCAATGATATGTTGGTCATTGCGCAGATCATGCAGAGTCCTATTATAATTTCTTCGGCCCTAACTTGTGTGGAGTATCTTGCATATCATGACTCCTCCCATCCTTGTGCTCTTACAATTTTACCGCCCCCTCTTCTGCAAATTTCCTTGAACTTCAGGATGGGGAGAGATTAGGCTGCCCCAGTTTCAGGTGGTTGATATAGAGTCTCTGATGTTCTGAATTATGGTTTGTTGATTTTTTTTTTTTAGTTTTGCTGCTCCTGCAATGCCCTTGGCTCCATCCTGATGGGTATTGGATGTCACCCCCTGGCCAGAGATAAAAAGCTGTTAAAATTGGGGCTGGAGAGGTGGCTCATGGGTTAAGCCTCCGCCTTGCAGGTGTAAGGTCCTGAGTTCGGATCCTAGACCCCACGTATAGATGCCAGGTAGAAGCAGGGGCGGCCTGTGTTTCTCGTCCTGGTAGGGCAAAGCCTGTGAATCCCTGGGCAGAGTAAACAAGGAGGTGGAGGTGGTCCATGGTGGTTCCCGAATTCGCCCGTGGTTCTACATACACACATGCACACACGCACAATTGAATAAATAAAAAAAAATTAAAAAAAGCTGTTAAAATAGAGTCTTAAATAGGATAGATTCAAGGGTAGAGGAATAAGAGTAGAAGACTGCGGTGAGGGTGGATCAGTCTCCCATTGCAAAATGGTTATCTTCTCTCTGCCAGACTGTATGCCCTCCCTTTCTGGTAAGATCATACCCCATCAGTTGCAAGTTACCAGGAAGGAAAGTCTGTGAGCTCAACCAGATGTCTCATTACTTACTTGCAGTCCTTGATGGTGACCTATTTTCTCTGCTGTAGCATGATCCCTTCTCTCCTTGTTTCTGGTGCGCCTTCCTTCCCCTTCTCTCCCGTTTGTAATCTTTGCAATTACTGTAGGTATTACAGAGTTTTATCTTTGAATGTGTCTCTAAGTGGGTTTGGTACTAGAATCTACCTATTAGGGAGGACATACGGTGCTTAATTTTCTGTCTGGGATACCTCACTCAATATAATTGTTTCTAATTCCATCCATTTCCTGGCAAATTGCATTAATTCATCATTTTTGATGGCTGAATAGTATTCCATTGTATAAATGTACCACATTTTTCTTATCCATTCGTCAATTATTGGACATTTGGGTTGATTCCATGACTTTGCTATTGTAAACAGTGCTGCTATGAACATGGTCGTGCTTGTGCTATCGAGGTGAATTTTTGCTGTATGGCGGGTTATTCCCAGAAGTGGAATAGCTGGGTCATATGACATTTCAATCTTTAACTTTTCAAGAATGGCCATACAGTTTGCCAGAGTGGCTGCATGAGCCTGCATTCCCACCAGCAATGTAGGAGAGTTCCCCTTTCTCCACATCCTCTCCAGCATTTGTTGTTGTTTGTATTGTGGATTTTTGCCATCCTGACTGGAGTGAGATGATATCTCAGGGAGGTTTTGATTTGCATTTCCCTGATGGCTAAGGACATGGAGCATTTTTAAAGATATTTGTTAGACATTTTTTTTTAATTTTTATTTTTTATTTTTTATCTTATTTATTTTATTTTTTATTTCCATTTTGTTAGACAGTTTTAATTTCGTCCTTGGTAAAGTTTAAGTTCCAAGGCCCATTTTTTTTATATTTTTATTTTTTTCACAAGTTAAGTTTTTATTGTTACAGATTTTAACTCTGAAACACAATCCAGCCAGTAGTTGGGTGGCTCTTAAGTGTAAGCACAGTACTTGGAAGACTAAAACAGGATAGCCATAGGTTCCAGGTTAGTTTGAATGTGAGACCATCTCAAAAACATCCAAATTCCACTGGTGGTGGTGGTGATACAAAGGTCTATTAATTCATAATCACTTAAAAGCAACCAGGAAGTACTGCAACTTGAATTCATGAGCCAGTTCTCCAAAGGAAACCAACAACTTTGTTTCAGAAAGAGGCAACACATGAAGAGAACCAATTATACACAGGAAAACGCTGTTCCTTTTAGTCAAAGGCATCAAGACCTGCTCTATCTTCAGGATTTATTTCAGATCCTTTACTTGGGAACTGCCAAGACCATTTAACAATTTTTTAAGCTCATTATAAATTGTAAATGTCGCCCTTTCACCCCACCCTGCTCCGCCGGTGGGGACGCGCGCGAGGTCCAGGCGGGCCTCACCCCGCGACTCTAGGTAAGTCCCGGCCGCCCCCGCCCACCAGAATCCTAGGTCAGCCCAAAGGGACCCGGGTCCGACTCCCGCCATCCAGCCGGAGCCGCGCGCAGGGCCAAGGGACGACGAGGACCTCCCTCTGCGCCCGGGCCCCGCCCCAGCTGCCCTCGGGTTAAATAGCTCCACGCCGTCGCCCCCATCCTCCCTTTCACCCCATCGCGCTCTGCCGGTCTGGACGCACGCGCCCGGTCCAGCCGGGTGACCTAGGTAAGCTCTGTCCCTGCCCACCCCCAGAACCCCAGGCCAAATAATTCAGTTTAGTGAAATTGAAAGATCTTAAGATTTAAAACGACAATGCCAAAGTCAAAGTGCAAATCCATGAGAAGCAACACTCAAGTAAACAAATTTCCCACTGAAGAAATTAATCCCATAATGTTAGACTCCAACCAGAACAAACCCGTGGAAAAAGGCCAAGAAAGCCTGACCCAGGATAACGACTTTCAAAATATGATCATTACCATGTTCAATACTAAGAAAGAGGAAATCAGGGAGGAATTACATAATCGAATCAATCGCTTTGAAGAGGAACACAACAGACACTTGGAGGAGTTGAGAAAAACAGTGCAAGAAACAAAACTGGCATAGAGCAGTTAAAACAGACTCAAGCAGAGTTTAAAACTGAGCTAGAAGACAAGTTTTCAACCCAGAACTCCACAGAGAGTCTTATCAACAGAACTAACGAAGCAGAAAACAGAATTTCAGACCTTGAAGATAAAGTGGGAGTACTAACCAGCTCAATGGAAGAGGTTGTTAAAGCCAAAAAGATACTTGAGAGAAATATCCAAGAGATATGGGACACCCTGAAGAAGCCTAACATGCGTATTCATGGAATACCAGAGCAAGAATCTCAAAATACCACCCCTGAGGAAATTTTTCAAACGATCATCAAGAAAACTTTCCTCATCTAAAAAAAGAGAGGCCCATCCATATACAAGAGGCATTCCGCACCCCAAACAGATATGACCAAAACAGAAGCTCGCCACAGCAAATAACAGTCAAAACACTCCACATCCAAGATAAAGAACTGGTGCTGAGAGCTTCAAGGGAGAAAAAACAAATCACTTTTAAAGGTAAACCTATTAAAATAACAAATGACTTCTCAGTCGAAACAGTAAAAGCAAGAAGAGCTTGGAGAGACATACTTCAAGTATTGAATGAGCAAAAATGTGAACCCAGGCTGATTTAACCTGCAAAACTATCCTTCGTGATCGAGGGAGAAAGAAAAACTTTCCAGCACAAAGACAACTTTAAGGGATACATGTCCACCAAACCAGGCCTTCAAAAAATGCTAGAAATGATACTCAAGCATGAAGAAGAAAACAGGCATATCTAGGAGAACAGAAGGCAAATATAATACCATTAAAAGCGAAGCAATATACTTATAAAAACTACTAAACATAATAAATGTCTGGAATTAAAAATAGTTTCTCCATTATAACACTAAATGTTAATGGAATTAATTCACCAATCAAGAGACACAGATTACAAACTTGGATTAAAAATCACAATCCATCAATCTGCTGCCTGCAGGAAACCCATCTCACCACAAAAGATAGGCAAGCTCTAAAACTAAAAGGCTGGTCAACAATTCTACAAGCTAATGGAAGCAGAAAACAGGCAGAGGTAGCCATTATGTTATCAGACAAAGTGGACTTCAAACCAAAGAAAATTATAAGAGACACGGATGGATACTACATTTTAGTCACAGGTACAATTCACCAGGAAGACTTCACAATACTGAACATATATGCACCCAATACGGGCCCCTCCACATTCATTAAGAAAACCCTACAGCATCTAAAGCAAGAAATCAACCCCCAAACGATAATTCTTGGGGACTTCAACACCGCCCTCTCAACATGGGATAGATCAACAGGTCAAAAGCTTAACAGAGACACTTTGGAACTTAATCAAACCCTGAAAGAAATGGACCTTACAGATCTCTATCGAACTTTTCACCCACGTACCAAAGAATACACATTTTTCTCAGCAGCACACGGAACTTTCTCCAAAATAGATCACATATTGGGCCACAAAAAGAATCTACACATGTACAAAAAAGTTGAAATTCTAACCTGTGCCCTATCAGACCACCACGGCCTAAAGCTGGACATCCACAACACAACAAATGAGAGAAAATACACTAACTCCTGGAAACTTAACACTATTATGCTGAATGAGAACTGGATTCAGGAAGAAATTAAAAAGGAAATTCAAGGTTTCCTGAAAGTGAATGATAATGAAAATACAACTTACCAAAATCTCTGGGACACAATGAAAGCTGTTCTAAGAGGTAAGTTCATAGCTCTTAATGCCTACATCAAAAAAATGGAAACATCAGAAATAAACAATTTAACAATGCAGCTTAAAGCTTTAGAGAAACTAGAGCAATCTGATCCCAAAAGTAGTAGAAGAGAGGAGATTAGCAAAATAAGGGGAGAAATATCTGAAATCGAGATTAAGAAAACGATAGAAAAAAATCAACCAGTCAAAAAGCTGGTTCTTTGAAAAAATCAATAAGATTGATACACCCCTAGCTAAATTAACCAAAAGCAGGAGAGAGAAAACGCAAATTAACAAAATCAGAAATGAACATGGAGTTATCACTACTGATACCCAAGAAATCCAGAGAATTATAACATCATATTTCAAAAACTTATACTCTGTGAAGTTTGACAACACAAAAGAGATGGATGAATTTCTAAGTAAACACAACTTACCTAAATTGAATCAGGAAGTTGTGAATTATTTAAAAAGTCCTATAACATATAAGGAAATTGAGGAAGTAATCTTGAATCTTCCTACCAAAAAATGTCCTGGACTAGATGGATTCAGCACAGAGTTCTACCAGACATTTAAGGAGTTAATAGCACAAGCATGACCATGTTCATAGCAGCACTGTTTACAATAGGAAAGACATGGAATCAACCCAAATGTCCAACAGTTGCTGAGTGGATAAGGAAACAGTGGTACATCTATACAATGGAGTACTACTCAGCCATCAAAAATTATGAATTACTGGAATTTGTTGGGAAATGGATGTCATTGGAAACAATTATATTAAGTGAAGTATCCGAGACCCAGAAAATTAAGCGCCGTATGCACTCCCTAATAGGTGGCTCCTAATATCAAACCCATCCAGCCCATCTTGAGACACTCATAGGTAAATCTATGTATTACCTACAGTAAGTGCAAGGATTATGAACAGGAGGGATGGGGTTGGAGGGCCACACCAGAAACAAGGAGAGAAGTGACCATGTAACAGTAGAGAAAATAGGCCTCCATCAAGGACTGCAAGAAACTAATGTGACACCTAGTTAAGTTCACAATTCGTTTCTGATCATTTACAACTAAGGGGGTATGAACTCACCTGAAGGGGAGGACATATAGTCCGGCAGATTAAAAAGTAACCATTTTGCAAATGGGTGATTGACCCCTCCAATTGCCTAAGGCCATATGACCCTGGGATTCCAATTTTGGTTATAAGTATTACATCTACCCTTGAATGTGCTCTTATAATACGACTCCAGTTTAACAGCTTTCTGTCTCTGGCCAGGGGGTGACATACAGTGCCCATCACGATGGAGTGAAGGGCATTACAGGAGCAACAAAACTGCAAAAGAAAATCAACGAACCACTATCCAGAACTTCAGAGACTCTATATCAACCACCTAGAACTAGGCCAGACTAATCTCTCCCCATCCTGAAGCTCAGGGACATTTGCGGAAGAGGGGGCGGTAAGAGTGTAAGAGCACAAAGATGGGAGGAGCAATGATATGCAAGATACTGCACACAAGTTAGGGCCGAAGCAATCATAATTGGACATTGTATGCCCCTCGCAATGTCCAACACACTATTGACCTCACAAAGTCTAGCATCTGCTAAAGGCACCAAGATCCTTGGAGGCAAGGGATTGACAGCCACAATAGTGTTCCTATGCTTAAGGGGAACACAGGAAGGGGTTCAGGGAAATGCCACTGGGTCCTTGTAAGTCATCGGAGAGGAGGGCCCAGAGGAGAGTCAGGCATGCACAAGAAAGGACTCTGGGAATCCGGGGCGGGAGGCACCGGGGAATGGGGCGGGAGGGGTGAGGGGAGGGGGAGCAGGGGGTTCGGGGGGAGGAGGAGGGAGGGAGGGAACTGGTGTACCTATTAAGTTTGTATGAGCTGAAATAATAATAAAAATGTATTATATAATAAAAAAATAAATTGGGGGATGGGGCGGGAGGGGTGAGGGGAGGGGGAGCAGGGGGTTCGGGGGGAGGAGGAGGGAGGGAGGGAGGGAACTGGTGTACCTATTAAGTTTGTATGAGCTGAAATAATAATAAAAAATGTATTATATAGGCTGGAGAGGTGGCTCAGGGGTTAAGCCTCTGCCTTGCAGGCGGAAGGTCCTGAGTTCGGATCCCAGATCCCACGTATAGACGCCGGGCGGAAGTGGGGGCGGTCTGCGCTTCTGGTCCTGGTAGGGCGGAGCCTATGAATCCTGGAGCAGAAGGAGGTGGAGGCATCCATGGTGGTTCCCGAATTCGTCCGTGGTTCTACACACACACAGACACACACACACACACACACGCGTGCGCACACATACATATGCACAATTGAATAAATAATAAAAAAAGATTAAAAAAAAAAGATACAGAAAAAACTTTAAAAAAAATGTATTATATAATAAAAAAATAAATTGTAAATGTCCAGTATATGAAGAAAATGTGAATGAATTTTATTTTATATGGTTTAATTGGGGAAAGGGATTCAACTTTTATTGTTAGAATCTGACAAGTTTGAATACTTGTAAAAGGAATCACCCACCAAATCCCATCTAGTAAAGTTTCAGATGACCAGTTACTATATCAATTAGGTGTGCTGGTCCTGGTCCAATTCCTAGGACAGTCCAAGAGCCTGTCCAGCTCTTGGATTAAATTTACAGTCAGTCCCAACATTTTTGCGTGGGTCAGTAATTCAGCCAGGGTCTCTTCATCAGGAGCTTTGACCACCACTTTGGGCTGGCCACAGTATTCCAACACTCTTTAAGCACTTGAGGGTTTCTTCTTTGAATCTGCTTGTAAGCCGCAACAGCAGCGTGAGAACACTAAGCTGCGACTTTCCCTTTTCCCATCTTCAAGTCATTTCGAACCACAATAATCATTTTATACTCCCCACTTTCTCCCAAGACGCTTGCTTCGGTTCCAGTCTCTGGGTTTGTTCCATTTGCTGAGTTTTGGGGGAGCATGCCAAAGCGTGCCCGAAGGCCCCTGCCCAAGAACATGCCACAAGCAACTCCAGCAGCCAGGCTGAGTGTATTAGGATGAGCCAAGTACTCCATAACCAAGGACTTGGAGAGCATCTGCGCTCACTGGCGCTTTCCAGTTCTTTTCTCAGCAGAGAAGCACGCTACTCGTGCCCCAGCTACTTCTTCCGGCCTCTCCCCAAGGCCCGTTTTTTAATTGGCCCATTTGTTTCCTTGGTGTTTAGTTTTCTAAGTTCTTTGTACACTTTGGATAATAGAGCTCTATCAGATATAAGGTTAGTGAAGATTTTTTCCCATTCTGTGGGTTGCCTTTGTGCTTGAGTTACAATCTCTTTATCTGAACAGAAGCTCTTTTAATTTCATAAGATCCCATCTGTTGAGTGTTCGTTATATTGACTGCGCTATTGGATTTCCAATTAGGAACTGTTGGCCTAGTCCAATCAGCTCGAGGGAGTTCCCTACCCTTTCAACTAAGGTTTTTTTTAATAATCTATGGCCTTATATTGAGGTCCTTGATCCATTTGGAATTAAGTCTTGTACATGGTGACAAGTACAGGTCCAGTTTTAATCTTCTGCATGTGGACATCCAGTTTTGCCAGCACCATTTGTTGAAGATGCTATTCTTCTTCCATTGGATTTTTTGGGCCCCTTTGTCAAAGATCAAATGGCTGTAGTTGTGTGGGCTTATATCTGGGTCTTCAACCCTTATGCATTGATCTGTGTGTCTATTTTGGAGCCAGTACCAGGCTGTCTTTATTACCATGGATTTCTAGTATAGACTAAGGTTTGGTATGGTGATACCTCCAGCAATGTTTTTGTTACTCAGGATTGTTTTTGCTATCCTGGGTCTTTTGTGCCTCCATATGAACGTTGAGATTGTTTGGTCAACTTCTTTAAAGAATTGCTTTGGGATTTTAATTGGTATAGCATTGAATTTGTATATTGCCTTTGGTAGGATGGTCATTTTTACGATAGTGATTCTGCCAATCCAGGAACATGGGAGGTCTTTCCACCTTCTAGTGTCTTTTGCAATTTCTTTCTTTAGGGTTTTAAAGTTAAAAAGATTTTTTGAATGTAAAATTATTTCAGAAATTCATCGTTTATGTATTTTATTGAATTAATAGAGTTATGGAGTATTATTGTCAATATATATTCCTTTAAAAATTTTAAAAATAATTAAAAATATTTTATCTACTCTGTGTGTGTGTGTGTGTGTGTGTGTAAGAGGGCACTGTATGTCCTTGTGGAGGACCAATGGTGATTTCAGGAATCATTCTGGATCGCTTCTACCTCCTTGCTTCACTCTGGGATTCCCAGGCTCCCTCCCACCAGAGCTGGAAATGCAGGCAGCCCCTGTATCAGCCTGGCGTTTTCATATGGACCTGGGATCTGAACTCAGAAGGACTGGGATCCTTCTGCTTGCACAGCAGTGTCTTAACCCCTGAGCCATCTCTCCAGCTCCTTTTTAAAAATTTATTTATTTATTTATTTATTATTATTTCCGCTCATACAAACTTAACAGGTACACCAGTCCCCTCCTGCTCCCCCCTCCCGCTCCCCTCCCTTCCCATCCCCAAGTGCTTCCCCTCCCAATCCCTGGAGCATCCTTTAATGTGCATGCCAAACTCTCCTCTGGGTCCTTTTCTCCCATGAGGTGCAAGGACCCAGGGGCATTTCCCAGAACCCTTTCCTGTTTTCCCCTTAAGCTTAGGAACAGTATTGTGACTGTCAGTCCCTAGCCTCCAAGGATCCTAGTGCCTTTAGTCCATGCTAGACTTTGTGAGGTCAATAATGTGGTGGACATAGCACAGGTCGTGCAAAGTCCTATTATGATTGCTTTGGCCCTAACTTGTGTGGAGTATCTTGCATATCATTACTCCTCCCGTCCTTGTGCTCTTACAATCTTACTGCCCCCTCTTCTGCAAATTTCCTTGAGCTTCAGGATGGGGAGAGATTAGGCTGGCCCAGTTCCAGGTGGTTGATATAGAGTCTCTGATGTTCTGAATTATGGTTTGTTGATTTTTTTTTCAGTTTTGCTGCTCCTGCAATGCCCTTGGCTCCATCCTGATGGGTATTGGAAGTCATCCCTTGCAGTCCTTGATGGTGGCCTATTTTCTCTGTTGTAACATGGTCCCCTCTCTCCGCACCATCCTCCTGTTTATAATCTTTATAATTATTGTAGGTATTACAGAGATTTGTCTTTGAGTGTCTCTAAGTGGGTTTGGTACTAGGATCCACCAATTAGGGAGTACATACGGTGCTTAATTTTCCGTGTCTGGGATACCCTTTTTAATATTTTTTGACATCTCCATATAGAAATAAAATGAATTTAAGCCATTTTTACCCCATAGTTCCTGATCTTACCCCTCCTACTTTTCCCATGTGAAAACTTTCTTTCCACACAGTCTCCCCACTACTTTCATGTCTTTTTGTGTGTGTGGCCCACTGAGTTCCATCAGGTTACCTGTGTGGGCATTTGCCTGAGCACTTGCTGGAGCATGGAGGATATATCAGTGACAATACCACTGACAATAGTAGCTCCCCTTCTTGCAGACATATGCCCTAAGAGAGGAGTGGTGCCTAATATCCTCTTCTTAAAGTGAGCGCAGATACATGAAGTACACGGCTGTAGCAGCCTGTCTATTTCTTGTTCTCAGACTCTTATATTCCTACTACCTCTTCAGTGATGTTCCCTGATCCATGGGACTGAGGTTGGTTTAGTTGTCCTATTTAGGGCTAAATATTACATAGTCATTTATTATTTGCACTTTTGCTAGTTATGATTCTCTATATTAAATGTCTTCCAATTCAAATGGAAGTTCTTCAGTTGAAATTTGAGACTTGCACTTATCTACAAGTATAATGAAAATTTCTTAGCTGTTTGGCTATCTTACACTTCGGCTATATAAGAATTATTTTTCTCAGTAGTCTCATGAATATTTGTTGTATTTTTCTTTCTTTATGATAGATATTCTTGCTCTGTTGAGATGGAATGTCAATTTAGTTTTGATTTGCGTGTTTCTGAGGACTGAAGATGTTGAATATTTGTTTCACATATTTATAGGCAGATTGTGGTACTTCTTTTGACCATTCTTTTCTTGATTAATATCTTCATTTGCTGATTGGATGATTTTGCTTTTCTTTTGCTGTTCTGTTTCTTTTTCAATGCTTTATGTGGTCTGGATATTTATTCCATTTCAGATGGGTAACCTGCACAAATTTCTCTGATACTTTGTTAATTATGTTGTTTTTTTAAAATTTTTTCATAGGCAGAAGCTTTATGTAATTTCATTTCTCAAAATCATCTTGTTTTTTTTTTTGTGGGCTACTGCACTTGTGTTCAGAAATCAATGATTACTCCTGTTTGTTCAATGGCCCTCTGTTATCTAACATTTTCAGAATTTAAATCTTACATTATAGACTACTCCATTATAGATTTTTTTGGATATGTTGAAAAAGATATATTTTCATACCTCTACATGTAGATACCCAGTTGCCTTAACAAAATTCACTAAATAGCTTGTTTACTTTTATCATAATGATAGACTCACACCTGGTTCATGCAGTGTATGAAGGAAGTAAAGTAAGAAATTGAGGAAGAGACAGAAGAACCACAGGAATAATGTGGTTGCATACTTTCATGGCATGTCACCTTACCAGTAGCAGTATGAATAAAGTGCCTTGCTAACAACATTGAACCAGCTGACAGTACAAAAGTAGGTTTTGCTTTACTTCCAACTCCAACTACCTACAATATTATCTTTGGCTTATGCTGAAACATTCAGAGAAAATAGGAATAAAGAGAAATAGGAAAGAAAGACAAATCGAAATCAAATGGCTTTGATTATCATACTGCTTGTTAGGGAGAAAGAGCATCATGCCTTAGGGATATTTGAAACTTAGCTTACACAGCTTTTACCCAAAGACACTCACAAACTAGATTCCTGCATGCTTATGTGTACTCCCCAAATTCCAACTTTCTTTCAACTCTGTGCAAATAATAGACATAAAAAAATGACCCAGTTCAATATCCCTTTGGAAGTACTTCATAAATATTGCCAAAAGTTCTTCCATATGATGAAAATTTCCACTAAAATATTCATTTTTTTCTGTAGACCTTTAGGTAGGTTACCTTTTCATTGCATCTGCAATGATTTCTTGTGAGTTGAGGTTCACGATTATTATAATCTTTACTATATACATATATATGTCACTTCTCTGTAGTGAGAGAAGTAGTCATGAGTATTAGACAAAATAGCGTATATACAAGAATAGAAGAGTATATCAGAAGGCAAAAAGACCTTTTTAAAGAATTTCACACGTATTAATATCCATGTTTAATGAAGACCGGTCACACTGCAATCATTCAGGAGATGCTCATATATTTAACTACCCATCTGCATAGTCTCCTCATTGCCACCTTCATTTCTTGATTCCTGAAGGTGTAGATCACAGGATTCAGAAAAGGAGTGACGACTACATCAAATATGCCCAGAAACTTATCCAAGTGTGTAGAAGAAGAAGGCCATGTGTAGAAGAACATCAAAGGACCAAAGAACAGGACTACCACAGTGATATGAGCTGAGAGTGTGGACAGAGCTTTAGAGGAGCCACTGGAAGAGTGTTTCTGAACAGTCACTATGATGACAATGTAGGAAATGATCAGTATGAAGAAGGAGCCCACAGACAAAAATCCACTGTTGATGGAGACGAGCAATTCCAGTTGGGAGGTGTCTATGCAAGCAAGTCTGATAAATCGAGGAAGATCACAGAAGACACTGTCCAACACATTAGGGCCACAGAAAGGTAAGTTTACTACAAAGGCCAGTTGAACAGTAGAGTGTGTGAGGCCAACCATCCAGGCAGTCACTACGAAGAAAATGCACAGTCTTGGGTTCATAATGGTGAGGTAATGGAGAGGCTTACATATGGCCACATACCTGTCAAAAGCCATGGCTATGAGTAAACCCATCTCCACGCCACCAATTGCATGGATGAAGAATATTTGTGTGATGCAACCTCTGAAGGAAATGACTTTGTGCTTTTTGAATAAGTCATAGATCATTTTGGGGGCTGTGATAGAAGAAACACTCAGGTCGATGAAGGAGAGGTTGGCCAGCAGAAAGTACATGGGAGAGTGTAAGTGAGAGTCAGAAGCTACTGTAACCATGATGAGTGAGTTTCCTACTATTCCAGCCACGTAAAGCACAGAGGAGAGCACAAAGAGCAGAA
Source organism: Typhlomys cinereus (assembly GCA_023101885.1). NCBI lineage: Eukaryota > Metazoa > Chordata > Mammalia > Rodentia > Platacanthomyidae > Typhlomys > Typhlomys cinereus. Next base: position 1,548,266 of record JALPQD010000422.1, on the reverse strand, counting down.
GCTGGATATTCCATGAATCGGTGAGTCCCAGGAACACAAACTCTGCTACTGCAGAGCGATTCAGTTCTTCCATTGTTTTCATTGACAATGTTTCCTGAAAGAGAACAGGAGAAACTGAAAATTATGACATTTTGCATGTTTCTTTGGTGTACACATGTTTTGCACATGTCAGTGCATATGTGCCCCTGTGCTTGTTCATGGAAAATCAGATATTTTCAATTTTTGTTTTCCTGGATCATGTTCTACCACTTTTTCTGAGACATTTTTCCTCTAAACTTAGATTGGCTAAACTGTCTATTCAGCTTGATTCTGTTATCCTTCTCTCTCTTTAGGCCTCTAGCTCTCTGGTTAGAGATTTATACTATAATGCCCAGTGTTTTACATAGGGATTAGGGAATGAACTAGATCTTAATTGCTGTGAGCAAGCACTTTACCCACTGAGCTATCTTTCAGTCCTTGGTAATTATATTAATAGAATGTAAGGAGAGTTCTCAAAGATCTGAAAGTCTGTTTGTACTTTACCATCACAACCAATCTAAAGAGTAACAAATATCTGAGTTGATAGCTGGTATTGTCAAAAGGTAAGTCTGGGGCGGATGTAAAAAGAAACTCTCATACACTATTGCTCAGAATATAAATAAATATATATAAATATATAAATATATATTATATAAATATAAACTCATTGTGAACAACAAAATGGAGATTTCTCTAACAATTAAAAATAGACCAAGTAGGTCTGGGCCCCGCCCGGACCCCAGCCCCTTGCCTCCTCCTGCCCGCACGCTGCTGCCCCCGCTGTCCTCCAGGTCTCAGGTCCCAGGTGAGTGAGTCCACCCAGCCCCCCACCCGGTGCCCCTGTCTCCCAGCGGCACCCAGGCGGCCTCTGGAATTGCCTGGGCCCTGCCCCAGACCGCAGCCCCTTTCTTCCTACGCCCCAGGCCTCTGCCAGACAGGACTTGCTCACATTCCTCCATCTCTGGAGCTTGGGTGGGCCCTAAGCCAAGTCCCAGGTCCCAGGTGAAGAATTCTGCTATTAACATAAGACCCTTTGCCTCTCCGGCCCACCCGGGACCCAGGCACATGGTCCAGGGAAGACACACTGCTACTCAGAATTCAATAGAGTCCAAAGGAAACTCAAGCAAAACTCTAAGGGACAAAGGCCATTCATCTGGAGTCCTCTACGATCATCCTGTCATGTAGGAGAGATTCTTCACATGCAGCCCAAAGATAAGTAAACTTCCTTTTTTTCACCTTACTGATCCTTTCTAGTATCAATTGTTGTAGATCAACTTCTCCATACAGCTACCCCCAAAACATATACAACTCCAGGGAGTACATCACTCACCCTCACATATCACCAAGATATTAAATCACAAAAGTGCACTACTATACTAATATTCACCCCTTGTCTACTTAACCTGACTTAACTGATGTACTAACAGCCTAATAGCCTCATCTAGGAAATTACAATAACAATAGACAAACATACCCAATCCAAGGCAAGCACTAGTAATAACTGGCAAGGATAATAATACCAACTAAATCAGTTCACTGAAAAACACACAGAAACTGAAAGATCTTAAGAAACAAAACAATGCCCAAGACAAAGTGCAGATCCATGAGAAACAAAACCCAAGAAGATCAATCTCCCACCCAAAGAATTAACCCCATAATGATGGATTCCGACAAGAACAATTTCACAGAAAATAGCCAAGAAAGCCAGACCGAACATAACGACTTTCAGAGTATGATCATTACCATGATTAATACTATGAAAGAGGAAATCTGAGAAGAGTTAAACAACCGCATCAACCACTTTGAACAGAAACACAACAGGCATTTGGAGGAGTTCAGAAAAACAGTTCAAGAAACAAAAATAGGCATAGAGCAGTTGAAACAGTCTCAGGCAGAGTTTAAAACTGAACTAAAAGACAAGTTATCTTCAACCCAAAACTCAACAGAGAGTCTTATCAGCAGAACTAATGAAGCAGAAAATAGAATTTCAGATCTTGAAGACAAAGTGGGAGAATTAAACAGCTCAATGGAAGAGATTGTTAAAGCCAAAAAGATACTTGAGAGGAACATTCAAGAGATATGGGACACCCTGAAGAAGCCTAACATGCGCATTCATGGAATACCAGAACAAGAATCCTAAAATACCACACCTGAGGAAATATATCAAATCATCATAAATGAAAACTTCCCACAACTAAAGAATGAGAAGCCCATCCAAATACAAGAGGCATTTCTCACTCCAAACAGATATGACCAAAATAGAAGATCGCCATGGCAAATAATAGTCAAAACACTCCACATTCAAGCAAAGAAAAGGTGCTGAGAACTTGAAGAGAAAAAAAGCAAGTTACTTTTAAAGGCAAACCTATTAGAATAACAAATGACTTCTCAATGGAAAGAGTAAAAGCAAGAAGAGCTTGGAGAGACGTACTTCAAGTATTAAATGAGCAAAAATGTCAACCCAGACTGACATACCTGGCGAAACTATCTGTCATGATTGAGGGAGAAAGAAAAGTTTTCCAGCACACAGACAACTTGAAGGCTTACATGTCTACCAAACCAGGCCTTCAAAAAATGCTAGAAGTGATACTCAAATTTGAAGAAAAGAACAAGCATATCCAGGAGGACAGAAGGAAAGTATAATACCACCAAAACATAAATATCAAACAATACACTTACAAAATCCACTAAACATAAAAAATGTCCAGAATTAAAAAGAATTTCTCCATTATAACATTAAATGTCAATGGTATTAACTCACCGATTAAGAGACACAGATTAGAAACTTGGATTAAAAACCACAATCCAACAATCTGCTACCTTCAGGAAACTCATCTCATCACAAAAGATAGGCACATCCTAAAAATGAAAGGCTGGTCCAAACTACTGCAAGCTAATGGAACCAGGAAATAGGCAGGGGTAGCCATTATGCTTTTGGACAAAGTGGACTTCAAACCAAAGAAAATCATAAGAGACACAGATGGATACTACATTTTAATCACAGGTACAATTCACCAGGAAGACTTCACAATACTGAACATTTACGCACCCAATATGGGCCCCTCCACATTCATTAAGAAAATCCTACAGTGTCTAAAGCAAGAAATCAACCCCCAAAACGATAATTCTTGGGGACTTTGACACTGCCCTCTCAACATGGGATAGATCAACAGGTCAAAAGCTGAACAGAGACACTTTGGAACTTAATCAAACCCTGAAAGAAATGGACCTTACAGATCTCCATCGAACTTTTCATCCACGCACCAAAGAATACACATTTTTCTCAGCAGCACATGGAATGTTCTCCAAAATAGATCACATATTGGGCCACAAAATGAATCTACACATATACGAAAAAGTTGAAATTCTAACCTGTGCCCTATCAGACCACCATGGCCTAAAGCTGGACATCCACAACACATCAAACAAGAGAAAATACACTAACTCCTGGAAATTTAACACTATGATGCTGAATGAGAACTGGATTCAGGAAGAAATTAAAAAGGAAATTCAAGATTTCCTGAAAGTGAATGATAATGAAAATACAACTTACCAAAATCTCTGGGACACAATGAAAGCTGTCCTAAGAGGTAAGTTCATAGCTCTTACTGCCTACATCAAAAAATGGAAACATCAGAAATAAATAACAATGCAACTTAAAGCTTTAGAGAAACTAGAGCAATCTGATCCCAAAAGTAGTAGAAGAGAGGAGATTAGCAAAATAAGGGGAGAAATATCTGAAATCAAAATTAGGAAAACGATAGAGAAAATTAACCAGTCAAAAAGCTGGTTCTTTGAAAAAATCAATAAGATTGATACACCCCTAGCTAAATTAACCAAAAGCAAGAGAGAGAAAACCCAAATTAACAAAATCAGAAATGAACATGGAGTTATCACTACTGATACCCAAGAAATCCAGATAATTATAACATCATATTTCAAAAACTTATCCTCTGTGAAGTTTGACAACACAAAAGAGATGGATGAATTTCTAAGTAAACACAACTTACCTAAATTGAATCAGGAAATTGTGAAGTATTTAAATAGTCCTATAACATATGAGGAAATTGAGGAAGTAATCTCGAATCTTCCCACCAAAAAATGTCCTGGACCAGATGGATTCAGCACAGAGTTCTACCAGACATTTAAGGAGGTAATAACACCAATACTCCTTAAACTGTTCCATCAAATAGCAAAGGAAGGAACACTACCAAATTCCTTCTATGAAGCTAATATCATTTTAATCCCAAAACCTAATAAAGATTCACTTGAAAAAGAAAACTATAGGCCGATCTCTCTGATGAACACAGATGCAAAGATTCTCAACAAAGTCTTAGCAAATTGGATTCAAAAACATATCAAAAAGATCATTCACGGGGACCAAGTAGGCTTCATCCCCAGCACACAAGGTTGGTAATTCATCATATAAACCAGTCCAGAGTCCAAGACCACATGATACTCTCGATAGATGCAGAAAAAGCTTTTGACAAGATCCAACAGCCTTTTATGATCAAAACGCTAGAGACAGTAGGAATGGAAGGAACCTTTATTAATATAATAAAAGCTGTGTACAACAAGCCCACAGCAAGGATTATGCTCAATGGGGAAAAATTGGAAGTATTCCCACTTCGATTAGGAACCGGACAAGGCTGTCCACTCTCACCACTTCTATTCAATATTGTACTTGAAGTCTTAGCTGAAGCCATAAGAGAAGAAAGGGACACAAGAGGGATTCAGATCGGCAGGGAAGCTATCCCTATTTGCAGATGACATGATCTTATACCTGAGTGATCCCAAAAACTCCACCAGGAAGCTCCTGGAACTAATTGAGAAGTTCAGCAGGGTGGCAGGATACAAAATAAATGTACAAAAATCAGTGGCTTTCCTATATGGCCAGAATGAAAGAAGCCCCTAAAAAAATGAAATACCTCGGTATAAACCTAACCAAGCAGGTAAAAGACCTTTACAATGAAAACTTTAAATTTACCCTCAAGAAAGAAACTGCAGAAGACACCAGAAGGTGGAAAGACCTTCCATGTTCCTGGATTGGCAGAGTCAACATCGTAAGAATGACCATCTTACCAAAGGCAATATACAAATTCAATGCTATACCAATTAAAATCCCAAAGCAATTCTTTAAAGAAATTGACCAAACAATCTCAAAATTCATATGGAGGCATAAAAGACCCAGGATAGCAAAGAAAATCCTGAGTAACAAAAACACTGCTGGAGGTATCAGTATACCAAAATTAGTCTATACTACAAATCCATAGTTATAAAAAGAGCCTGGTACTGGCTCCAAAATAGACACACAGATCAATGGATAAGGGTTGAAGACCCAGATATAAACCCACACAATTACAGCCATTTGGTCTTTGACAAAGGGGCCCAAAAAATCCAATGGGAAAAGAACAGTATCTTCTTCTTTTTTTTTTAAACATTTTTTATTATTATTTCCGCTCATACAAACTTACTAGATATACCGGTTCCCTCCCTCCCTCCTCCTGCCCCGATCCCCCTGCTCCCCCTCCCCTCACCCCTCCTTCCCTATCCCCCAATGCCTCCCCCCCCAATCCCCGGAGAAACCTTCAATGTGCCTGCCAGTCTCTCTTCTGGGCTTTCCTCTCCGATGATGTACAAGCACCCAGTGGCATTCCCCTGAATCCTTTCCTGTGTTCCCCTTAAGCAAAGGAACATTACTGTGGCTGTCAATCCCTTGCCTTGGTGCCTTTAGCAAATGCTACACTTTGTGGGGTCAATAGTGTGTTGGACATTGCTCAGGGCATGCAAAGTCCAATTGTGATTGCTTCAGCCCTAACATGTGTGGAGTATCTTGCATATCATTGCTTCTCCCATCCTTATGCTCTTACACTCTTACCGCCCCCTCTTCCACAAATTTCCCTGAACTTCAGGATGTGGAGAGATTAGACTGGCCAAGTTCTAGGTGGTTGATATAGAGTCTCTGAAGTTCTGGATTGTGGTTCGTTGATTTTCTTTTGCAGTTTTGCTGCTCCTGCAATGCCCTTCACTTCATCCTGATGGGTATTGTATGTCACCCCCTGACCAGAGACAAAAAGCTGTTAAAGTAGAGTCTTGTTATAGGAGCCCATTCAAAGGTAGATGTAATAAAAGTAGGAAACCACAGTGAGGGAGGGGTCAATCACCCATTTGCAAAATGGTTACATTTTATCTGCCAGACTATATGCCCTCCCCTTCTGGTGAGATCATACCCCCTCAGTTGTAAATGATCAGGAACGAACGTCTGTGAACTTAACCAGATGTCTCATTACTTACTTGCAGTCCTTGAAGGAGGACTATTTTCTCTGCTGTAACATGGTCCCCTCCCTCCTTGTTTCTGGTGTGGCCCTCCTACCCCATCCCTCCTAAGAACAGTATCTTCAACAAATGGTGCTGCTAAAACTGGATCTCCACATGCAGAAGATTAAAACTGGACCCGTACTTGTTACCATGTACAAGACTTAATTCCAAATGTATCAAGGACCTTAATATAAGGCCAGAGACTTTAAAAACCATAGTTGAAAGGGTAGGGAACTCCCTCGAGCTGATTGGGCTAGGGCAACAATTCCTAAACAGACATTCAATGGCACAGTCACTGCTACCAACTCTCAAGAGTTGAGATCTTGTGAAATTAAAGAGCTTCTGTTCAGATAAAGAGATTGTAACATGAGCTCAAAGGCAACCCACAGAATGGGAGAAAATCTTCACTAACCACACATCTGATAGAACTCTGCTGTCCAGAGTGCACAAAGAACTTAGAAAACTAAACACCAAGGAACCAATGGCCCAATTAAAAAATGGGCCCTGGAACTTAAAAGAAACTTTACCAGGGATGAAATTAAAATGTCTAACAAATATCTGAAAAAATGCTCCACTTCCTTAGCCATCAGGGAAATGCAAATCAAAACTTCCCTGAGATATCATCTCACCCCGATCAGGATGGCAAAAATCCACAATACAAGCAACAACAAATGTTGGAGAGGATGTGGAGAGAGGGGAACTCTCCTACATTGCTGGTGGGAATGCAGGCTCATATAGCCACTCTGGTGAGCCGTCTGGAGATTCTTAAAGAAATTAAAGATTGAAATGCCATATGACCCAGCTATTCCACTTTTGGGAATAACCCCCCATACAGCAGAGGTTCACTTCGATAGCACAAGCACGACCATGTTCATAGCAGCACTGTTTACAATAGCAAAGTCATGGAATCAGCCCAAATGTCCAACAGTTGATGAGTGGATAAGGAAACAGTGGTACATCTATACAATGGAGTACTACTCAGCCATCAAAAATGATGAATTACTGGATTTTGCCGGGAAATGGATGTCATTAGAAACAATTATATTAAGTGAAGTATCCGAGACCCAGAAAATTAAGTGCTGTATGTACTCCCTAATAGGTGGCTCCTAGTACCAAACCCACCCAGCCCACCTAGAGACTGTAATTCCAAGGATTATGAACAGGAGGGATGGGGTAGGAGGGCCACACCAGAAACAAAGAGAGAAGGGACCATGTTACAGCAGGGAAAATACGCCTCCATCAAGGACCCAAATAAGTAATGAGACATCTAATTAAGTTCACAGACTTTTGTTCCTGATCATTTACTACTGAGGGGGTGTGATCTCACCAGAAGAGGAGGGCATATAGTCTGGCAGATAAAAAGTAACCATTTTGCAAATGGGTGATAGACCCCTCCCTCACTGTGGTTTCCCACTTTTATTACATCTACCTTTGAATGTGCTTTTATCACAAGACTCTAGTTTAACAGCTTTTTGTCTCTGGCCAGGGAGTAACATACAATGCCCACCAGGATGGAGTGAAGGGCATTGCAGGAGCAGCAAAACTGCAAAAGAAAATCAAAAAACCACAATCCAGAACTTCAGAGACTCTATATCAACCACCTAGAACTAGGCCAGCTTAATCTCTCCCCATCTTGAAGCTCAGGGAAATTTGCAGAAGAGGGGGCGGTAAGAGTGTAAGAGCAAAAGGATGGGAGAAGCAATGATATGTAAGATACTCCATACTAGTTAGGGCTGAAGCAATCATAATTGGACTTTGCAAGCCCTGCGCATTGTCCAACACACTGTTGACCTCACAAAGTCTAGCATCTGCTAAGGGCACCAAGATCCTTGGAGGCAAAGGATTGGCAGCCACAGCAGTGTTCCTATGCTTAAGGGGAACACGGGAAAGGGTTCAGGGAAAGGCCACTGGATCCTTGTACGTCATCAGAGAGGAGGGCCCAGAGGAAAATCAGACATGCACAAGAAAGGACTCTCTGGGAATTGGGGTGGGAGGCACTGGGGGATGGGGAGTGAAGGGGGTGGGTTGGGGGAGCAGGGGGTACGGGGGGAGGAGGAGGGAGGGAGGGAACTGGTGTACCTAATAAGTTTGTATGAGCTGAAATAATAATAAAAATGTGTTAATAAAAAAAATGCCGGGAAAGAATTGGCAGTGGCCTTTGTCTCCTGCCTTAGAAGTTGAGGAATGGGACATCCTACAGCAAAACAAGAAAGGGGTAGAATAATTCAGGATGATTCCTGAAAGCAACTTTGGGCCTCCACAGGTACACACTGTGCCCTCTGATACATACAGCCAGACACACAGACACTATATATGTGTGTATATATATACACACATATATGAAAAAATTAAAATAGAAGTGTACATGTTTATTAATAGCATGAATGAAGTCACAGATTATTTGTATTAATAGAAAGTGAAAAAATACAGAACATATAAGAAGATGGACAAATATTGAAGGTCTCACACTATGAATCTGAAGAAATGATACTCATAGAAGCAGAGGATGCAATGGTGGAACATGTGATGAAGGAAGTGAGTGTGGAAGTGGAGTGAGCAGAAGTTGGTTAAAATGTATAAGCAATGAGACAGGATTGTTAGTTTCTAAGTATGTGTTATACAGCATTGTAGGTACAATAGTAGACTGCACACTGGAAAATTATTATGAGTATATCTTCAAATGTTTCACCACAAATAAGTCTGTAAGTGATGCATATTAACTAGGCAGATTTAATCATCTCATTGACATATATTTTGAAACATAGCATTTTATACCATATATATGTCTTTAAAATATTGATTTGCATACATATTTTCCCATATTTTATTTTTTTCCTAATGCCCCTATTCTCTTCATCTCCTTCCCCTTTCCCATAGTTCTCCACTGTACTCTCCCTCCTTCCCCTCTTTCTTTCACCCCCCCTTCCTCCCCTTCTCCTGGTGCCTCCTCATTCCTTCCTCCCATCCTCTGGAGCATCCATTTACATGAGCACCTAACCTCTCTCTGAGTCCTCCACCCTAGTGAGGGTTCAGGACTCAGTGGCATAGCCCAGGGCCCTTTCTTGGGCTCCCTGTTATCATGAGTACTCTATCATGATTGTTTAATCCCTTGCCTCTAAGGATCCTACTGCCTGAAGCCTCTTCCCCTGTTATCCATGCTAGACTTTGGGGGTCATTGACATGTCAGCCATTTATACACTAATTTTAAATGGTGACTATACAGACAAATGAGTATCAGGTAGTCGTGGTGTTCCATTTGGTATAGCTTTCTCTTGTATGGTTACAGTGATGCTCCTTATGAGATAGCAGATAAGTTCTTTTGATTTTTGATTCAATACTACTCTGTATTCTGTTTCAGTCACACAAAAGTTTTCACTTTTGCCAAATGCTGAATATATTTCCACGGTGTAAATCTCACTCTATTAAATAGCTTTTCCTTCCTCTTCTCCATGTCTACACAATACTGAATTCGAAGTTTATCAAATGTTTGTCAAAACTATCATATTTGCTTAATATCATTAGCATTGATAAGATTAGCATTATAGTTTAGTAAAGTGATCCTAAGAATAACCTAGCAAATAGTTTTGTATCATAGAGGGATTGCAATGTAATTGTGCTTGCATTCTTCAAAACAAAGAAAAGGGACCCGTGTGTACATGTAGGCATGAGAACTATTAGTTACCAGTTCTAATAATGTTCGGGAATTTGCAGATGCTTAGAAACTTCTGTAGCTATTTGGCACTACAGAAATCTCAAGTGTCTGCATTTTCATTCTAGCAATATATCTGTTAAAGAAGTGTTAAGAGTACATATGGATCCTTAGCTTACACCTCTGAAAGGAATCATGGTATAGTAGAAAACATTCTGTTTAATCCTTGAATCAAGGGATTATCATGCTATACTGTAGTTGTACTTATATTCAGAGCAGCATAAAGAAATATTACACAGAATACCAGCACTGGGTTGAAATGGCCCAGATAAATACCATTGAGAAGTTAATATCATGCTGAGTACATAACTTCTGTTTATTTATCTACTGAATAAGTTAAAAATGTAGATAAATTTTTAAAGATTTAATTACTAAGAAAAAAGTTGTGTATGTATGACGTAGATATCCTTGGTGGTGTTTCTTTCCTCTGCTTTAATTACCTTTCATAGTTTCTAACACATGAGACAAATGAATAAATAAGAAGGAAGTGGAGTTGATAGTCACAGAGAATCAAAACAGCACATCAAAAATGTATCGTATCTTTTTACTCAATAATTGGTTGCAATATTTATCTTGCTCTAGTGATCAAAATTTGATTCCAAATATAAATTCAAGGTACTTGCTTTCATAATGCACTGTATATCTTTTTAGTGATTTTTGCAAATATAATATATTGATTAAATTCTCTTCAAGGAAACAGCGATTCCAGTAAAGGTAAGAACTAGAAGTATCTTCAGGGAAACTAAAAACATAATCACAAGAGTTAACAAGCATGGAGAAATTAGTTTATGATGAAAGAAGATGAAACATGAAGTGTTAAAATACACATGAAATATACATTAAAATCTCTACAGAAGAAATTACAAAGGGAAATTACAAAGAAATTACAAAAATAATAGATAATAGTGACTAGAAATTGGAGAATTGGGAAGAAAATGAAGAAGGAAGATAAGAAAGAGGATGAGCAGAGAGGAGGGCCCAGAGGAGAGTCTGGCATGCACATTCTCCGGGGATTGGGGGGGAGGCACTGGGAGATGGGGAGGGAGGGATGAAGGGAGGGGGGAGCAGGGAGGTAAGGGGGAGGAAGAGGGAGGGAGGGAACCGGTGTGTATATTAAGTTTGTATGAGCAGAAATAATAATAAAAAATGAAAGAAAAAAAATCCCAAGAATCCCCCCCCCCAAAAAAAAGAAAGAGGATGAGGAAGAAGAAGGAGGAGGAGAAGAAAGGGAAGAAAGGAGAAGTCATATGGAAGGAGGAAGAAAGGAAATAAAGAATATAAATAAAATCCAAAACGTGCTCCAGGAATGGGGGGAGGGGGCACTGGGAGAAAGGGTGGGAGGGGGAGAAAGGAAGGGGAATAGGAGGGAGGGAGCAAGGGGATACAGGGAGGGGTGAAGGGAGGGAGGGGAGTGGGGTACCTATCAAATTTATATAAAAATTATTAATAAAAAACTACTAAAAACAAATACAAAAATAAATAAACAAGCAAACAAACAAATAAATAAATAAAATACAAAAAGGTCTATAATGAATGAAGGGAAATGCCCCATCAGCGAAGTGCCTGAAGAGAGGCATCTTGATATGCCACAGAGGCCTGAACCCCCACAAGAGTAGACAAGCTGAGGGGAACCCTGGGATCCATAGAAACATACAGACAGGTCGGTGGGAGGGAGTGGGAGAGATTGATGAAGGGAGGGAGGGGGGATAAAAGGAAGCTTGTAAAAGTAGAAAATTCAAAAAATTTTTAGCACATATAATTATGAAGAAAAAAAGAAAAAGCTTGTGCTTCCCTGAGTAAAGTCATCCATGTTTTCTTTGCTCTTTGACCAAATCCTCAGAAATGGTATTATTATATTGTATGTACATATATGTACGGGTGTGTGTACAATAGGCCTCTTGAGCATGTGTACTCATGATTACTAAAGGTGACACTGGGAATCATCCTGGATTGCTCTACCTGCTATTGCTTTGCTCTGGGGTTTCTCAGGCTCTCCCTTCTAGTGATGGAAGTGCAGGCAGGGCCATTTCAGCCAGACATTTTTGCATGACCTCTGGGATCCAAACCTAGGCCTTATTGCTTGCAAGGCAAACGCTTTGACTCCTAAGCCATCTCCACAATCTCACAACAAATATTTTTTTAAATACTGATATTCTTGGAATAGTTTCTGATTGAATCTTTATTTGAGATTTATCAGTCCTTGACTCACCAATCCCTGTCATCTAGGTAAATTTGCATTAGAATGAGATGTACCTGTAGACCCTATTCTGATACCACAGAATACAGAAATGGATAAAGTTCAAGACAATAAAGATTTAAAATCATTTGACTCAGGGCCAGAATCTAAGTCTCAGTCAAGAGTAGGGCATAAAGTTTTCTAGTTGCAGATGTGATGGTATTTACCTGAAAGACAGAAACCCCATGGAAAAACTTTTGAAAAACGGTGTTTCAGATTGTCTTCTCTAATGAATAAGTTGTATTGTGAAATGTATTTTTAAAAAAACATATTACTTGTATTGATATTCAACTACGGAAATACCCTTGATGTGGAAGATCAGACTTAAGTGTTTGCCTTGTGTTGTGTTTATTCTTTTCTCTTGACCTAAGTAACACTGATTGATTCTCCAAAACAGATTTCTAGGCATGTACTCATTCTAGATATGGTACATATCTAATAATGAGCTCCAAATACTGAGCCAAGTCAAATGGTCTTATACACACCTCCAAGGTTGGAGCAAGGCATTTCTGTAAACAATTGTCCATGCATTTCCCTATCAATTTAATAATATAACAAGTCCAGAATCTTTGTCATTTCAAAAGTATTGTACTTTTTCTTTCCACATTACTAAGGACCTTTTTCAAACTCCAGTAAAATCAAGACCTTTCTAATTGAATAACACTTTTTTTTGATTATTGTGGCTAATAAGCATAATTCTATGTCTTTGAAAATAAATACATAGGCATATAAATGAAACAAAGTGGTCCCATAGCTTTCAGTTTTCAAGGTTTAAGAAACTCAATCCTCTCTGTAATAGTTTTTAATGTCACTCTCTGATTGTCTTTCTCATTTCTTGTCATCTCTGAGAAAAACCTGTTCTTTGTCAAAAATCCAGAAAAAAGGAATAATAAATTTGGCTGCTGTTAGTTGTAGGAATTATATTTGAAAAAGGTATTAAACCATGCTAGTTCCTGTACTACTCGATTTCTTTTCCTGGGTACTGTCTACTTGTTTCTGGCTATCTCATGCATTATAGGGTATAATTTGTGTGCTATCTCATGCACTACAGGGTGCACAGCAATTCTAGCAACAGAATCATGCATACAAAGAAACTAACTCTTCTCAATGCCACATTTATCTACATCCTCACTTTATCTGCATGAAAGCAACTACATCTTCACAGACAGGTTTCCCTCTGTCCGTTAATGTAAGATGCTACAATATACCCTACCACAGGAAGATATGAAGCTGGCTATACATTCCTTAAAAATCCAGTGACCAAAGACACTGGAGAAATATTATAGTTTGGAAGAGCTCAGGGTTCAGGGACTTTTCCCCTAGAGAGTTACTTGTTTGGCCACTGATGTAAGAGCATTTTGAAACTCACAATGATACTGAGGGGAAAGATGGATACAAAAGTGTAATCATTTGTTCTTGTGCCACGTGAATGCAATAGTTAATTTGTCATGGTAGTCAAAGTCTTACAACAGGAAAATAATAAATCATAAATTAACAGTAGATAATGATCCAATTCCAAGAATAATGTTTTAAACTGTGTCTGTCATTTGACATGTAAAGTCAACCTTATATATTCATTTTTATGTAAAGATAATCTGTATAATTGTTCATGTGTACATCTTTTTAGAGTTAAAAGGTTCAAATATATTTAATAAAAATTACTTGATACTTAAATAACCAATGTATCTATCAATTGATAATAAAAATTGTGCTGAACTCATATGTATTCAAATACCTTGAAACCACTTATGGAGTGGTGGTTTAAGCTTTGTGTAAAACTAACAGAAAATGTTGTTACTATGAAGCAACAAACGACATGTAACAACTTTTTGTGCCTATTAAAATTTCAGACAAAAATGGATGTTAACAACTTTTAATTTTGTGAAGCAAAATCAGCCAAATTTTATTGCAGAAGAGATCATATACCCTTAGCAGACACTGAATAAAAACTGAATAAAAGCTGAATAAAAACACAGAATCGAGTGCATAGATATTTTTAGTGGAGGATCAAACAAAAGTTATTGTGCTTTTTATTGATGAACAGCTGGGTAGTCAATATCTGATTAGAAGAGTTTTTTTTAGAACTTTGCTTTCATTGATGAATGGTTATTACATCATTGCAGAGTACCCTTAACATAAAATGTTATTCAACAATAATGCCTTGCTGAGGGATTCTATGAACAGTGTTAGAAGTATTACATTATGTGATTTCAAATTATATTCTGAGGCTATAGTAACAAAAATAGCCTAATACTGGCACAAACATTCTTTAATAACAGATTTTTTGAATAGAAAATTACTTTATAATTTGATCATTTATGTATTTTATTTTATTGAATTACTAGGGTATTGTCGGTTTGTATTTTTCTTTTTAAATTTTTTGATATATCCATGTATAAATAAAATGCATAAAATGAATTCAAGCCACTTTTATCCCACTAGGCCCTAATCTTACCCTCCTACTTCTCCCATATGAAAACTTTCTCGCACTACTTCCATGTCTTTTTGTGTGTGTGGTCCACTGACGTCCCTCAGGTTACCTGTGTAGGCATGTGCCTGAGCACTTGCTGCAGCATGGAGGATATATCAGTGACAATACCACTGACAAAAGTAGCTCCCCTTCTCCAAGACAGTGTTACCTCTCAATATGCCTAACATCCCCTTCTTAGTGGAAGTGAGAACAGCCCCGTGAAGTACACAGGTGTAGCAGCCTGTCATGTGTCGTAGACACTATTTGTCAGAACCATTCTTACCCTCTGTATTCATTACTCTTAACTATTGCTGTGAAAGAACACTCAAAGTCAAATAGCTTAAGGGAGAAAGGGAGATTTATTCACCTTAGAGTTCCAGAGGGAAGATACAATCTTTCATGGCAGAGTTGGCATGGCTGGCTGGCCCAAGCTGAAGGCAGGTTACGTCACACCCATCTGAGAGGCTTAGAGCTGCAAGACTGGAGAATCTCTCTTCTTCTTCGTCTTCTATTCTGTGGCTCCTTTTATGGTCCACTACTGGGAGGTTCCAATGGGATCTATGGAGATTCCAATGGGATCTAGGGCTAATCTTTGTATTATCCAGATAATCCCTTCAGGTGATCTCAGCTGATCTTGCTAGGTGTGGTCTCAGCTGATCTTAGTTAATGCCAGGTGTGTCAAGTTGACAATCAGGATTAACTATTACACACACAGACTCTTACATTCCTACCACCCTTTCTTCAGTGAAGTTCTCTGATCTATGGGGCTGAGGTTGGTTTAGCTGTCCTGTTTAGGGCTAAACATTACAGTCACTTATTTTCTGCACTATCGCCAGTTGTGATTCTCTATATTAAATGCCTTCCAATTCAAATGGAAGTTCTTTAGTGTAGTCTGAGACCTACACTTATCTGCAAGTACAATAAAAAATGTGTAGAAGGCAGTTTGATATCTTGTCCATATAGCAAAGTACTACATGTGATCAGGCTACCTAACTGAAATAGATCTACAAATTTCACACAATTTCTTTAAAACTCCAATGACATGCTTCACAGAATGAGCAAAATGATTTGTAATCCAGAATTTCAAAGCTATCCCAGGAAGCAAGAACACTTTTTTTTTTTTTGTTATTTATTCAATTGTGCGTGTATGTGTGTGTGTGTGTGTGTGTGTGTGTGTGTGTGTGTGTGTGTGTGTAGAACCACGGACGAATTCGGGAACCACCATGGACGTCTCCACCTCCTCGTTCTTTACTCTGCCCCGGGATTCACAGGCTCCGCCCTACCAGGACCAGAAACGCAGGCCGCCCCCTGCTTCTGCCTGGCATCTATACATGGGGTCTAGGATCCGAATTCAGGATCTTCTGCCTGCAAGGCAGAGGCTTAACCCCTGAGCCACCTCTCCAGCCCCAAGAACACTTTTTGAGGCATTCAAAAATGTGATTTTTAGTCATACTCTTAAACTATAGCAGCAAAACCATCCTAGTATTGGCATAAAGCACAAATAGAAGTGATATAGGAAGAATATATTTCAGTTCTGTTTTTAATTTTTGGAGGATCCTCTATACAGTATTCTTAGCTATTTGGCTAACTGTATAAGAATTAATTTTCTCTATATTCACATGAATGTTTGTTGCTTTTTAATTTTCCTTATGATAGGAATTCTGCCTCTGTTGAAATGGAATGTCAATTCGGGTTTGAGTAGCATTTCCCTAAAAGGCAAATTAATATATTGAATATTTGTCTCATATAAATTCAGCCAATCTCCTTATTATTAATTGATGATTTTGTTTTTATTTTGATGTTATATTGCTTTTTGAATGCTTTATATATTCTGGATATTTATTCTTTTTCAGATGAGTAACCAGCACATTTTGTGACACTCTGTGATATCTTTTTTTTTTAAATTTTCTTTTCTTGGTAAAACTTCATGCAGTCTCACTTCTTAAATTGTCCTTTTGTGTGGGCTACTACACTTATCAATCAATGCTTACATCTGTTTGTTCAATGGTCCTATGGTTATCTAACACTTTCAGAGCTTCATCATTACAGGGTAATCCATTCTGAGTGTATTTTTGGATATGTTCCTCTGCATGTAGATAAACTAGTTTCTTTTGCACAACTTGTTAAAGAGGTTTGTTTTTCTATTGTATGCTTTTCATACCTTTGCCAGGATTCAGATTCCTATGGCCATGTGGATTAATTTTTTTGGCTCCTCTGTTTTTTTTTTTTTTTTTTTTGGCTCCTCTATTCCATTCCATTGGTAAGTACATTGTTTTCATGTTTGCATAATTTGTTGACTGATTTGTTGATGTTTGTCGATGTGATTTTTTTTTTTTTAGTACTTTGCTGATTTTCTTACTGCAGGTTTGTAGTTATAGTTTGAAGTTAGGCATCATGATACCTCCAACATCAATGTTTTCTTTGCTCAGGGTTTCTTTGATTGTTTGGTCTGATTCATTTTTCTGTATGAATTTCAGGATTGTTAATTTTTATTTTGGTAAAGAATATAACTTGAATTTTGATAGTTATTACATCAATCAATATTTTCATAAGCTTAATTCCATTGTAGAGTTCTTTAACTAGTTCATAACTCTTTAGTTATTTTGGGGCTATTGTGAAGTGGATTGTTTTCTTGAGTTCTGCTTGACCAAGGTTCCTCTTAAGATACAGTAAACTGATGAGGTGGTTCAGTGCATAAGGGTACTCTCTTATAAGTTTGACAATCTGGGTTTCATCCCCAGAGCCACCATGTTAGGAGAAAATCAACTTCTGAAAATTGTCCTCTGAACTTCACACATTCACCATGGCAAATGCATGCCCGAACATCTCTCTCTCTCTCTCTCTCTCTCTCTCTCTCTCTCTCTCTCTCACACACACACACACACACACACAGAGATATTAAGAAAGATGAAATCATGACATTCACAAATGAATGGATGGAACTGAAAAAATTTCTGGAATGAGGTAGTTCAGATCGAGGAAGACATATGTTCTCTCTTATGTGCAGACATTAGCATTAAGCCTGCAAATTTGTGCATCTTGCAATCTCCAGCCCAGAAGCTTCACTTAGCAACTGGTGGTGGTTGGGAGAGAATAGATTACTGTGGAACACTCAGCCACAGGCAGAACATCCAACCCTCTCCTCTCAAGGACCAGTGAATTTAAATTAAAAAACTAAGACATCAAAATAGTACAGAAGGTATTTAATGGTAAGCAAAAGTTCTCCATGTCATTCTGAATTCTTTGAGACAACCTCTAGGAAATCATGACAACTGTATCTGAGCATCTTTTAAAGAAATTTTATATATATATAAAATATATATCTACATTGTTCTGTTATATACAAATGTAAAGATGATATAGTAATACTTCAAAAATATTTGAATCTCGACAATATAACCTGAGTATATTCTCAAAGCTGATTTTTTATAGTGCTGTATGCTAGGATATGTGTCAAAATTGCTTAGTCTGTAATATATAAATGCAAGTTTAATGCACACAGATGCTCTGTTGAAATAAATGAAGAATAAAAAACTTAAAAATAAAGGAATATTAAATATTGAATATAGGTGTTTCTTTTCTGCTAATTTTTATTTATTGATGAATATTACTTTGACATTTTCATACATATATACAAAATCTTCCCTTTACTCTCTCTTCTGTAGTCTTTTATTTCACTCTCTCCTCAATACTCCACATCCTTCACATACTCTTCCTTCCAGTTTCAAGTCTTTTTTGTTTTGTTTTATGTATACTGGTTCAATCAACCCTCCCCCCCTCACTCTCCCCTTAAGTTCTGGGGGTGGACTTTTCTTTGGAATTTGGTAGGTTTCTTCATGCACTCACTACTGTATATATTTGTCCATCATTTTTAACTTACAGGTATCCCATTAGTCATTAGAACTTTGTTGGGCCCCATGGTTTCTTAAATTGTCTAACAGACCAAGGCAGTGGCTTGTAGGTGTTCTGGTTACCATCACTGTTATAGGCTCATGATTGCTATAGTTGTGTCATCTTAGGAGAATAGTATCTTATAATACTTTCTCCTGTCTTCTGGCTTTTACATTATTTTAGCAAGCTTTTCAACAGAGGTTCCTAAGGGTTTGGGGGTAAAGAATATTCCATATTGGGGACTAGAATTCTCAGTTTTCGTTAATTCTTGGCATCTTGTGCAATGGTGGTTCTCTGCATTGCCCTCCATAGTGCGTGTCCTTTGCTCAAGGATGTGGGTTATTTAAATATCATTTGTACTCTCTTTTCTCTATGCTCCTTAATCTTGAGGGGAGAGGGTAGGATGTTCATCTGGGATTGAATAGATCATATTGGTCCATGGTGACCATGCTATGGACTAGAGGTGCAAGATGGACAAATCTGAAGGCTTAATACTAGTTTATGAATATAAAAGAGGACAATCAGTGTTTGTCTGTGTTTGGGTAATAGTCCATCTTTGATGAAGGTGACTGCTAGTCTGGTTTGTTGTAATGATCAAATTGCAACTGGTGCAGGACATAGAAGAACTGAAGAGAAAATTTGAGAAAGGGACAGAAGAAACGTAGCATTAGTGTCTTTGTATAACTTCATGGCATGTCAGCTTACCAGTATTGATGTGTGGAAGGTGCCTTGGTATCTACACTGAGCCAGCCTACAGCACAAAAGTGAACTGTGCTTCACTTCCAACTCATCATCTATAATGTTTTCTTGGGAGGTGATGTTGAAACGTGTGTAAAATAGTATTCTTATTGTAGGAATAAAAGGATAAAAGGAAAGAAAAGCAAATGGAAACTGAGTAGCTTTGACTATCATACTGCTAATTAGGAAGAAAGTTCATTACGTTTCTTTAGATCCTTATTGATAATCAAAACAGCTTACATAGCTTCTACCTAAACATATGTATCCATTAGACTCCTGTGTGTGTGTATGCGTGCTCCCCAAATTCTAACCTTCTTGAAAAACCTGGAGAGAAAGAGTGTGTGTGAATCACAGATATAGAAAAAAAGTGACCCAGTTTTAATATCTTTTCATTAATGTTATAAGGAACACTCCTAGAAACTGATCCTTGTGACAAAATTCCATATCAAATAAAATTTTCTCTCTTCTGAAGTAGGCTTTCTTCTTTTGATGTATATAGATTTATTTACATGGATATTATTCCTTAGGAATTGAGGCTCATGATTATTGTAATCTTTACCATATAAATATATGGAACTTTTCCATTTTTGCTAGACATTATCCCTGTCTCCTGAATATAAAACAAAACAGCATTTATGAGGATACTTAAGCATGTGTGAATAGAAAAAGAAGGACAATTAGCTTCCATGTTAAGTAAAGAGTGCTCATCATCAAGGCAACTATTTAGGAGATCCTCCTATATCTCAGCAGCTGTCTGTACACTCTCCTCATGGCCATCTTCATCTCTTGATTCCTAAAGGTGTAGATCACAGGATTCAGAAAAGGAGTAACAAGTGCATCAAATATGGCCAGAAATTTATCTAGATGCGTAGAGGAGGAAGGCCATGTATAGAAGAACATAATTGGACCAAAGAACAAGACTACTACAGTTACATGAGCTGAAAGTGTGGACAGAGCTTTGGAGGAACTATTAGAAGAGTGTTTCTGAACAGTGAATATGATGACAATATAGGAAATGATTAATATGAAAAAAGAGGCTACAGACATGAATCCATTGTTGATGGAGATGAGTAATTCCAGTTGGTAGGTGTCTATGCAAGCAAGTTTGATGAACCGAGGAAAGTCACAGTAAAAGCTGTCTAACATATTAGGCCCACAGAAAGGTAAGTTTACTACAAAGGCTATTTGAATAGTAGAGTGGATAAGGCCAACCCCCCAGGCAGTCACTAAGAAGAAGATGCACATTCTTGGGCTCATAATGGTGAGGTAATGGAGAGGTTTACATATAGCCACATATCTGTCAAATGCCATGGCTATGAGCAGCACCATCTCCACACCACCGATGACATGGATGAAGAAGATTTGAGTGACACAACCTCTGAAGGAGATGACCTTGTGCTTTCTGAACAGGTCATAAATCATCTTTGGAGACGTGACAGAAGAAACACCCAGGTCAATGAATGAGAGGTTGGCCAATAGAAAGTACATGGGAGAGTGTAGGTGAGGGTCAGAAGTCACTGTGAACACAATGAGGGAGTTTCCTGTCATACTGGCCACATAAAGAATGGAGGAAAACACAAAGAGTAGGAGTTGAATATGCCAGGAGTTTGTAAGTCCTCGAAATACAAACTCTGACACAGTTGAATGATTCATTCCTTCCGTGGACTTTGTTGACAGTGCTACCTGAAAGAGAACAACAGGTGAAACTAAAATTATGATCTTATGTATTTGTCTCTGTTATATGCATGCGGTACATGTGTCAGTGCATGTGTGCATTGGTTCCTGCTCCTGTAAAGACAACAATTTGTCAATTGGTGTCATTCTCTATCATTCTTTACCCCATTTGGGGCACACAGTCTCCCTTTGAGTGTAGGTGGCTAGACTATTTGTTCAAGATCCAGAGATTCTTTCCTCACTCTACCTCTAGTTCTGGAGTTGTAGATACTGCACCCCAATGTCGATTTTTTTATGTGGGCATCAGGAGAGGAACTCAAGTCTCACTGCTTGTAATTTCCCAGATCATTTGACTTTTGTTAATTTACATTAATAATAGTTTTCAAAATTGTGAAAGTTCATTTGAACTCTGCCACTGCAACTAAAGCCAAAAGGTCAAGAAATATCTGAGTAAGTGCTGACTAACAGAAATATAAATTAAAACCACATTGAAATATTTTATAACCATTGAAAGAACTATTATCAAAAAAGCCAAAAGAGAAGTGTGAAGTAGTTTTAAAAAAGAAAACCTTATATTCTGTATGTCGGAATATAAATTAGTGTCCCCTTTCCCCACTTGCCCGGGATGTGCACAGTCCAGCCGGGACTCATAGCGACCTAGGGGGTGACATCCAATACCCATCAGGATGGAGCCAGGGCATTGCAGGAGCAGCAAAACCGAAAAAAAAAACCCATAATTCAGAATATCAGAGACTCTATATCAACTACCTGGAACTGGGCCAGCCTAATCTCTCCCCATCCTGAAGCACAGGGAAATTTGCGGAAGAGGGGGCGGTAGGATTGTAAGAGCACAAGGATGGGAGGAGTCATGATATGCAAGATACTCCACACAAGTTAGGGCCGAAGCAATCATAATAGGACTTTGCATGACCTCACTATGTCCAACACATTATTGACCCCACAAAGTCTAGCATGGACTAAAGGCACTAGGATCCTTGGAAGCTAAAGGACTGACAATCACAGTAGTGTTCCTAAGCTTAAGGGGAACACAGGAAAGGGTTCTGGGAAATGCTCCTGGGTCCTTGCACCTCATCAGAGAGGAGGACCTAGAGGAGAGTTTGGCATGCACGTTAAAGGATGCTCTGGGGATTGGGGGTGGGTGGGGAGGCACTGGGGGATAGGGAGAGAGGGGAGAGGGGAGGGAAAAGCAGGAGGGTGGGGGGGAGGTGGAGAGAGGGGGGACCGGTGTACCTGTTAAGTTTGTATGAGTGGAAATAATAATAATAAAAAATGTTAAAAAAGAATATATTTGCTCTGCTGTAACATGGTCCCCTCTCTCCTTGTTACTGGTGTGTCCTTCCTTTCCCATCCTTCCTGTTCATAATCTTTGCAATTACTGTATGTATTACAGAGATTTATCTTTGAGTGTCTCTAAGTGGGTTTGGTACTAGGAGCCACCTATTAGCGAGTACATACGGCACTTAATTTTCTGTGTCTGGGATACTTCACTCAGTATAATTGTTTCTAATTTCATCCACTTCCCAGCAAATTCCATTAATCCATCATTTTTGATGGCTGAGTAGTACTCCATTGTATAAATGTACCACATTTTCCCTATCCACTCATCCACTGTTGGACATTTGAGTTGATTCCATGACTTTGGTATTGTAAGCAGTGCTGCTATGAACATGGTCTTGCTGTGCTATGGAGGTGAATTTTTGCTGTATGGGGGGTTATTCCCAAAAGTGGAATCGCAGGGTCATATGGCATTTCAATTTTTAATTTCTTTAAGAATCTCCACACAGCTCGCTAGAGTGGCTGTATGAGCCTGCATTCCTACCAGCAATGTAGGAGAGTTCCCCTTTACAACGGATGGGGTATGATCTTACCAGAAGGGGAGGGCGTATAGTGTCGCAGAGAGAAAGTAACAATTTTGCAAATGGGCGATTGACCCCTCTCTCAGTGCGGTTTCCTATTTTTATTACATCTACCTTTGAATATACTCTTATAACAAGACTCCAATTTAACAGGTTTTTATCTATAGCCAGGGGGCGATATCCAAAACCCATCAGGATGGAGTGAAGGGCATTGTAGGAGCAGTAAAACCGAAAAAAAAAAAAAAATCAACGAACCATAATCCAGAACATCAGAGATTCTATATCAACCACTTGGAACTAGGCCAGCCTAATCTCTTCCCATCCTGAAGCTCAGGAAATTTGTGGAAGAGGGGGGTGGTAAGATTGTAAGAGCACAAGGATGGGAAGAGTAATGATATGCAAGATACTCCACACAAGTTAGAGCCGAAGCAATCATATTTGGACTTTGCATGCCCTGCCCAATGTCCAACGCACTATTGACCCCACAAAGTCTAGCGTTTGCTAAAGGCACTACGATCCTTAGCGGCAAGGGATTGACAGCCACAGTAGTGTTCCTATGCTTAAAGGGAACACAGGAAACTGTTCTGGGAAATGCCACTGGGTCCTTGCACCTCATTGGAGAGGAGGACCCAGAGGAGAGTTTGGCATGCACATTAAAAGATGCTCCGGGGATGGGAGGGGGAGGCGCTGGGGGATGGGGAGGGAAGGGGGAGAGGAGGGAAACACAGAGGGGTGGGGGGGGTGGAGAGAGGGAAGGGACCGGTGTACCTGTTAAGTTTGTATGAGTGGAAATAAAAAAAAGTGACACTGAAATCTAAAAAAAAAGGTTATAAATTAGTGTGCCATAGAACAGCGATAGAATAGAAGTTTCACAGTGACATGATTACAACCATGTTCATTGCAGCACTATTTACAATAGGAAACTCACGAAATCAACCTAAATGCCCAACAGTTGACAAATGGATAATGAAAATATGGTACATTTATACAATGGGATACTATTTAGCCATCAAAAGATGAATTAATGAAATTTGCTAGGAAATGGATTGAATTAGAAAAAATTATATTAAGTGAAGTATCCCAGAGAGATAAAGTTAGACACCATATGCACTCCCTAATAGGTGGATCCTAGTTCCAAATCCACTGAATGTCATATTCAAAGGTAAATCTCTATAACACCTACTGCAGTTACAAAGGATTGTAAACAGGAGTGAAGGGGAAGGAGGGCTCTCCAAAAAAGAAGATAGGGGATCATGCTTCAGTAAAGAAAATAAGTCACCGTCAAGAACTGCATGTAAGTAGTGAGACATCTGGTGCAGCTCACTTTCACTTCCCTTCTTGGTCACTTGCAACTGAACAGGTTTGATCTCACCAGTCAGGGAGGGTATAGGGACTCGCAGATAGACAGTAACCATACCGCAAATGGGACACAGACCTCCCCTCACTGCTGTGTCCTACTCCCATTCCTCATCTACCTTTGAGTCTACTCTTATATTAAGATCTTCATTTAAAAAGTCTTTTATCTTTGGTTAGGAGGTGACTTCAATACCAATCAGGATGCAGCCAAAGGTGGTGAAGGAAAAGCAAACCTGAAAACAACAACAAATCATAATTCAGAACACCAAAGACCCTACATTATTCACCTGGAATCAGACCAGCCAAATCTCTCCCCATCTTAAAGCTCAGGGAACTTTGTGGAAGAGGGGCCGACAGGATTGTAAGAGCGTAGAAATTAGGAGGACAAATGATATGCAAGATATTCCACATAAGTTAAGGCTGCAACAGCCAGAATTAGACTTTGCCTGAACTGCACAATGGCTGACATGTCAATGACCCACCAAAGTCTAGCGTGGATCACAGGCGAGAAGACTCCAGGCAGTAGGACCTTAGAGGCAAGGGATAACAGTCATAATAGAGTTCCCATACTAAGAGGGAGCCTAAGAAGGGGCTCTGGGCTATGACACTGAGTCCTTACCCCTCACTAGGGTGGAGGACTCAGAAGAGGCTTGGCATTCACACAAAAGAATGCTCTAGGGGATGGGAGGGAGGAAGGGGAACATTTTGTGAATCATTGTCCTTGGTTAAAATGTTGCAGCCTAGAAATTTACAGTAAACTTTTATGTTAATGGTATTACACATGCTGATGCTGGGACATGGAAAAAACAAGCCTGCTGATCTGGCCAACTTATATAGTACTACTTCAGAAGGAGTAAAACAATCACTACTTTCATCCACCTGTGAAATTTGCAAACTATCTAAATAACCACTCTGGCAAGAGTTGAGCCATCAGTGCAACAGTGGCATGAATATTAAGGGAGTAACCAACTGCCTTCTGATTGGATTTAAGACCTACTTTTTAACAGGAAACACTCTGCTTGTACTGTAAAACAGGTCAAGAACCTATGGAGTGCTGGAATATAATCCATAGGGAGTATAAACTATCAAGGTTATCTATAAGAATTCTTATCAAAATGCCTTCTAGATCTTTATCGGTATACACATAGAAGAGTGCTCATCATTTGATTTAGAAACTTCCTTTGACAATGGAAGGTATTTATTATAGAAAATTGCAACTGGACAAAGTGCAGAAAACAAGTGGCTGTGGACTGCTTGGCCCTAAACAGGACATCTAACCATTCTCATTATGCAAGGCTCAGGGAATATCACTGAAGTTCGCCACTAGGAATGAAAGAGCTGAAGTAGGGGAGGGGTGTGGTCAGTGTCTTCTGAACATGACAAGGCTGTTGTGTCCATGAATTTATGGTAGTCATGTACTTCCACAAGATCTGCATCGGGTTTTCTTATCATCATTTCACCATGGAAAGGTAAATGTCTCAAGAGGCTCCATACCTCTTTGGGAGACTATGAAGAGCTAATACTGGATTGAAGTGGGGAAGATAGGGAAGAAGATACCTTTCTCAATGTATACCCTTTGATGTATGACTCATGCTTTAGCAAGTGCTCAGGCACTTTCCATCAGAGGCAACTCAGAGGAAACTAGTGGATCCTATACTCAAAAAGACATGAAATTAGGAGGAAGACTGGTAAGGAAGACTATATGTGTTAATGGGAAAAAAGAGGGGGTTGACATAGGAGAATGGACATGAAAATATCACAAGTTCACTGTATTCATGTATGAAACTCCAAAAGTATAAAATTAAATAGAAAAGAAAAAAGATTTGGTCCTTTATGAGCATGTGGCCAGGTACATTTTAGAGTTGGTGAAAATGAAAACTTTGAAGCTGCCTTAGACAAAAAACAATGACTATCAGGTTGATATTTTTATTGTGATTATTTTTCTTTCTTTATTTGTTGTAGAGGTGGATAATTAACATTCTGTTCAGTTTTCAGTGAAATTAATTAAAGAAGAAAAGATAAAAGGGAAAAGAAATAGCAAAATTGATCTAGCATTGTTACTTTTGGAGACATATATTCAGAGGAAATGACATTGCATCAAATGGTTTATCTTCCCATTTCCAATGTAACAAGTTTACAATAAGCAATATATAGAAGTAATATGCATGTGCATTGGACTAGGGGAAAACTCATACATGCATATTCACACATGAATTTCAAATATAAATAATATTCTTTAATATTTATCAAGAAGGGCATCACATGCTTTGTAATAATGTGAATGAACATTGTACTAAATGAAATTAAAGAGACAGACATGTAATTATCAAAAGTGTCATGGGGTGAATTCGAAGAAATCACACTCAGAAGCAGAGAATACAATGGTGGACCATGTAATGATGGAAGTAGGTTTGGGAAGTGTAATGGGAAGATGTTGGTTAGAAGGTACAAATAGAAAAATCATTAGTTTCTAGGTGTATACTATGTGCGTTATGCTACACAGTGACTGAAGGTAATAGCAGTGTATTTCACAGTGGAAAATTACTACAAATAGATCTTAGGTGTACTCACCACAATTAAACTAGTACACATTAACTAGCCTGATTTGATCATTTTATGATATATGTTAAATCATATTTTCATATTTATTTATTTTTAGTTTTACAGGCATGTTGAGTAATTATCCTTGACTTTCTTCTTTCATCAATCCATTCCACTTTCTCCTAACCTTCTGTCTCTCTGCTTCTATAAATAATCATATTTTAAAACAAAATATGCATATTTCTTCGTAAACATTGATACGCCTACAGATTTTCACATGGTGGCTACACGGAGAATAGGGCAGTAATATGGTATTCTGTGTAACATTTCTGAGTTTAATATCACCGTGCTTTCTTTTGAGTGATGTTTCTTATGAAACAGAAGGTCAATCAATATGAAAAGGTACAACTCAATCTTAAGTCCTGGTTCAGTCACAAAATTTTTTAGCTTTTGCCAACTGTTGAACACATTTCCACAGCTACAAATCTCTTTCTATCAAACAGTCTTTCTTTCCCTTTCATCAGATCTAAAAAATACTGAATTCAAAGTTTTTTAAATATTAACCAAAACTATGATATTTGCTTTATATCAATAGTATTGATGGGACTTATAGTTTAATAAAATGGTCACAAGACTAACTTAATAAGTTAATTTTATTAAATAGAGTGATTGTGATGAATTCATGTTTGCATTCTTCAAAAAAATGAAAAAGGGTCAATATATACATGTAGGTGTGAGAATTTTCAGTTACCTATTTTGATGATGTTAGTAGACAGGGAATTTTTAGGTATTCAGCAATCTTTGTAGTAGCTTGATGCTATATAAATCAAATGTTTGAATTTTTATTTTAGCAGTGTATCAGACAACTAAGTATTAGGAGTATATATGTGTATCCCTAGTTTACACCTCTGAAAGGAATCAGCGTACAGTAGAAAGTATTCTGTTTATACCTTGGCATAGGTATTAGAATGCTGTACTGTAGTTGTAATTTTATTCAGTGTAGCAAAAAAGTAATATTAGACAGGATACAGGTATTGGGCTGAAATGACCAAGATTAAAACCACGGTTTAATTACTGAGAAGTTAATATCAGGCATGATACCCAACCCCTGACACATTGCTTATTTATCTATTGGATAAATAAAAGTGTTGGTTTTTATGACAAGTTTGAGGGATTAAATCATTAAGGAAATAATAATAAGGTAGACATTCAGTGATAGTATTACCTTACTCTCTTTTATTTGCCTTTATAGTGTCCAACACATAAGAAGGGTGAGTGAAAAGAAGGAAGTGGAATAGGCAACCACAGAGCATTAAAGGAGAACATCAAAAATGCTTTGTCTTTTTTCGCTCATTAATTAGTTGTACTCTTCAAATTGTTTCATGTCAAAACTTAATTTCAAATGTAAATTCAAGTTATTTGCTTCCAGAGAATACTGTATTTCTTTTTTTAGTCCTTATTTCAACTGTCACACATTAAGTTCTCCTCAACTAAACAATGATGTCCATAAAAATAGGGATTAGATGTGTCTTCAATGAAGTAGGGACAAATAAATATATTTTAAAATAGCCAGTACCATTGAATTATTAAAATCAACATGAATATACACATGATACATGAAAATATACATGTAACTATAGATGGTAAGAAGCTTAGTAAAGTTCCAAAGTAATCAAAATAATAGACAATAAAGGATAAGATAGTGGATAATTGGGAAGACGAAGAAGGAGGAGTAGAAGGAGAAAGTCTATGAAGAGTAGAAGGAAGTAGAATTAGAAGAAGAAAAGAAGATGGAAAGGAGAAGAGATGGAGGAGGAGCATGGAAGGAGTAAGGGTGGAAATAAGGAATAAAAAGCTAATCTGAAAATGCCCATGAAATTTGAAATGTATATGTTCATCAAGAAGAAAAGGAAAGGGCTTGTTTCTACTGAGTGAAATTGTTCATAAATTATAGTTTTCATTGCTATTTGGTACATATCTTAAGAAATTATATAATTCCTGCAAATTTTGTTACAAAATCTTCAAATATTTTAAAATTATTGTAATTTTAATTTTTATTCTTTTAATGTTTCATGTATGAATACAGTGAATTTATATTTTCACATGTTAATTCCAAATTCCATCCTGCCTCTTTTTCCTATTACAATCCTTCTCCATCAGCCTTTCTGTCTTTTGCATGTGTTGCTCAATGAGTTTTATCTGGGTTGCCTTAGATATCATGTGTCTGAGCACTGAGTAAATATTTTTTTAATGCTTTTCATGAAATAGTTTCTGATTGATTTTTTGTCAGTGTGGATTTTATCTATCCATGTATTAATAATCCCCTTCATCTAGATT
Source organism: Typhlomys cinereus (assembly GCA_023101885.1). Lineage (NCBI taxonomy): Eukaryota > Metazoa > Chordata > Mammalia > Rodentia > Platacanthomyidae > Typhlomys > Typhlomys cinereus. Next base: position 1,519,101 of record JALPQD010000422.1, on the reverse strand, counting down.
AGTCAACAGTTGAATAAGATGTGCTTTTGAACATATTCTGATACCACAGAATGCATAAACTAAAACATTGAATCTTTAAAGACATTTTAGTGAAATATCTTTGTTGTGAAAGACCAGACCTAAGTTTTTGGCTTGTATTTTGTCTATTCTTTTATCTTTATGTATATACTACTTAGTGATCCTCCAAAAGAAATTCCAGACTTTTAATCATTATAGATAAAGGACATAGTCAGAGGTAAGATCCAAATATTGAGTCAAGTCCAAGGTTTTGAGCAAGTCTTGAGCAAATTATTTATGTGAACAGTCATCCATATACATTTCTTTTCTCCATTTACAAATATTACAAGTTCATGTCTTCCTGAGATAAAAGTTGCATATTTTTTAATCATCAAGAATCTTTATATTTGTGCAAAAATCAAGACCCTTCTAATTTTATGACACCTGTACTTTTATTTATTGTGATAAATATGCATAATTCTATGCTTTTTTAAAATACTTAAGCATATAGTTAACAATATAGCTTTCAGGTTTCAAGATTGAAGAAACTCATTCTTTTTTTTTTAATACCTTTTGTATCACTCTGTATTTTTCATTTTGTTCACCCCTGGAAAATTCATATCTGTCAAAATCTTTAAGTCCTTTTCTTTCTGTTAGAGTAAATATATTCACTAATAAGAAACCACAGAAGAAAAGAAGAAAAATAATCTGGCTCCTGATAGTTTCATATGTTATTTTCTTTTGAAATTGTTCACATCCATTACATTTCAAAATGATATTACACTGGAGAGTGTTTTTTAAGTGTTAGATCTTTTGGTCTCTGTGCCAAATTTTATTTCTGCTCAGGTGTCTCAAGAAATTAATAAAATTGAATTCTTCTTAAAAGATAGCCAGTTGATATCTCACTTTTGAAAACCCAGGAAATAGAGAACACACACTTTGTTGATTTTTATGTATCATCAATTTTTTGCTTATTTATCAAGTGGTAGAAGATGAGGTGATTCATGTATTTATGAAAGAATATAATGAATAATCACAATTAGGAACAAACTTTAATTATAAACTTTTTTGTTTTTCAGTGCTTATTCATATTTCTTTGGCTACATGGTAATTCTAGGCTAAAATAAATATGTGTTGGCTTTTGCTAATTGCCCAATACATTTCTTTATATTGATTCTCCTGTGCTGCTCCATTACTTTTCCCGTGTGCTTTCCACTCTGCTCTAGGCTGTCTCATACACTGTAGGATATAATTTGTGTTCATAGCAATTCTAACAACAGAATCATATGTACGAATAAACCCACTCATCTCAATGTTAAATTCACCTACGTTCATCTACTTTACCTGTATGAAAAGAACAGCATCTTCTAGACATATTTTTCTGAGTCCTCTAAAGTAAAGTGCAATGTAATGGGTTTCTGTAGGAAGATATGAAGCTAACTGTGCATACCTCAAGAGAAAAGTGACCCATTATAGCTTAGAAGAAGTTCATTGTTCAGAGACTTTTCCCCTAGAGAGCCATTTATTTTGGCCAGTGAAACCAAGGTATTTTGAAATCATATGATACTAAGGAGAAAATGGAGCCAAAAGTGGAATTATTTTGGTATGCTTGCACAATTTGAATATAATAATTGAAAATTTCTCATTGTAACTAATACTTAACAAGAGGAAAACATTAATTTATAAATTAGCAGGTAGCAATTACCTAATTCTAAAATAATGTCCTTAATTGCAATTATCATTTATCTAGTTATATGCTCATCGTTTTTATGTAATTTGGATAATTATGGATGTGTTCACTTATTTAGATTCATAAAAATTCAATTTAGTAAATAATGATTGCATGATATTTAAGTAACCAATGTGTCTATCAGCTGATAATAAATCATGGAAAATCATATATTTTCAAATTTCCTGAAGCCACTCAGGGTAAAGTTTAAACCCTATATAAAAGGTTTTTAATGGAGTACTATCAAGCTTGTATGAGTGGAAAAAATGTTAAAAAAGGTTTTTATGTAGTAAGCAAGACAGTAAATTTTTATGCATACTAAGATTTCAGATAAAAATGGGACAACCTTTTCTTATATAGAAGACCCCCCTTTTTATTTTATTTACTGTATTTATTTGTTTTGAATATCAGCTCATTATTTTATTGCCTTCGTAGCAACATCTGCCTAGAACTGGATCACTAGGCCCTTTCTTTTCTTGTTGCCTCCCAGTTCAAAATGCTTGCATCTCTTTTTTTTTTTTTTTTGGGCGGTGTCCTCATGGAGTGGTTTATTACAATTCCATCTCACAAGGCAGTAGGTGAGCTGCCGCGGTGCATGAAATCCAAGCCCCCGACAGACGCCTGCCTCGGGCGCATGCAAACGGTGCAACATGGTGAAGCGCAAACAGGCGACCCAGGCGACACGGGACACAGAACATGGGATGGGGAACAGGCCGGGGTGAAGGGTCCCTAGGGACCTCCTCCCACCATCCCTGGGGCAGGACAGGAAAAACAAGATTCGTACTTCTTGTACTTTCTTTCTCCTTATGTTGAAAAATAATAAAAAATAAACACACAGAAAAAATCTCAAAAAAAGGAAAGGAATAAAACTCTAGAAGGCGAGCGATGGGAGGCCAGGGGAAGGCTAACGGTGGTGGGGGCACCGCCTCCCACTCCTTGCCTCCTCCCTTCTTGGCTCTTCAGTAGGTGCCCCAAGCCCTATAAGGTGGGTCCATGAGAAGGCGCCAGGCATAGATGGGGTCCCTTGTGGGGCCAGAAGAGACAGGTGGGTCTGAGGAAAGAGGCCCACCAGCCCACAGGGGCTCAGTTCAAGTCCAGGCCCAGCGAGCAGCCGGGCACCAGATCCGCTCATCTTCTAGGCCCCGCCCCACAGCCGCGGCTGGGCAGAGGCAGAGGTCATAGGTGCAGCTCGTGGGTTCTGACGTGCTCGAGCTGTTCTCGGAGCTTCAGGAAGGTGGGCCGCATGGCAGCGTCCAGGTGCCAGCAGTTCTTCATCACCTCATAGACTGCCGGTGGGCAGCCATCCGGGGCGTCCATCTTATAGCCCTTGTCCACCCGAGGGACGACATCCTTCAGGGGGATTCTTGGGTAAGGCACTCGCCCAAAGGAATAGATTTCCCAGAGAAGGATCCCGAAACTCCACACGTCAGACTTGGTGGAGAATTTCTTCTCACTGAGGGCTTCGGGCGCTGTCCAATTGACTGGCAGTTTGCCTGTGTCCTGGGTGCTGGAGGCCTCCTTGGTGAGGCCAAAGTCGCTGACCTTGGCCACGTTGTCCTCAGACACCAGCACGTTCCGGGCTGCTAAGTCCCGGTGCACGAAATTATTGCCCTCCAGGTATTCCATAGCCTCACAGACGTCTAGTGAGAACTTGAGGAGACAGTCTCCGCCTAGCACCGATCGACCCCGTGACCGCAGATAGTCCACCAGGCTCCCCTTGGCCATGTATTCAGTGACGATGTACAGCCCGCCTTTCTCTTCTACAATCACACCCAGCAGCTGCACCAAGTTACTATGCCGAAGTTGCGTCATAACAGAGGCTTCAGCCAGGAAGGCCTGAGCGGTGGCATCGTTCTTAATGCACTTGACAGCAACTTTGTTCCCCCGGTAATCACCCAGCATCACATCTCCAAATTCCCCCTTCCCAGTGGTCTGCAACAGCTTCAGTTCCTTCATGTTCAGCGCCCAGCCGCTGCGGTAGAACTTGTCCTGGGCCGCCACGGTGCCCTCCATGACCTTTGGCTTGATGAGGCTTGTGCAGAGCCCATCTGCATCTGTGGTGTAGTGCTCCACCAGCTGCATGAAGTTCTCAAAGTACACTTCCTCGTCGATGCTCAGCTTGCTGGCGTGGTACATGATGCGGTAGTGCTCTACCTTGCCTTCGCAGCTCACGCACAGCGTGTAGTCCCCAGGATAGTTGGTGCTCTCCCGCACCAGAAACAGGCCTGTCTCTGGTGGGTACAGGAGCCTCTCGGCCTGCTCCCGGGTGATCTTGCCATGAAACCAGGGCATGAGGCTGAGTTTGGTGCCTGCCTCACACCCTCACGCTTCTGTACATAATTTGCAGGGATGATGCCCTCACGGCCCACTTTGTTCTTAGCTTTGTACCATTTGGGGTCCTTGGTGACAGCCACAATGGTGAGCACATCTCCTTTGCAGAAGGGAAGGTCCTGCTCCGCAGTGCCACGGAAGTTGTACTTGGCAATACATTCTGTACCAGATGGCCACGCGGCCTGTATTGCTGACATCTCAGGAGATGTGGCGTCCCCGAGCTACTGGAAGGCCGATTTGTCACTTGGTACCATTAGAGCTCTCTCGGGGCGCTGCGGTCCGGGCCACTTCGCCTCGGGCGGCATTAGCGGCCTGCAGGACGGTCCATGCGGCCGGGCGGGAGGGGAGGGGCGCAGGGGTCCCCGGGGGGGGGGTGCGGCACAAAGAGGTGCGGGCGCGAGAGGAGGGGGAGGAAGGCCGGCCCGACAGGCAGGGGGGACGGCCGCGCGGCCCGGGGACGCGAGGGAAGAAAGGCGGGGGCAGGGGGCGGGAGGGCGCAGGGGGAGGAAACAATGTAGCCGGTGCGGCCCCAGCAGAGTTCCGCTTCCCAGCGCCGCCAGCGAGCTTCGCTTTTGGAAAGTCGCGCCGGCCACCCGGGGCCGCCCCGGACGCTGCTTGCATCTCTTAATAGCCAACATTCGCTTAGATAAGCAGTTTGGCTCGACACACTCCAGCCTCAGCACGATCTTCTTTGTTGTTTTAGCCTTTTTCCAGAAAATAGGCTTGGTTTGCCCACCATAGCCGCTGTGCTTTCTGTCATAACGCCACTTTCCTTGGGCATACAGAGAGTCCTTGCCCTTCTTTGTCACTTTGTGGGGTTGGTGCTGCCACATTTCTTGCAGAAAGTCCCGCGAGTTTTAGGAACATTCACCATGTTTGCTGGCAGCGGAGAAAGTGACTCCCTCCTTTTAAAAAGAATTTTCACCCTCCCTTTCCCACCCCGCTCCGCCGGCCTGGACGTGCGCGGTCCTGCCGGGCCTCACCGCTATCCTAGGTAAGCTCCGCCCGCGCTCGCCCCCAGAACCCCAGGTCAGCCCAAGGGACCCAGCTCCTACCCCACCATCCAGCTGGAGCCGCGCGCACGGCCGAGGGACGAGGAGGACCTCCCCCTGTGCCCGGGACCCGCCCCAGCTCCCCTCAGGTTAAATAGCTCCACACCGATGCCCCCATCCTCCCTTCCCCACCCAGCTCCCCCGGCCAGGACGCGTGCACGGTCCAGCTAGGCCTCACCGCGATCCTAGGTAAACTCCGCCCGCGCCCGCCCCCAGAACCCCAGACCAAATAATTTCAGTTTAGTGAAATTGAAAGATCTTAAGAGTTAAAACTACAATGCCAAAGTCAAAGTGCAAATCCATGAGAAGCAACGCTCAAGTAAACAAATTTCCCACTGAAGGAATTAATCCCATAATGTTAGACTCCAACCAGAACAAACCCACGGAAAATGGCCAAGAAAGCCTGACCCAGGATAACGACTTTCAAAATATGATCATTACCATGTTCAATACTAAGAAAGAGGAAATCCAGGAGGAATTACATAATCGAATCAATCGCTTTGAAGAGGAACACAACAGACACTTGGAGGAGTTGAGAAAAACAGTGCAAGAAACAAAAACTGGCATAGAGCAGTTAAAACAGACTCAAGCAGAGTTTAAAACCGAGCTACAAGACAAGTTATCTTCAACCCAGAACTCTACAGAGAGTCTTATCAACAGAACTAAGGAAGCAGAAAACAGAATTTCAAACCTTGAAGATAAAGTGGGAGTACTAACCAGCTCAATGGAAGAGGTTGTTAAAGCCAAAAAGATACTTGAGAGAAATATCCAAGAGATATGGGACACCCTGAAGAAGCCTAACATGTGTATTCATGGAATACCAGAGCAAGAATCTCAAAATACCACCCCTGAGGAAATTTTTCAAACGATCATCAAGAAAACTTTCCTCATATAAAAAAAGAGAGGCCCGGGCTGGAGAGGTGGCTCAGGGGTTAAGCCTCCGCTTTGCAGGCGGAAGGTCCCGAGTTCGGATCCCAGATCCCACGTATAGACGCCAGACGGAACCTGGGGCGGCCTGCGCTTCTGGTCCTGGTAGGGCGGAGCCTGTGAATCCCGGGGCAGAAGGAGGTGGAGGCGTCCATGGTGGTTCGCGAATTCGTCCGTGGTTCTACACACACATACACACACACACAGACACGCGCGCGCACATACACACAGTTGAATAAAAAAAAAAAAAATTTAAAAAAAGAGAGGCCCATCCATATACAAGAGGCATTCCGCACCCCAAACAGATACGACCAAAATAGAAGCACGCCACGGCAAATAATAGTTAAAACACTCCACATTCAAGATAAAGAACTGGTGCTGAGAGCTTCAAGGGAGAAAAAACAAGTCACTTTTAAAGGTAAACCTATTAAAATAACAAATGACTTCTCAGTCAAAACAGTAAAATCAAGAAGAGCTTGGAGAGACATACTTCAAGTATTGAATGAGCAAAAATGTCAACCCAGGCTGATTTACCCTGCAAAACTATCCGTCATGATCGAGGGAGAAAGAAAAATTTTCCAGCACAAAGACAACTTGAAGGGATACATGTCCACCAAACCAGGCCTTCAAAAAATGCTAGAAATGATACTCAAGCTTGAAGAAAAAAACAGGCATATCCAGGAGAACAGAAGGCAAGTATAACACCATTAAAAGCGAAGCAATATACTTATTAAAACTACTAAACATAATAAATGTCTGGAATCAAAAATAGTTTCTCCATTATAACACTAAATGTTAATGGAATTAACTTACCAATCAAGAGACACAGATTACAAACTTGGATTAAAAATCACAATCCATCAATCTGTTGCCTGCAGGAAACCCATCTCACCACAAAAGATAGGCACGCTCTAAAAATAAAAGGCTGGTCAACAATTCTACAAGCTAATGGAAGCAGAAAACAGGCAGGGGTAGCTATTATGCTATCAGACAAAGTGGACTTCAAACCAAAGAAAATTATAAGAGACACGGATGGATACTACATTTTAGTCAGAGGTACAATTCACCAGGAAGACTTCACAATACTGAACATATATGCACCCAATACGGGCCCCTCCACATTCATTAAGAAAACCCTACAGCGTCTAAAGCAAGAAATCAACCCCCAAACGATAATTCTTGGGGACCTCAACACTGCCCTCTCAACATGGGATAGATCAACAGGTCAAAAGCTTAACAGAGACACTTTGGACCTTAATCAAACCCTGAAAGAAATGGACCTTACAGATCTCTATCGAACTTTTCACCCACGCACCAAAGAATACACATTTTTCTCAGCAGCACACGGAACTTTCTCCAAAATAGATCACATATTGGGCCACAAAACGAATCTACACATATACAAAAAAGTTGAAATTCTAACCTGTGCCCTATCAGACCACCACTGCCTAAAGCTGAACATCTACAACACATCAAACAAGAGAAAATACAAGAGAAATTTTACCAGGGATGAAATTAAAATGTCTAACAAACACTATGATGCTGAATGAGAACTGGATTCAGGAAGAAATTAAAAAGGAAATTCAAGATTTCCTGAAAGTAAATGATAACAAAAATACAACTTACCAAAATCTCTGGGACACAATGAAAGCTGTTCTAAGAGGTAAGTTCATAGCTCTTAATGCCTACATCAAAAAAATGGAAACATCAGAAATAAACAACTTAACAATGCAGCTTAAAGCTTTAGAGAAACTAGAGCAATCTGATCCCAAAAGTAGTAGAAGAGAGGAGATTAGCAAAATAAGGGGAGAAATATCTGAAATCGAGATTAGGAAAACGATAGAAAAAATCAACCAGTCAAAAAGCTGGTTCTTTGAAAAAATCAATAAGATTAATACACCCCTAGCTAAATTAACCAAAAGCAGGAGAGAGAAAACCCAAATGAACAAAATCAGAAATGAACATTGAGTTATCACTACAGATACCCAAGAAATCCAGAGAATTATCACATCATATTTCAAAAACTTATACTCTGTGAAGTTTGACAACACAAAAGAGATGGATGAATTTCTAAGCAAACACAACTTACCTAAATTGAATCAGGAAGTTGTGAATTATTTAAATAGTCCTATAACATACAAGGAAATTGAGGAAGTAATCTTGAATCTTCCCACCAAAAAATGTCCTGGACCAGATGGATTCAGCACAGAGTTCTACCAGACATTTAAGGAGTTAATAATACCAATACTCCTTAAACTGTTCCATCAAATAGCAAAGGAAGGAACACTACCAAATTCCTTTTATGAAGCTAATATCGTTTTAATCCCAAAACCTAATAAAGACTCACTTAAAAAAGAAAACTATAGGTGGATCTCTCTGATGAACACAGACGCAAAGATTCTCAACAAAGTTTTAGCAAATTGGATTCAAAAACATATTAAAAAGATCATTCACGGGGACCAAGTAGGTTTCATCCCCGGCACAGAAGCTTGGTTCAACATATGAAAATCAATAAATGTAATTCATCATGTAAACCACTCCGAAGTCCAAGACCACATGATACTCTGGATAGATGCAGAGAAAGCTTTTGACAAGATCCAACAACCTTTTATGATCAAAACGCTAGACACAGTAGGAATGGAAGGAACCTTTATCAATATAATAAAAGCTATATACAACAAGCTTACAGCAAGGATTATGCTAAATGGGGAACAATTAGAAGCATTCCCCCTTGGACCAGGAACTAGACAAGGCTGTCCACTCTCACCACTTCTATTCAATATTGTAGCTGTAGTCTTAGCTGAAGCCATAAGACAAGAAAGGGACATAAGAGGAATTCGAATCGGCAAGGAAGAAGTCAAGCTATCCCTATTTGCAGATGACATGATCTTATACCTGAGGAATCCCAAAAACTCCACTAAGAAGCTCCTGGAAAAATTGAGAAGTTCATCAGGGTGGCAGGATACAAAATAAATGTGCAAAAATCAGAGGCCTTCCTATATGCCCAGAATGAAAGAAGTGAAAAAGCCTTGAGAGAAACAATCCCATTTACTATAGCCCCTAAAAAAATGAAATACCTTGGTATAAACCTAACCAAGGAGGTAAAAGATCTTTACAATGAAAACTTTAAAACTCTAAAGAAAGAAATTGCAGAAGACACCAGAAGGTGGAAAGACCTCCCATTGGCAGAATCAACATTGTAAAAATGACCATCCTACCAAAGGCAATATACAGATTCAATGCTATACCAATTAAAATCCCAAAGCAATTCTTTAAAGAAGTTGACCAAGTAATCTCAAAATTCATATGGAGGCACAAAAGACCCAGGATAGCAAAGACAATACTGAGTAACAAAAACACTGCTGGAGGTATTACCATACCAAACCTTAGTCTATACTACAAATCCATAGTAATAAAGACAGCCTGGTACTGGCTCCAAAATATACACACAGATCAATGGATAAGGGTTGAAGACCCAGATATAAGCCCACAAAATTACAGCCATTTGGTCTTTGACAAAGGGGCCCAAAGAATCCAATGGAAAAAGAACAGTATCTTCAACAAATGGTGCTGGCAAAACTGGATCTCCACATGCAGAAGATTAAAGTTGGACCCATACTTGTCACCATGTACAAGACTTAATTCCAAATGGATCAAGGACCTTGATATAAGGCCAGACACTATAAAAACCATAGTTGAAAGGATAGGGAACTCCCTCGAGTTGATTGAGCTAGGCCAACAGTACCTAAACAGACATCCAATGGCACAGTCACTGCTACCAACTCTCAACAATTGGGATCTTGTGAAATTAAAGAGCTTCTGTTCAGATAAAGAGATTGTAACGCGAGCTCAAAGGCAACCCACAGAATGGGAGAACATCTTCACTAACCACATATCTGATAGAGCTCTACTGTCCAGAGTGCACAAAGAACTTAGAAAACTAAACACCAAGGAAACCAATGGCCCAATTAAAAAATGGGCCCTGGAACTTGGAAGAAACTTTACTAGGGATGAAATTAAAATGTCTAACAAATATCTGAAAAAATGCTCCACTTCTTTAGCCATCAGGGAAATGCAAATCAAAACTTCCCTGAGATATCATCTCACCCCGGTCAGGATGGCAAAAATCCACAATACAAACAACAACAAATGCTGGAGAGGATGTGGAGAGAGAGGAACTCTCCTACATTGCTGGTGGGAATGCAGGCTCATACAGCCACTCTGGCAAGCTCTCTGGAGATTCTTAAAGAAATTAAAGATTGAAATGCCATATTACCCTGCGATTCCACTTTTGTGTATAACCCCCCATACAGCAGAGGTCCACCTCGATAGCACAAGCACAACCATGTTCATAGCAGCACTGTTTACAATAGCAAAGTCATGGAATCAACCCAAATGTCCAACAGTTGACGAGTGAATAAGGAAACAGTGGTACATCTATACAATGGAGTACTACTCAGCCATCAAAAATGATGAATTACTGGAATTTGCCGGGAAATGGATGTCATTAGAAACAACTATATTAAGTGAAGTATCCCAGGCCCGGAAAATTAAGCGCCGTATGTACTCCCTAATAGGTTGCTCCTAGTATCAAACCCACCCAGCCCACCTTGAGACACTCATAGGTAAATCTGTGTATTACCTACAGTAATTGCAAGGATTATGAACAGGAGGCATGGGCTTGGAGGGCCACACCAGAAACAAGGAGAGAATTGACCATGTTACAGTAGAGAAAATAGGCCTCCATCAAGGACTGCAAGAAAGTAATGTGACACCTGGTTAAGTTCACAGACATTCGTTCCTGATCATTTACAACTAAGGGGGTATGAACTCACCAGAAGGGGAGGGCATATAGTCCGGCAGATTAAAAAGTAACCATTTTGCAAATGGGTGATTGACCCCTCCCTTTGCCAAATGCCATATGACCCTGCGATTCCAGTTTTGGGTATAAGTATTACATCTACCCTTGAATGTGCTCTTATAATAAGACTCCAGTTTAACAGCTTTCTGTCTCTGTCCAGGGGGTGACATACAGTGCCCATCACGATGGAGTGAAGGGCATTGCAGGAGCAACAAAACTGCAAAAGTAAATCAACAAACCACTATCCAGAACTTCAGAGACTTTATATCAACCACATAGAACTAGGCCAGACTAATCTCTCCCCATCCTGAAGCTCAGGGACATTGCGGAAGAGGGGATGGTAAGAGTGTAAGAGCAAAAGGATGGGAGGAGCAATGATTTGCTAGATACTCCACACAAGTTAGGGCCGAAGCAATCATAATTGGACATTGCATGCCCGGCGCAATGTCCAACACACTATTGACCTCACAAAGTCTAGCATCTGCTAATGGCACCAAGATCCCTGGAGGCAAGGGATTGACAGCCACAGTAGTGTTCCTATGCTTAAGGGGAACACAGGAAAGGGTTCAGGGAAATGCCACTGGGTCCTTGTACGTCATCAGAGAGGAGGGTCCAGAGGAGAGTCAGGCCTGCACAAGAAAGGACTCTTGGAATTGGAGCGGGAGGCACTGGGGGATAGGGAGGGAGGGGTGAGGGGAGGGGAGCAGGGGGTTCGGGGGGAGGAGGAGGGAGGGAGGGAACTGGTGTACCTATTAAGTTTGTATGAGCTGAAATAATAATAAAAATGTTTTAAAAAACAACAAAAAAAAGAATTTTCCCATGTTCTTTTTTCTGTTCTTTGGGGATCTTATTGCCCCCGCACCCCCCCCACTTGTGTTCCTTTGTGCTTGTGGGTGTTACAGGGGTTTCTGTTTGATTCCATCAAACTGATAGTTTAGTGGCAAATTTCATTAGTTCATCTTTCCTGACAGCTGAATACTATTCCATTGTATGTATGTACCACATTTTCATTAATCATTTATCTACTGGACAGCTTCCATTTCTTTGTGAAAAGGGCTGTTATGAACATAATTGTACACCTGTCTCTGATGCAGCGTATGCTGTTCTTTGGGAATAGTCCCAGGAGTGGTGTGGCTGGGTCATATGGAATTCAGATTTTTAATTTTTTTATTTCCCTCCAAATTGATCTCCAAAGGGGTTGTATGATTTTTCAGTCTGTCCAGCAATGTATGAAGTACTCCTTCTCCCCTCATCTGTGCCAGCATTTGCTGTTCATGTTGTAGATCATAGCCATTCTGACTGGAGTGAGATGATATCTCAGGGTGGTTTCAATTTCCATTTCCCTAATGACTTGGAAGGTAGAAAAATTGTGAAGATGTTTGTGAGACATTTGAGTTTTGTTTTGTGAGACGTTTCTTTTCAGTTCTATAGCCCATTTTTAAAAATGGAATTATTTACTTCCTTGGTATTTAAATTTTCAAGTTCTTTGTATACTCTGGATATTAGTCTTCTATCGGATGGTTGGTTAGTGAAGATACTCTCCCATTCTATAGGTTGTCCTTTTGCTCAGTTATCAGTTTTTTTTTTTTTTCTGGGAAAAAGCTTTTAAATTTCATATAGTTCCAATTGTTTAGTGTTGGACTTACTCTATGCCTTTGGGTCCTATTGAGGAAATGTTGGCCAATTGATTTGAGAGTATCCCTACTTTTTCTTCTATGAGTTTTATAATGTCTGATCTAACATTGAGGTTTTTGATTTATTAGGAGTTCGTTTTCTTGCACGGAGAGAAATAAGGTTCCAGTTTAATTCTTCTGAATGTACATATCCAATTTTGCCAACAACATTTGTTAAGATGCTGTCCCTTTTTTTTTTTGCACCTATATGCATTGTAGATAAGTGTGAATTTGAGTCTCCAATTCTATTCCATTGGTCTATATCTCTTTTTTGGAGCCAGTATCATGCTGTTTTTATTATTATGGCTGTCATAGTTAGGCACAGGTGTCAAGTTGAGTTGTTGGTTTGAGCTCCAGGCACATTTGTAGAGAATTAATGGTTGAATTAATCCCACAGCCAACCTGCAAGAGATTGTCTAGCTGATGGGGAAGGCCCAGTCCATGGTGGGTGGGACTAGGCCCTGAAAAGATGAATAAAATACTGAGAGCTGGTTGAGGAAATTGGCACTCTTTTGTTTACTTCGTTAAACATGCTGGTCTGGCAAGTAAGGACTGTCCCTCTTTCACCTTTATGTGGTGATGGTGTGGCCGGTTCTCTTGGCCCTGGTGTTGGTGTATGTTCTCCCATCAAGCTGGACTGTGAACTATAATCAGTAAGCATAAAAGACAATAAACCCTTTGTTCCCTTAAGTTGCTTGATGGTGATTTACCAGCAACCATACAAGTCGACTGCAGCAATGGTTTTATAATATAGTTTAACATCTAGTATGGTAATACATCGAGTGTTGTTTTTATTACTAAAGATTGTTTTTGCTATCTTGGATCTTTGATATTTCCATATGAAATCGAGATTGTTTTAACAATTTCTGTGAAGAATTGGGTTGGAATTTTTATTGGTATTTAATTGGATATGTATATTGTTTCAGGTGGAATGGTCATTTTGACAATGTTAGTTCCAAAGATCCAGAAGCATGGGTGGTCTTTCCATCTTTTGGTGTCTTCTGTAATTCTTTCTCTATGATTTTAAAGTTTTCATTGTATAGGTCTTTCACTTCCTTGGTTAGGTTTATTCCAAGGTATTTCTTTCTTTTTTTTTTTTTTAGAGAAATGGTAAATGGTATTTTTTCTCTCATCTTTCTCACTTTGTTTATTCTTAGTATATAGGAAAGTCACTGATTTTTGAACATTAATTTTCTATTTTGCCACTTGATTGAACATGTTTATTAGTTCCAGGTTTTTTGGTAGGGTCCTTTAGGTGCAGGATCATGTCATCTGTGGAAAGGGATAACTTGATTTCTTCTTTTCCAATTTGTATTCCTGTTCTCTTCCTCTCTTGTCTTAAGGCTCTTGCTAAGACTTCAAGTAAAATGTTGGATAGAATGGTGTGAGTGAGCAGCCTTGTCTAGTTCCTGATTTGAGCAGGAATGCTTCCAGTTTTTTACCATTTCGGATGATTTGTGCCATAGGCTTGTAGTATATAATCTTTATTATGTTGATAAATGTTCCTTCCAACTCTATTTTCTCCATGGTCTTTATTATAAAGGGGTATTGGATTTTGTCAAAAGTTTTTTTCAGCATCAATTGAGAGAATCATGTTTTTGTCTTTGCATTCATTTATATGGTGAATTATAATTATGAATTTACATGTGTTGAACCAACCTTGTATTTCTGGAATAAACCTATCTTGGTCATAGTGAATGATCTTTTTGATATGTTTTTGGATCTGGTTTATTAGAATTTTGTTGAGAGTCTTTGTGTTTGTGTTCTTAACTTTTCCATTTTGTGAAATAAGTTATGGAATATTGGTTTTAATTGTTCATTGTATATCTGATAAAATTCTGCACTGAATCCATCTGGTCCTGGGCTTTTCTAATTCATTCATAATTACTGCTTTAACTTGGTCCCCTGTTATAGGACTTTTTTAAAAATTCAGTTCTCCATGGTTTAACTTCGGTGCCTCATGTGCATTTAAATATTTATCTATTTTTTGTGATTGTTGATCTTGATAGTATATAAAATTTTAAGGTATGACATTATTCCTTGACAACTGTTATGATAGCTCCATTTTCATCTTTTATCAGTTTGGATTTTCTCTCTTTTTGTTTTGGCTAATTTGGATCAGGGTTTGTCAATCTTGCTAAGTTTTTCAAAGAACCAGGTTTTTGTTTGATTTATTCTTTGTTTTGATTTCTTTGTCTCAATTTCAATTATTTGTCATCTGATCCTCCTAATCTCTGCATGTTTACTTCTTTTGGGTTTGTTTGTTCTTATGTCTCTAAAGCTGGACTCTTACCTTTTATGGTTCCCTTTTCTGGGGGCATTGGGGGTCTTGGGGAGAGTTGGGTGAGACTTTGCCTGACTCTGTGTGCTCTGCTGGGCTCTTAGTTGATGTGGTTAGGTATTCAATTCAAATCTAATTGATCTGCACCTCTTTTGAAGCCAGTGCCATGCTGTTTTTTATTATTGCTTTGTAGTATAATTTAAGGTCTGGTTTGATAATACCTCCAGAAGAGTTTTTATTACTCAACATTGTTTTTGCTCTTCTGGGCTTTTGTGCTTCCATATGAATTTTGAGATCTTTTATAATCCATTTTTATGCAGAATTGCATTTGAATTTTGATAGGTATGGCATTGAAACTCTATATTGCTTTTGATATTATGGTCATTTTTCAATGTTAATTCTACTGACCCAGGAACAAGGTCTTTCCTCCTTCTAGTGTCTTATGTATTCTCCTTCTTTAATGTTTCAAAGTCTTCATTGCACAGTCTTTCACATCCTTGGTTAGATTTATTCTAAGGTATTTCATTTTTTTGAGCTATGGTAAATGGAATTGCTTCTCTGAGGACTTTCTTGCTTTAGGCATCCTTGTTGTATAGGAAAGTCACTGATTTTTTTTTTTCACGTTTCTTTTTTTTTCTTTTCCTTTTTTTTATTAAAAATTTAATTATACATTTAAAATTTTTTTTTACCAGTTCCCTCCCTCCCCCCCTCCTCCCCCCGAACCCCCTCCTTCCCCTCCCCTTCCCCCAGTGCCTCCCCCCAATTCCCAGAGAGTCCTTTATTGTGTACACCTAACTCTCCACTGGGTCCTCCTCTCCGATGGAAAGTCACTGATTTTTGAATATTAATTTTGTGATTTTTTTTGGAAGTTAAAAAATTATACTTTTTCCTTTTTCCCCCAATCATGCAAGCTTAATAGGTACCCTTTTCCCCTCCCTTCCTCCACCCCTCCCCAATCCCTCTTGCATCCTTCCCCATTTCCTTTCCTTTCACCCCCCTCCCTCCATTTCTCCCAGTGCCCCGCCTTCCCCTCCTCCCATTCCCTGGAACACCCTTTAGTGTGAAGGTCAAATTTCCCTCTGCTTCCTCCACTCTGGTGAGGTGTAAGGAGTCAGTGGCATTTCCCAGAGCCCTTTCTTGGGCTTCCCTTTAGTATGGAACACTATTATGACTGTTAGTCCCTAGACTCTAAGGATCCTAGTGCCTGTGATCCATGCTAGTCTTTGGAGGGGTCATTGACATGTCAGTCATTGCGCAGGTCATGCAAAGTCTGATTATGGCTACTATGGCCCTAACTTGTGTGAAGTATCTTGCAAATCATTGCTCCTCCCATCCTTTTGCTCTTAGAATCTTACCACCCCCTCTTCCACAAATTTCCCTGAGCTTTAGGATGGGGAGAGGTTTGGCTAGTCTGGTTCCAGGTGATTAATGTAGGGTCTCTGATGTTCTAAATTATGGTTTGTTGTTGTTTTCAGTTTTGCTATTCCTGCACCACCATTGGCTCCATCCTGATTGTTATTGGAGGTCACCTCCTAACCAGAAATAAAAGGCTGTTTAAATGGAATCTTACTATAAGGGTAGATTCAAAGGTAGATGGAATAGGAGTAGGAGACAGCAGTGAGGGGGTGTTAGTCTCCCATTTGCAGGATGGTTACCATCTATCTGCCAGACTCCTTCCCTGCCTGGTGAGATCAAATCCCCTCAGTCGCAATTGACCAGGAAGGAAAATGAGTGAGCTTAACCAGATGACTCACTACTTACTTGCAATACTTGATGGTGATTTATTTTCTGTACTGTAGCATTGATCCCCTATTTCCTTATTTGAGGGGCCCTCCTTACCCTGCCCTTCTGTTTATAATCTTTGCTATTATTATAGATATTACAGAGATTTATCTTTGAATATGTCACTAAGTGGGTTTTGTACTAGGATCTACCTATTAAGGAGTACATGCAGTGCTTAATTTTCTGTGTCTGGGATACTTCACTCAATATATATATTTTTTCTAATTCCATCCATTTCCAGGCAAATTTCATCAATTCATCTTTTTTGATGGCTGATTAGTATTCCATTTGTAAATGTACCACACTTTCCTTATCCACTTGTCAACTGTTGGACGTTTGGTTTGATTCAATGACTTTGCTATTGTAAACAGTGCTGCTATGAACATGGTTGTCCATGTGTCATTGAGGTGTTTTTTGTTTTATGAGGGATTATTTCCAGAAGTGGAATAGTAGGGTCATATGGCATTTCAATCTTTGACTTTTTAAAAAATCACCTGACTGATCTACAGATTGGCTGTATAAGCCTGCATTCCCACCAGCAATGTAGGAGAGTTCCCTTCTCTCCACATGCTCTTGGTATTGTTTGTATTGTGGATTTTTGGCATCCTGACTGGCGTGAGATAATCTCAGGGAGGTTTTGATTTGTATTTCCCTGATGGCTAAGTATGTGGAGCATTTTTAAAGATTTGTTAGACAAAGTTTCTTTTGAGTTCCCAAGCCTATTTTTTAATTGGGCCATTTATCTCCTTGGTGTTTAGTTTTCTAAGTTATTTGTGCACTCTGGATATAGAGCTCTATCAGATATGTGGTTAGTGAAGATTTTTTCTCTCATTCTTCAGGTTGCTCAGTTTACAATCTCTTTATCTGAACAGAAGCTCTTTAATTTCATAAGATCCCACTTGTTGAATGTTGGTGCGGTGACTGTTTGACAACTGTTTAAGAACTGTTGGCCTAGTCCAATCAGCTGGAGGGAGTTTCCTACCCTTTCAACTAGGATTTTTATAGTCTCTGGCCTAATATTGAGGTCCTTGATTCATTTGGAACTAAGTCTTGTACACGGTGACAAGTACAGATCCAGTTTTAATCTTCTGCATGTGGAGATCCAGTTTTTCCCGCACCATTTGTTGAAGATGCTGTTCTTTTTCCATTGGATTTTTTGGGCCCCTTTGTCAAAGATCAAATGGGTGTAATTGCGTGGGCTTATATTTAGGTCTTCAACCTTTATCCATTGATCTGTGTGTATATTTTGGAGCCAGTACCAGGCTGTCTTTATTACTATGGATTTGTAGTATAGACTAAAGATTGGTATGGTGATACCTCCACCTGGGTTTTTGTTACTCAGGATTGTCTTTGCTATCCTGGGTCTTTTGTGCTTCCATATGAATTTTGAGATTGTTTGGTCAACTTCTTTGAAGAATTGCTTTGGGATTTTAATTGGTATAGCATTGAATCTGTATATTGCCTTTGGTAGGATGGTCATTTTTACGATGTTGATTCTGCCAATCCTGAAACATGGGAGGACTTTGCACCTTCTGGTGTCTTCTGCAATTTCTTTCTTTAGGATTTTAAAGTTTTCATTATAAAAGTCTCTCACTTCCTTGATTAGGTTTATATCAAGGTATTTCACTTTTTAAGGGGGAATAGTAAATATAATTGTTTCTCTTAGGTCTTTTTCACTTTTTTCATCGTGGGAGGATAAGAAGGCCACGGATTTTTGTATGTTTATTTTGTGCCTTGTACCCTGCTGAACATCTGTATTATTTCCAGGAGTTTCCTGGTGGAGTTTTTGGGATCACTCAGGTATATGATCATGTCATCTGCAAATAGAAATAACTTGACTACTTCCTTGCCGATTAGTCAGGTTTCATAGACAGGGAGTGAAGGTTAGTATGGTAGTGCACTTTTTTGGTTTACTACCTTGGTGATATGTGAGGGTGACTGGTATAGTCCCTGAAGTTGCATGTGTTTTGGGGTGGCTATATGGAAAAGTTAAACTACAGTGAGTAATAATTAAATTCAACAAGATAGTCAAAAGGGTTTACTTATCTTTGAGCTGGATGTGAAGAATCTCTCCCATGTGATGGGATGATTTTAGAGGATTTCAGATATATGGTGTTTGTTTTCTAGAGCTTTGTTTGGGTTTTCTTTGGACTCTATTGAATTCTGAGAAGTTGGGGGTCCCGCCTGGTCTGTGTCCTGGGCAAAAAGGGTGCTTTATGTTTTTTATAGTGCTGTGTGCTATATAATATATAAATGCAAGTTTAATGCATACAAATATCTCTACTGAAATAAATGAAGAACAAAAAAATGGAAAATAAAAGAATACTCAATATTGAATTATATGTTTCTCTTTCAGTTCTGCTAATTTTTATTTGTTGATGAATATTACTTTGAGATTTTCGTACATACACACAAATCTTTCCCTTACTCTCTTTTCTGTAGTCCTCTATTTCACTCTCTCTGCAACACTCCACACCTTTCATATACTTTCCTTTCAGGTTCAAGTCTTTTTTGTTTTGTTTTATGTATACTGATTTTTGGGTTGGATTCTTCCTTGGAACTTGGTAGGTTTCTTCATGCACTTACTACTGTAACATTTGTCCATCATTTTGAACTTACACGTATCCCATTAGTCATTAGAACTTTGTTGGGCCCCATGGGTTTCTTAAATGGTCATAGCAGACCAAGGCAGTGGCTTGTAGGTGTGTTGTCTACCATCATTGTTATAGGCTTGTGATTGCTATAGTTGTATCATCTTAGGAGAATAATATCTTATAATACTTTCTCCTGTTTTCTGGCTTTGCATTCTTTCAGCAAGCTTTTCCTAAGGGTTTGGGGATAAAGAATCTTCCATATTGGGGACTAAAATTCTCAGTCTTCATTAATTCTTGGCATCATGTGCAATGTTGGTTCTCTGCATTGCCCTCCATGGTGTCCTCTGCTCAAGGATGTGGGTTATTTAAGAATCATTTGTACTCTTTTTTCTCAGATGCTCCTTGATCTTGAGGGGAGAGGGTGGGATGTTCATCTGGGGTTGAATGGATCATATCAGTCCATAGTGACCATGCTTTAGTGCTATGAGAACCTTCTGGGCTGGAGCATGCAAGATGAACAAATCTGAAGGTTTAATACAAGTTTCTGAATATAAAGAGGACATTCAATATTTGTCTTTCTGTATTTGGACAGTAGTTCAATTTTGATGCGGATGACTGCAAGTCTGGTTTATTGTAGTGATCAACTTGCAACTGGTGCAGGACATAGAGGAACTGAAGAGAAAATTTGAGAAAGGGACAGAAGAAACTTCAGGTTGTATTACTTCAGGGCATGTTGGCTTACCAGTATCAATGTGTGTAAAGTGCCTTGGTATCTATACTGAGCCAGCCTATAGCACAAAAATGAACTGTGCTCCACTTCCAACTCCCAATCATCTATAATGTTTTCTTGGGAGGTCATGTTGAAACATGTGTGTAAAATAGTATTCCTATTGTAGGAATAAAAGGATAAAAGGAGCAAAAAGCAAATGTAAACTGAAGTTTTGAGCATCATACTGCTAATTAGGGAGAAAGTTCATTATGTTTCTTTAAATCCTTATTGATATTCAAAACAGTTTACATAGCTTTTACCTAAACATATGTATCCATTAGACTCCTGTGTGTGTGTGTATGTGTGCTCCCCAAATTCTAACTTTCTTGCAAAATCTGGAGAAAAAGAGTGTGTGACCCAGAAAAAAAGTGACCCAGTTTAATATCCCTTCATTAATGTTATAAGAAATACTCCCAGAAATTGATGCTTGTGACAAAAATTCCATATCAAATAAAATTTTCCCTCCTGTGAAGTAGCCTTTCTTCTTTTGTATGTATGTAGATTTATTTACATAGATATTATTCCTTAGGAATTGAGGCTCATGATTATTATAATCTTTACTATATAAATATATGTAACTTTTCTATTTTTGCTAGAAATTACCCCTGTCTCCTGAATATAAAACAAAACAGCATGTATATGAGAATTCTTAAGCATGTGTGAATAGAAAAAGAAAGACGATTCGCTTCCATGTTATGTGAAGTGTTCATCATTAAGGCAATTATTTAGGAGATCCTCCTATATCTTAGCAGCTGTCTGCACACTCTCCTCATGGCCATCTTCATTTCTTGATTCCTAAAGGTGTAGATCACAGGATTCAGAAAAGGAGTAACAAGTACATCAAATATGGCCAGAAATTTATCTAGGTGCGTAGAGGAGGAAGGCCATGTATAGAAGAACATAACTGGACCAAAGAACAAGACTACTACAGTTACATGAGCTGAAAGTGTGGACAGAGCTTTGGAGGAGCCGCTAGAAGAGTGTTTCTGAACTGTGACTATGATAACAATGTAGGAAATGATTAACATGAAGAAGGAGGCTACAGACATGAATCCACTGTTGATGGAGACGAGCAATTCCAGTTGGTAGGTGTCTATGCAAGAGAGTTTGATGAACCGAGGAAGGTCACAGTAAAAGCTGTCCAACATATTAGGACCACAGAAAGGTAAGTTCACTACAAAGGCCAGTTGAGCTACAGAGTGAATAAGGCCAACCCCTCAGGCAGTCACTAAGAATAAGATGCATGTTCTTGGGCTCATAATGGTGAGGTAATGGAGAGGTTTACATATAGCCACATATCTGTCAAATGCCATGGCTATGAGCAGCACCATCTCCACTCCACCAATGGCATGGATGAAGAAGATTTGAGTGACACAACCTCTGAAGGAGATGACCTTGTGCTTTCTGAACAGGTCATAAATCATCTTTGGAGACGTGACAGAAGAAATACCCAGGTCAACGAATGAGAGGTTGGCCAACAGAAAGTACATGGGAGAGTGTAGATGAGGGTCAGAAGTCACTATGAACACAATGAGGGAGTTTCCTGTCATACTGGCCACATAAAGAATAGAGAAAAACACAAATAGTAGGAGCTGAATATGCCAGGAGTTTGTAAGTCCTCGAAATACAAACTCTGACACAGTTGAATGATTCATTCCTTCCGTGGACTTTGTTGACAGTGCTACCTGAAAGAGAACAAGTGAAGCTGAAATTATGATCATATGCATTTGTCTCTGGTGTATGCACGTGTTACATGTGTCAGTGCATGTGTGCATTGGTTCCTGCTCCTGGAAAGAGTACAATTTGACAATTGGTGTCTTTTTCTATCATTCGTTACCCCATTTGTGGCATGTAATCTCCCTAGTAGGTGGCTAGACTATTTGTTCAAGATCCAGGGATCTTTCCCTCACTCTACCTCTAGTTCTGGGATTAAAGATACTGCACTCCAATGCCAATTTCTTTAATATGGGTATTGGGAGAAGAACTCAAGTCTCACTGCTTGTAATTTCCCAGATCATTTGACTTTTGTTAATTTCTATTAATGATAGTTTTCAAAATTGTAAAAGTTCAGTTGCACTCTGCCACTATAACCAAAACCTAAATGTCAGAAATATCTGAATAAGTGCTGACTTGAAAGAACTATTATAAAAGCCAAAAAGTAAGTTCAGAGTAGTTTTAAAAAGAACAACCTCATATCTTTTTTGTCAGAATATAAATTAGTGTGCCACAGAACAGTGATTGTATAGAAGTTTCACAGTGATATGAGCAAATCATGTTCATTGCAACTATTTACAATAGCAAAGTCACGGAATCAACCAAAATGCCAACAGTTGCCAAATGGATAATGAAAATGTGGTACATTAATACAATGTAAAACTACTTAGCAATTAAAAAAGATGAATTAATGAAATTTGCTGGGAAATAGATGGAATTAGAAAAAATTGTATTTGAGTGAAGTATCCCAGATACAGAATGTTAGACACTTTATGTACTCCCTAATAGGTGGATTCTAGCTCCAAATCCACTGAATGACATATTCAAAGGTAAATCTTTGTAATACCTACTGTAATCACAAAGATCATAAACAGGAGAGAAGCTGAAGGAAGGCCTCAAAAAAAAAAAAAAAAAAGAAAGGTCATAAAAGATCATGTCTCAGTAGAGAAAATAGGTCACGGTCAAGTATTGCATGTAAGTAGCATGTCACCTTGTGCAGGTCACTTTCACTTCCCTTCCTAGTCACTTGCAACTGAGGAGGTTTGATCTCACCAATCAGGGAGAGTGTAGGGATTGGCAGATAGACAGCAACCATCCCACAAATGGGACACTGACCCCTTTCATTGCTGTATCCTGCTCCTATTCTTCCATCTACCTTTGAGTTGCCTCTTACATTACGATTTTCATTTAAACAGTCTTTTGTCTTTGATTAGGAGGTGACCTTCAACACCTATCAGGATGGAGCCAAGAGTGGTGCGGGAAAAGCAAAACTGAAAAACAACAACAAACCATAATTCAGAACATCAAAATCTCTACATTAATCATCTGGAACCAGACCAGCCAAATCTCTCCCCATCCTAAAGCTCAGGGAACCTTGAGAAGAGGGGGCAGCAAGATTGTAAGAGCCTAAACATGGGGAGGACCAATGATATGCAAGATATTCCACACAAGTTATGGCTGAAGCAGCCAGAATTAGACTTTGCCTGCCCTGCACAATGGCTGATATGTCAATGACCCCTCCCCCCAATGTCTAGCATGTATCACAGGGGAGAAGGCTCCAGGCAGTAGGAACCTTAGAGGCAAGGGATTAACAGTTATAATAGAGTTCCCATACTAACAGGGAGCTCAAAAAAGGGGCTCAGGGATATGGCACTGAGTCCTCCACTCTCACTAGGGTGGAGGACTCAGAGAGAGGTTTGGCATTCACACAAAAGGATGCTCTAAGGGATAGGAGAGAGGCAGGGGGAATTTTTGTGAATCATTGCTTTTGGTTAAAATGTTGCAGCCTAGAAATTTACAGTAAACTCTTATGTTAATGGCACTATACATGCTGATGTTAGGATATGGAAAACACAAGCCTACTGATCTGACCAGTTTGCATAGTACTATTTTAGAAGGAGTAAAACAATCACTACTTTCATCCACCTGTGAATTCTGCAAACTATCTTAATAGCCACACTGGTAAGAGGTGAACCATCAGTGCAACAGTGGCATGAATATTAAGGGAGTTATCAACTGCCTTCTGATTGGATTTAAGGTCTGCTTTTTAACAGGAAACTATGCTTGTACTGTAAAACAAGTTGAGAACCTATGAAGTTGTGGAATATAATCCACGAGGGAGTATAAAATATCAAGGTTTATCTATAAGGGCTCTTATCAAAGTGCCTTCTAGATTGTCCTTAATATACACATAGATTAGAGGAGTGCTCATCATTCAGTTTGGATACTTCTTTTTACAATGGAAAGTATTTATTATAGAAAATTGCAACTGGCCAAAGTGCAGAAAACAAGTGGCTATGGACTGCTTGGCGCTAAAGAGGACATCTAACCATTCCCTTTATGCAAGGCTCAGGGAACATCACTGAAGATGGGCAGTAAGAATGCAAGAGCCTGAAGTAGGGGAGGGCTGTGGTCAATGTCTCCTGAACATGACAAAGCTGTTGTGTCTATGAATTCATGGTAGCCATGTGTGCTTCCACAATCTGCATGGGGTTTTTCTTATCATCATTTCACCATGGAAAGGTAAATGTCTCAAGAGGCTCCATACCTCTCTGGGAGACTATACTAGATTGAAGTGGGGAAGAAAGGGAAGATACTTTCCTCACTATATACCCTTTGATGTATGACTTATGCTTTATTAAGTGCTTAGGCACTTTCCATCAGAGGCAATCCAGAGGAAACTAGTGGACCATATACTCAAAAAGACATGAAAAAAGATTTGGTCCTTTCTGAGCATGTGGACAGGTATATTTTTGAGTTAGTGAAAATGAAAAACTTGAAGCTGTCTCAAACAAAAAAATAGTGATTATTAGGTTGATTTTTTTGTGATTATTTTTGTTTCTTTATTTCTTGTGGAGGTGGATTTTTAGAATTCTGTTTAGTTTTCAATAAAATTTATTAAAAAGAAAAGATAAATGGGAAAAGAAATAGGACAACTGGTCTAGCCGTGTTACTTTTGGAGATATATATTCAGAGGAAATGACATTGCATTAAATGGCTATCTTCCCATTTTCAATGCAACAAGTTTACAATAAACAATATATAGAAGTAATATGCATGTGCATTAGACTAGGGGAAAACTCATACATGCACATTCACACATGAATTTACAAATATAAACAATATTCTTTAATATTTATCAAGAAGGGCATCACATGCTTTGTAATAATATGAGTGAACATTGTACTAAATGAAATTAAAGAGACAGACATAATTATCAAAAGTGTCATGGGGTGAATTCGAAGAAGTCACACTCAGAAGCAGAGAATACAATGGTGGACCATGTAATGATGGAAGTAGGTTTGGGAAGTGTAATAGGAAGATGTTGGTTAGAAGGTACAAACAGTGAGAAAAATGATTAGTTTCTAGGTGTGTACTATGCTACACAGTGACTGAGGTAATAGCAGTATGTTTCACAGTGGAATATTACTACAAAATAGGTCTTAAATGTTCTCACCACAATTAAGTATGTAAACTAGTGCACATTAACTAGCCTGATTTGATCATTTTATGATATATATCATATTAAATCATAATTTTTCATTTTTTATTCATTTTTAGTTTTAAATGCAATTAACTATCCATGACCTCCTCCTTTCCTCAATCATTCCACTTTCTTCTCTCTTTCTGCCTCTCTGCTTCTGAAAACAATCATATTTTAAAACATAAATATGCATAATATTTCTTCATGAATATTGGCATGCCTATAGATTTTTACGTGGTGGCTACACAGAGAATAGGGCAGTAATATGGTATTCTGTGTAACATTTCTGAGTTTAATATCACTTGCTTTCTTCTGAGTGATGTTTCTTATGAAACACAAGTTCAGTCAATATGAAAAGGTGCAACTCAATTTTAAGCTCTTTTTATTTTTGTTCAATATTACCCTATGTTCTGGTTCAGTCACAAGAATTTTCAGCTTTTGTCAACTGTTGAATACATTTCCACAGCTACAAGTATCTTTCTATCAAATAGTCTTTCTTTCTGTTTCCTCAGATTTGAAAAATACTGGATTCAAAGTTGATTAAATATTTACCAAAACTATGATGTTTGCTTTGTATAAATAGTATTGATGGACTTATCTTATAGTTTAATAAAATGGTCACAAGACTATTTAACAAATAGGTTAATTTTATTAAATAGAGTAATTGTGATGAATTCATGTTTGCATTCTTCAAAAAAATGAAAAAGGGTTGATATATACATGTAGGTGTGAGAATTTTCATCTTTTGATCATCTAGTAGACAGGGAATTTCTAGGTATTCAGCAACCTTCATAGTAGCTTGACGCTATGTAAATCAAATGTTTGAATTTTTATTTTAACAGTGTATCAGGAAATTAAGTATTAGGAGTATATCTCTAGCTTACACCTCTGAAAGGAATCATTGTACAGTAGAAAATATTCTGTTTAAACCTTGGCATAGGGATTACCAAGCTGTACTGTAGTTGTACTTTTATTCAGAGTAGCAAAAAAGAAATATTACGCAGCATAGAGGTATTGGGCTGAAATGATCAAGATTAAAACAATGGTTTAATTACTGAGAAGTTAATATCAGTTATGATACCCAACCCCTGAGACTTTGTTTATTTATCTATTGGATAAACGAAAGTGTTGGTTTTTATGACAAGTTTTAGGGATTAAATCATAAAGGAAATAATAATAAGAAGGTAGGCATGCAATAATAGTATTACCTTACTCTCTTTTATTTGCCTTTATAGTGTCCAACACATAAAAAGGGTGAGTGGAAAGAAGGAAGTGAAATGGGCAACCACAGAGCATTACAGGAGAACATCAAAAATGTTTCCTCTTTTTTTCCACTCATTAATTAGTTGCACTCTTCAAATTTTTTCATGTCAAAACTTAATTTCAAATGTAAATTCAAGTTATTTGCTTCCAGAGAATACTGTATTTCTTTTTTTAGTCCTTATTTCAGCTGTCACACATTAAGTTCTCCTCAACTAAACAATGATGTCCATAAAAATAGGGATTAGATGTGTCTTCAATGAAGTAGGGACAAATAAATATATTTTAAAATAGCCAGTACCATTGAATTATTAAAATCAACATGAATATACACATGATACATGAAAATATACATGTAACTATAGAAGGTAAGAGGCTTAGTAAAGTTCCAAAGTAATCAAAATAATAGGCAATAAAGGATAAGATAGTGGATAATTGGGAAGACAAAGGTGGAGGAGTAGAAGGAGAAAGTCTATGAAGAGTAGAAGGAGGTAGAACTAGAAGAAGAAAAGAAGATGGAAAGGAGAAGAGATGGAGGAGGAGCATGGAAGGAGTAAGGGTGGAAATGAATAAAAAGCAAAATGAAAATGCCCATAAAATTTGAAATGTATATGTTCATTAAGAAGAAAAGGAAAGGCTTTGTTTCTGCTGAGTGAAATTGTTCATAAATTATGGTTTTCATTGCTATTTGGTACACATCTTAAGAAATTATATAATTCCTGCAAATTTTATTACAATATCATCAAATATTTTTAAATTATTGTAATTTTTATTTTTTATTTTTTTTGTTTTTAAAAAATTATTTATTTATTATTTATTCTTTTAAAGTTTCATGTATGAATACAGTGAATTTATATTTTCACATGTAAATTCCGAATCCCATCCTGCCTCCTTTTCCCATTACAATCCTTCTCTATTAGCCTTTCTGTCTTTTGCATGTGTTGCTCAATGAGTTTTATCTGGGTTGCCTTAGATATCACGTGTCTGAGCACTGGGCATTTTCTTTAAATTGCTGTTCATTAAAGAATTTCTGATTGATCCTTTGTCAGTGTGTGGACTTTATCTGTCCATGTATTAACAATCCCCTTCATCTAAATGAGTTGACAGTTGAATAAGATGTGCCTGTGAACATATTCTGATACCACAGAATGCATAAACTAAAACATTGATGCTTTGAAGACACTTCAGTGAAATATCTTTACTGGGAAAGACCAGCCTTAAGTCTTTGGCTTGTATCTTGTTAATTCTTTTATTTTTATCTATGTAGAACTTAGTGATCCTCCAAAAGAAATTCCAGACTTTTAATCGTTATAGATAAAAGACATATTCAGAGGTAAGATCCAAATATTGAGTCAAGTCCAAGGTTTTTGAGCAAGTTTTGAGCAAATTATTTATGTAAACAATCATCCGTGTACATTTCTTTTCTCCATATTCTACAAATATTACAAATTCATAACCTTCCTGAGATAAAAGGTTTGTATTTTTTTTTACAATCATCAAGAACTTTTATATTTGTGGAAAAAATCAAGACCCTTCTAATTTAATGACACCTGTACCTTCATTTATTGTGATAAATATGCATAATTCTATGCTTTTTTAAAAATACTTAAGCATATAGTTAACAATATAGCTTTCAGGTTTCAAGATTGAAGAAACTCATTCTTTTTTAAAAATACCTTTTGTATCATTCTGACTGTATTTTTCATTTTATTCATCCCTGAAAAATTCATATTTGTCAAGTTCTTTAATTTAAGTCCTTCCTGTTAGAGTAAATATATTCACTAATAAGAAACCACAGAAGAAAAGAAGAAAAATAATCTGGCTCCTGATAGTTTCATATGTTATTTTCTTTTTGAAATTGTTAAAACATCCATTACATTTCAAAATGATATTACACTGGAGAGTGTTTTTGAAGTGTTAGATCTTTTGGTCTCTGTGCCAAATTTTTATTTCTGCTCAGGTGTCTCAAGAAATTAATAAAATTGATTCTTCTTAAAAGATAGCCAGTTGATATCTCACTTTTGAAAACCCAGGAAATAGAGAACACACACTTTGTTGATTTTTATGTATCATCAATTTTTTGCTTATTTATTAAGTGGTAGAAGATGAGGTGATTCATGTATTTATGAAAGAATATAATGAATAATCACAATTAGGAACAAACTTTAATTATAAACTTTTTTGTTTTTCAGTGTTTATTCATATTTCTTTGGCCACATGGTAATTCTAGGCTAAAATAAATATGTGTTGGCTTTTGCTAATTGCCCAATACACTTCTTTACATTGATTCTCCTGTGCTGCTCCATTACTTTTCCCGTGTGCTTTCCACTCTGCTCTAGGCTGTCTCATACACTGTAGGATATAATTTATGTTCATAGCAGTTCTAACAGCAGAATCATATGTACGAATAAACCCACTCATCTCAATGTTAAATTCACCTATGGTCATCTACTTTACCTGTATGAAAAAAACAGCATCTTCTAGACATATTTTTCTGAGTCCTCTAAAGTAAAGTGCAATGTAATGGGCAAAAAATCATGTTATGATTTGTGTTCATAGCAATTCTAACAGCAGAATCATATGTACGAATAAACCCACTCATCTCAATGTTAAATTTACCTATGGTCATGCAGTTTACCTGTATGAAAAGAACAGCATCTTCCTGACATATTTTTCTGCGTCCTCTAAAGTGCAATGTAATGGGTTTCTGTAGGAAGATATGAAGCTGACTGTGCATATCTCAAGAGGAAAGTGACCCATTATAGCTTAGAAGAAGTTCATTGTTCAGAGACTTTTTCCCTAAAGAGCCATTTGTTTTGGCCAGTGAAACCAAGGTATTTTGAAAATCATAACATGATACTAAGGAGAAAAATGGAACCAAAAGTGGAATTATTTTGGTATGCTTGCACAATTTGAATATAATAATTGAAAATTTCTCCATTGTAACTAATACTTAACAAGAGGAAAACATTAATTTATAATTAGCAGGTAGCAATTACCTAATTCCAAAATAATGTCCTTAATTGCAATTCTCATTTATCTAGATACATGCTCTGCATTTTTATATAATTTGGAAAATTATGGATGTGTTCACATTTTAGATTTATAAAAATTCAATTTAGTTAATAATGATTGCATGATATTTAAGTAATCAATGTGTCTATCAGCTGATAATAAATCATGGAAAATCATATATTTCAAATTCCTGAAGCCACTCAGGGTAAAGTTTAAACCCTATATAGAAGGTTTAAAATAGCAGACAGTAACTTTTATGTATAGCAATATTTCAGACAAAAATTGAATTTATTGATTTATAATTTTTTGAACTGAAGTAAAAAACTTTGTGGGAAGAAGAGACAGTATGCTCATAACAGACACTTGGAGAAAGTTGAATAAAGACACAAAATTGAGTGCAGAGGGATTTTCAGCAGAAGAAGAAGCAAAACTTTTTTTTTTAAATGAAGAAGTTTGGGCAGTTATTATCAAGATACAAGAACTTTGTTTTCATTGATGATTGGTTATTGTATCACTGCATGGTAACCAAAATATTATCCTCCAAGGCTGCTGATGGGGAATGAATATAAACAGTGTTGGAGATACTACATTATGTAATTTCAAAATATATTCACACGCTTATAGTAAACAATACAGTCTTGTACGTCACAAATTTTTTTTTCATAAAATTTTTATATAACAGATTTCTTGATGTAAAACTGTTTAGAAATTCATCATTTATGTGAAAATATTGTATTGAATTCCTAGAATTATGGAGTATTATTGTCAATATAAATATATTTAAAATTTTTTAACATCTCCAACTTCTTTCTAACTAGTTTCCTTGTTACTTTCAAGTCTTTTGTGGTATATGGCCATTGGGGTTCCATTCAGGTTAGTTGTGTTGGCATGTGTTTGAGTATTTTCAGGAGCATAGATGATATATTAGTGACTCACACTAGTGAAGTATTAATGACTATACTAGTGCAGTAAGTAGCTCCCCTTCTCATGGTCAGCATTATGTCTCCATGGTCTCTAAGGAATTGCCTGTAACATTTCCCCCCTTCCATGATAGAACCTTCACAGGCCAAATCTTATGCAGGTCTTGTGAAAATAAACACAAACACATAAAGTTCATGGGCATACCAACCTGTCATGTACAGAAGACACTATTTGGCAACATCTTTCTTACCCTTCGGTTCTTACATTCTTACAACCTCCTTTTCTGTGATATTACCTGACTCATGGGGTGGTGTTGGTTTAGGAGTCCCACATAGAAATAAGCATATACCGTCACTTATTTTCTGCACTTTTGCCAGTTTGATTCTCTGTATTGACTGTCTTTCAATTGAAAGGAAGTTTTTCAGTTGATATCGGAGGACTTGAACTTATCTACATGTACAGTGATAAAACTGTTCAAGGCATTTAATTTTTGTATCAATATAGGAAAGAACCTATATATGAACATGACTATCAAACTGAAATCAATCTATACATTTTACACAATCCCTTTCACAGTTCCAGTGGTATGTGTCACAAATCTAGCAAAATGATTACTAATCCAATTTCACCCCTCAAATCATAATAGCAGAGCCAGTCCAGTACTGTCACAAAAACTTAACTAGAAGTGGCATAGGTGGAACATATGATAATTCTACTTTGAATTTTTGGAGAATCTTCCACATTTCTTAGCAGTTTAGTTATCTTACACTTCCTTCCACCAGCTACATAAAAATCAATTTCCCATTTCCTCTGCATCCTCATGATTTTTTTTTCTTTATGGCAGTCATTCTGCTTCTGTTGAAATGGAATGTCAATTTAGTATTGATTTGTATTTCCCTGAAGGCTAAAAATATTGAATATTTCTTTCACATATCTATTGGCAGATTGTATTGCTCTTTTGACCATTCTCGTTCAGTTAATCTCCTTATTTTTTTGTTTGGAGAAATTGATTTAGATTTATTATTAATTACAAAAATTAATTTAATTCACTTTTAATATATATTTATTTTTTCTAGTTTTACAGATATACTGAGTAATTATCCCTGCCCCCTCCTCCTCCTTCTCCCTCCTACTTATCTCCTTTCCCTTCCTTCATTAAATCCATGTCACTCTCTCCCACCTTCCCATTTGACTGCTTCTATGGGTCTCAGTGTTCCCTCTGGGTCATCTGCTTCAGTGGGGTTTCGGGTCTCTGTAATAGACCACGTAGTCCCTTCTTGGGGCAGACCCACTGACAGGGGCATTTCCCCCTCACTTGTTGGGTTCACACTGCATTTAATTATTTCTCCTGACATCCTTGCTAGTCTATGGGGGCATGTTGCTCTGTCAGTCATTGTGCAAGTCTGGTAAGAACAGGTCTCATTGCAGGAGTTCCTGTTGCAGTAAACCTTGTCTTGAGTGGAATGTCTTGTCCATCTGTGGATCGCCCCCATATTTAGGCTCTTAAAATGTTATCTGAAAGATTTCCTGAGCCTGGGATGGGGAGAGACTTGGTTGGTTTGATTCTGGGTGAACATTTTAGGGTTGGTGGTACTTTGCATTCTGGCTGGGTGTTCTTGCTATTGCACTGTACTAGGTTGCACTCTGGGTGTCCAGATCCTCTCCTATCTAAGGATAAATTGAGAAATGTTTAGATGGAAATTTACTCTTGGGTGTTTGTGGTTAGTGTTGGGATATCTGATTCAGTCCACTGTCAGTTTATTTTCTTTATACTGTTCTTAGACTGGTTTATGGTTCTGGTGTGTGTGTTCCCTGTGATGAGGAATGGGGGTAGGCCAACCCCACTCTCTACTGTGCTCTATTCCTCTTCTTCCCTCTCCTTTTCTTATATAGAAGACCCTCCTTTTAAAAATCAGTTTTCCCATGTTCTTGTTTCCATTCTTGGGGATCTTCTTGGCCACCCAGGCTTGTGTTCGTTTGTGCTTGTGGGTGATAAAGAGGTTTCTGTTTGACTCCATCAAACTGATTAGTTTAATGCTAAGATCCAATTATAAGGGAGAACATACAACATCTGTCTTTTCTGCTTCTGTGATATTTCACTCTATGATTTCTTCAAATTCCATCCATTTATTGGTTAAATTTCATTAGTTCATCTTTTCCTGACAGCTGAATACTATTCCATTGTAGATATACCACATTTTCATTAATCATTCATCTATTGGATTGCTTCCATTCTTTGTGAAAAAGGCTGTTATGAATATACACCTGTCTCTGATGCAGGGTTGTATTCTTTTGGAATAGTCCCAGGAGTGGTTATGGTTGGGTCGTATGGAATTTAGATTTTTAATTTTTTAGGTAACTCCAAATTGATCTACAAGGGATTGTATGAGTGTCAGTCCGTCCAGCAATGTAAGAAGTACCCCCTCTCCTCTCATCTGTGCCAGAATTTTGTTGTTTGTGTTGTAGATTGTAGACATTTGGACTGGAGTGAGATGATATGTCAAGGGTGGTTTCAATTTCCATTTCCCTAATAACTTGGGAGGTAGACAAATTTTAAAGATGTTTGTTAGACATTTGAGTTTTGTTTTGTGAGCTGTTCTTTTCAGTTTTATAACCCATTTTTAAAAATGGGGTTAGTTACTTCCTTGGTATTTAATTTTTCATGTTCTTTGTGTACTCTGGATATTAGTACTCTATCAGATGTGTGGTTAGTGAAGATGCTCTTCAAGGATAGCAAAACAATCTTGAGTGATAAACACAATGCTGGATGTATCACCATACCATATCTTAAACTCAATTATCAGTCTTTTTTGCTGAGCAAAAGTTTTTAAATTTCATATAGTTCTACTTGTTCAGTGTTGGACTTACTCTGTTCTTTTGGGGTCCTATTGAGGAATGTTGGCTGAGGCCAATTGATTGGAGGGTATCCCTACTTTTTCTTCTAGGAGTTTTACAGTGTCTGATCTAACATTGAGGCTTTTGATTCATTGGAGCTGGTTTTTCATGCAGGGAGAGGAAATAAAGGTCCAGTTCATTCTTCTGCATGTAAATATCCAATTTTGCCAGCAACAGTTGTTGGATTGCTTCCATTCCTTTGTGAAAAAAGGCTGTTATGAACATACACCTGTCTCTGATGCAGGGTTGTATTCTTTTGGAATAGTCCCAGGAGTGGTGTGGTTGCGTCGTATGGAATTTAGATTTTTTTTTTTATTAAAATTTAATTATACATTTTAAAATTTTTTACCAGTTCCCTCCCTCCCCCCTCCTCCCCATCCCCTTCCCCAGTGCCTCCCCCCAAATTCCCAGAGAGTCCTTATTGTGTACGCCTAACTCTCCTCTGGGTCCGCCTCTCCGATGACATATAAGGACCCAGTGGCATTTCCATAAGCCCTTTCTCTTGTTCCCTAAGCATAAGATCACTACTATGGCTGTCAATCCCTTGCCTCCAGGGGTCTCGGTGCCCTTAACAGATGCTAGACTTTATGAGGGCAACAGTGCGCTGGGCATTGCGCAGGGCATGCAAAGTCCCATTACGATTGCTTTGGCCCCAACTATTGTTGAGAATCTTGCAAATCGTTGCTCCTCCCATCCTTTTGCTCTTACAATCTTACCGCCCCCTCTTCCGCAAATGTCCCTGAGCTCCAGGATGGGGAGAGATTAGGCTTGTCCTAGTTCTATGTGATTGATATAGAGTCTCTGAAGTTCTGGATTGTGGTTTGTTGATTTTCTTTTGCAGTTTTGCTGCTCCTGCAATTCCCTTCACTCCATTCTGCTGGGCACTGTATGTCACCCCTGGCTAGAGACAAAAAGCTGCTAAACTGGAGTCTTGTTGTAATAGCACATTCAAGGGTAGATGTAATAAGAGCAGGAAACCTCACTGAGGGAGGGGTCCATCACCCATTTGCAAAATGATTACTTTTATCTGCTAGACTATATGCACTCCCCCCTTCTGGGTGAGATCAGGAAAGAACGTCGTGACTTAACCAGGTTTCCCATTACTTACTTGCAGACCTTGATGGAGGCCTATTTTCTCTGCTGTAACATGGTCTCCTCTCTCCTTGTTTCTGGTGTGGCCCTCCTAACCCATCTCTCTGTTCATAATCCTTTGCAATACTGTGTTACATAGGTTTACTTTTGAGTGTCTCAATGTGGGCTGGGTGAGTTTGGTACTAGGAGCCACCTATTAGGGAGTACATACGGCGCTTAATTTTCTGGGTTTGGGATACTTCACTTAATATAATTCTTTCTAATGACATCCATTTTCCCAGCAAATTCCAGTAATTCATCATTTTTGATGGCTGAGTAGTACTCCATTGTATAGATGTACCACATGTTTCCTTATCCACTCGTCAACTGTTGGACATTTAGGTTGATTCCATGACTTTTGCTATTGTAAACAGTGCTGCTATGAACATGGTCGAGCTTGTGCTATCGAGGCGAACCTCTGCTGCATGGGGGGTTATTCCCAAAAGTGGGATAGCAGGGTCATACGGCATTTCAATCTTTAATTTCTTTAAGAATCTCCAGACGGCTTGCCAGAGTGGCTGTATGAGCCTGCATTCCCACCAACAATGTAGGAGAGTTCCCCTCTCTCCACATCCTCTCCAGCATTTGTCATTGTTTGTATTGTGGATTTTTGCCATCCTGACTGGGGTGAGATGATATCTCAGGGAAGTTTTGATTTGCATTTCCCTGATGGCGAAGGAAGTGGAGCATTTTTTCAGATATTGGTAGACATTTTAATTTCATCCCTGGTAAAGTTTCTTTGAAGTTCCAGGGCCCATTTTTTAATTGGGCCAGTGTTTTCCTTGGAGTTTAATTTTCTAAGTTCTTTGTGCACTCTGGACAGTAGAGCTCTGTCAGATATGTGGTTAGTGAGGATTTTCTCCCATTCTGTGGGTTGCCTTTGAGCTCGTGTGACAATCTCTTTATCTGAACAGAAGCTCTTTAATTTCACAAGATCCCAACTGTTGAGAGTTGGTAGCAGTGACTGTGCCATTGGATGTCTGTTTAGGAAGTGTTGGCCTAGCCCAATCAGCTCGAGGGAGTTCCCTATCCTTTCAACTATGGTTTTTAAAGTCTCTGGCCTGATATCAAGGTCCTTGATCCATTTGGAATTAAGTCTTGTACATGGTGACAAGTACGGGTCCAGCTTTAATCTTCTGCATGTGGAGATCCAGTTTTGCCAGCACCATTTGTTGAAGATGCTGTTCTTTTTCCATTGGATTCTTTGGGCCCCTTTGTCAAAGACCAAATGGCTGTAACTTTGTGGGCTTATATCTGGGTCTTCAATCCTTATCCATTGATCTGTGTGTCTATTTTGGAGCCAGTACCAGGCTGTCTTTATAACTATGGATTTGTAGTATAGACTTAGGTTTGGTATGGTAATACCTCCAGCTGTGTTTTTGTTACTCAGGATTGTTTTTGCTATCCTGGGTCTTTTGTGCCTCCATATGAACTTTGAGATTGTTTGGTCAACTTCTTTGAAGAATTGCTTTGGGATTTTGATTGGTATAGCATTGAATCTGTATATTGCCTTTGGTAGGATGGTCATTTTTACAATGTTGATTCTGCCAATCCAGGAACAAGGGAGGTCTTTCCACCTTCTGGTGTCTTCTGCAATTTCTTTCTTTAGGGTTTTAAAGTTTTCATTGTAAAGGTCTTTTACCTCCTTAGTTAGGTTTATACCAAGGTATTTCATTTTTTTAGGGGTTATAGTAAATGGCATGGTTTCTCTCAAGGCTTTTTCACTTCTTTCATTCTGGGCATATAGGAAGGCCTCTGATTTTTGCACATTTATTTTGTATCCTGCCACCCTGCTGAACTTCTCAATTAGTTCCAGGAGCTTCCTGGTGGAGTTTTTGGGATCCCTCAGGTATAAGATCATGTCATCTGCAAATAGTGATAGCTTGATTTCTTCCTTGCCGATTTGAATCCCTCTTATGTCCCTTTCTTGTCTTATGGCTTCAGCTAAGACTTCAAGTACAATATTGAATAGAAGTGGTGAGAGTGGACAGCCTTGTCTAGTTCCTGATCGAAGTGGGAATGCTTCCAATTGTTCCCCATTGAGCATAATCCTTGCTGTGGGCTTGTTGTATACAGCTTTTATTATATTGATAAAGGTTCCTTCCATTCCTACTGTCTCTAGCGTTTTGATCATAAAAGGCTGTTGGATCTTGTCAAAAGCTTTTTCTGCATCTATCGAGAGTATCATGTGGTCTTGGACTTTGGACTGGTTTACATGATGAATTACATTTATTGATTTGCGTATGTTGAACCAACCTTGTGTGTCGGGGATGAAGCCTACTTGGTCCCCATGAATGATCTTTTTAATATGTTTTTGAATCCGATTTGCTAAGGACTTTGTTGAGAATCTTTGCGTCTGTGTTCATCAGGGAGATCGGCCTATAGTTTTCTTTCTTAAGTGAATCTTTATTAGGTTTTGGGATTAAAACGATATTAGCTTCATAGAAGGAATTTGGTAGTGTTCCTTCCTTTGCTATTTGATGGAAGAGTTTAAGAGTATTGGTGTTATTAACTCCTTAAATGTCTGGTAGAACTCTGTGCTGAATCCATCTGGTCCAGGACATTTTTTGGTGGGAAGATTCGAGATTACTTCCTCAATTTCCTTATATGTTATAGGACTATTTAAATAATTCACAACTTCCTGATTCAATTTAGGTAAGTTGTGTTTACTTAGAAATTCATCCATCTCTTTTGTGTTGTCAAACTTCACAGAGTATAAGTTTTTGAAATATGATGTTATATTCTCTGGATTTCTTGGGTATCAGTAGTGATAACTCCATGTTCATTTCTAATTTTGTTAATGTGGGTTTTCTCTCTCTTGCTTTTGGTTAGTTTAGCTAGGGGTGTATCAATCTTGTTGATTTTTTCAAAGAACCAGCTTTTTGATTGGTTGATTTTTTCTATCGTTTTCTTAGTCTCGATTTCAGATATTTCTCCCCTTATTTTGCTAATCTCTTCTCTTCTACTGCTTTTGGGATCAGATTGCTCTAGTTTCTCTAAAGCTTAAGCTGCATTGTTAAGTTGTTTATTTCTTTTTTTTTTTATTAAAAATTTAATTATACATTTTAAAATTTTTTACCAGTTCCCTCCCTCCCCCCTCTTCCCCCTCCCCTTCCCCCAGTGCCTCCCCCCCAATTCCCAGAGAGTCCTTTATTGTGTGTGCCTAACTCTCCACTGTGTCCTCCTCTCCGATGACATATAAGGACCCAGTGGCATTTCCATAAGCCCTTTCTCTTGTTCCCCTTAAGCATAAGATCACTACTATGGCTGTCAATCCCTTGCCTCCAGGGGTCTCGGTGCCCTTAATCAGATGCTAGACTTTATGAGAGCAACAGTGCGCTGGACATTGCGCAGGGCATGCAAAGTCCATTATGATTGCTTTGGCCCCAACTATTGTTGAGAATCTTGCAAATCGTTGCTCCTCCCATCCTTTTGCTCTTACAATCTTACCGCCCCCTCTTCCGCAAATGTCCCTGAGCTCCAGGATGGGGAGAGATTAGGCTGTCCTAGTTCTATGTGATTGATATAGAGTCTCTGAAGTTCTGGATTGTGGTTTGTTGATTTTCTTTTGCAGTTTTGCTGCTCCTGCAATTCCCTTCACTCCATTCTGCTGGGCACTGTATGTCACCCCCTGGCCAGAGACAAAAAGCTGTTAAACTGGAGTCTTGTTGTAATAGCACATTCAAGGGTAGATGTAATAAGAGTAGGAAACCTCACTGAGGGAGGGGTCCATCACCCATTTGCAAAATGATTACTTTTTATCTGCTAGACTATATGCCCTCCCCTTCTGGTGAGATCAGGAAAGAACGTCTGTGAACTTAACCAGGTTTCTCATTACTTACTTGCAGACCTTCATGGAGGCCTATTTTCTCTGCTGTAACATGGTCTCCTCTCTCCTTGTTTCTGGTGTGGCCCTCCTAACCCATCTCTCTTGTTCATAATCCTTGCAATTACTGTGTTACATAGGTTTACTTTTGAGTGTCCCAATGTGGGCTGGGTGAGTTTGGTACTAGGAGCCACCTATTAGGGAGTACATACGGCGCTTAATTTTCTGGGTTTGGGATACTTCACTTAATATAATTCTTTCTAATGACATCCATTTCCCAGCAAATTCCAGTAATTCATCATTTTTGATGGCTGAGTAGTACTCCATTGTATAGATGTACCACAGTTTCCTTATCCACTCGTCAACTGTTGGACATTTAGGTTGATTCCATGACTTTGCTATTGTAAACAGTGCTGCTATGAACATGGTCGAGCTTGTGCTATCGAGGCGAACCTTTGCTGCTTGGGGGGTTATTCCCAAAAGTGGGATAGCAGGGTCATATGGCATTTCAATCTTTAATTTCTTTAAGAATCTCCAGACGGCTCGCCAGAGTGGCTGTATGAGCCTGCATTCCCACCAACAATGTAGGAGAGTTCCCCTCTCTCCACATCCTCTCCAGCATTTGTCGTTGTTTGTATTGTGGATTTTTGCCATCCTGACCTGGGGTGAGATGATATCTCAGGGAAGTTTTGATTTGCATTTCCCTGATGGCGAAGGAAGTGGAGCATTTTTTAAGATAATTGTTAGACATTTTAATTTCATCCCTGGTAAAGTTTCTTTGAAGTTCCAGGGCCCATTTTTTAATTGGGTCCAGTGTTTTCCTTGGAGTTTAATTTTCTAAGTTCTTTGTGCACTCTGGACAGTAGAGCTCTGTCAGATATGTGGTTAGTGAAGATTTTCTCCCATTCTGTGGGTTGCCTTTGAGCTCGTGTGACAATCTCTTTATCTGAACAGAAGCTCTTTAATTTCACAAGATCCCAACTGTTGAGAGTTGGTAGCAGTGACTGTGCCATTGGATGTCTGTTTAGGAACTGTTGGCCTAGCCCAATCAGCTCGAGGGAGTTCCCTATCCTTTCAACTATGGTTTTTAAAGTCTCTGGCCTGATATCAAGGTCCTTGATCCATTTGGAATTAAGTCTTGTACATGGTGACAAGTACGGGTCCAGCTTTAATCTTCTGCATGTGGAGATCCAGTTTTGCCAGCACCATTTGTTGAAGATGCTGTTCTTTTTCCATTGGATTCTTTGGGCCCCTTTGTCAAAGACCAAATGGCTGTAACTTTGTGGGCTTATATCTGGGTCTTCAATCCTTATCCATTGATCTGTGTGTCTATTTTGGAGCCAGTACCAGGCTGTCTTTATAACTATGGATTTGTAGTATAGACTTAGGTTTGGTATGGTAATACCTCCAGCTGTGTTTTTGTTACTCAGGATTGTTTTTGCTATCCTGGGTCTTTTGTGCCTCCAAATGAACTTTGAGATTGTTTGGTCAACTTCTTTGAAGAATTGCTTTGGGATTTTGATTGGTATAGCATTGAATCTGTATATTGCCTTTGGTAGGATGGTCATTTTTACAATGTTGATTCTGCCAATCCAGGAACAAGGAAGGTCTTTCCACCTTCTGGTGTCTTCTGCAATTTCTTTCTTTAGGGTTTTAAAGTTTTCATTGTAAAGGTCTTTTACCTCCTTAGTTAGGTTTATACCAAGGTATTTCATTTTTTTAGGGGTTATAGTAAATGGCATGGTTTCTCTCAAGGCTTTTTCACTTCTTTCATTCTGGGCATATAGGAAGGCCTCTGATTTTTGCACATTTATTTTGTATCCTGCCACCCTGCTGAACTTCTCAATTAGTTCCAGGAGCTTCCTGGTGGAGTTTTTGGGATCACTCAGGTATAAGATCATGTCATCTGCAAATAGAGATAGCTTGACTTCTTCCTTGCCAATTTGAATCCCTCTTATGTCCCTTTCTTGTCTTATGGCTTCAGGCTAAGACTTCAAGTACAATATTGAATAGAAGTGGTGAGAGTGGACAGCCTTGTCTAGTTCCTGATCGAAGTGGGAATGCTTCCAATTGTTCCCCATTGAGCATAATCCTTGCTGTGGGCTTGTTGTATACAGCTTTTATTATATTGATAAAGGTTCCTTCCATTCCTACTGTCTCTAGCGTTTTGATCATAAAAGGCTGTTGGATCTTGTCAAAAGCTTTTTCTGCATCTATCGAGAGTATCATGTGGTCTTGGACTTTGGACTGGTTTACATGATGAATTACATTTATTGATTTGCGTATGTTGAACCAACCTTGTGTGCCGGGGATGAAGCCTACTTGGTCCCCATGAATGATCTTTTTAATATGTTTTTGAATCCGATTTGCTAAGACTTTGTTGAGAATCTTTGCGTCTGTGTTCATCAGGGAGATCGGCCTATAGTTTTCTTTTTTAAGTGAATCTTTATTAGGTTTTGGGATTAAAACTGATATTAGCTTCATAGAAGGAATTTGGTAGTGTTCCTTCCTTTGCTATTTGATGGAACAGTTTAAGGAGTATTGGTGTTATTAACTCCTTAAATGTCTTGTAGAACTCTGTGCTGAATCCATCTGGTCCAGGACATTTTTTGGTGGGAAGATTCGAGATTACTTCCTCAATTTCCTTATATGTTATAGGACTATTTAAATAATTCACAACTTCCTGATTCAATTTAGGTAAGTTGTGTTTACTTAGAAATTCATCCATCTCTTTTGTGTTGTCAAACTTCACAGAGTATAAGTTTTTGAAATATGATGTTATAATTCTCTGGATTTCTTGGGTATCAGTAGTGATAACTCCATGTTCATTTCTAATTTTGTTAATGTGGGTTTTCTCTCTCTTGCTTTTGGTTAGTTTAGCTAGGGGTGTATCAATCTTGTTGATTTTTTCAAAGAACCAGCTTTTTGATTGGTTGATTTTTTCTATCGTTTTCTTAGTCTCGATTTCAGATATTTCTCCCCTTATTTTGCTAATCTCTTCTCTTCTACTGCTTTTAGGATCAGATTGCTCTAGTTTCTCTAAAGCTTTAAGCTGCATTGTTAAGTTGTTTATTTCTGATGTTTCCATTTTTTTGACGTGGGCATTAAGAGCTATGAACTTACCTCTTAGAACAGCTTTCATTGTGTCCCAGAGATTTTGGTAAGTTGTATTTTCGTTATCATTCACTTTCAGGAAATCTTGAATTTCCTTTTAATTTCTTCCTGAATCCAGTTCTCATTCAGCATCATAGTGTTAAGTTTCCAGGAGTTAGTGCATTTTCTCTTGTTTGATGTGTTGTGGATGTCCAGCTTTAGGCCGTGGTGGTCTGATAGGGCACAGGTTAGAATTTCAACTTTCTTGTATATGTGTAGATTCATTTTGTGGCCCAATATGTGATCTATTTTGGAGAAAGTTCCGTGTGCTGCTGAGAAAAATGTGTATTCTTTGGTGCGTGGGTGAAAAGTTCGATAGAGATCTGTGAGGTCCATTTCTTTCAGGGTTTGATTAAGTTCCAAAGTGTCTCTGTTAAGCTTTTGACCTGTTGATCTATCCCATGTAGAGAGGGCGGTGTTGAAGTCCCCAAGAATTATCGTTTGGGGGTTGATTTCTTGCTTTAGACGCTGTAGGGTTTTCTTAATGAATGTGGGGGGGCCCGTATTGGGTGCATATATGTTCAGTATTGTGAAATCTTCCTGGTGAATTGTACCTCTGACTAAAATGTAGTATCCATCCGTGTCTCTTATAATTTTTTTTGGTTTGAAATCCACTTTGTCTGATAGCATAATGGCTACCCCTGCCTGTTTTCTGCTTCCATTTGCTTGTAGAATTGTTGACCAGCCTTTTATTTTTAGAGCGTGCCTATCTTTTGTGGTGAGATGGGTTTCCTGCAGGCAACAGATTGATGGATTGTGATTTTTAATCCAAGTTTGTAATCTGTGTCTCTTGATCGGTGAATTAAGTCCATTAACATTTAGTGTTATAATGGAGAAACTATTGTTAATTCCAGACATTTATTATGTTTAGTAGCTTTTATAAGTATATTGCTTCGCTTTTAATGGTGTTATATTTGCCTTCTGTTCTCCTGGATATGCCTGTTTTTTTCTTCACGCTTGAGTATCATTTCTAGCAGTTTTTGAAGGCCTGGTTTGGTGGCCATGTATCCCTTAAAGTTGTCTTTGTGCTGGAAAATTTTTCTTTCTCCCTCGATCATGACTGATAGTTTTGCAGGGTAAATCAGCCTGGGTTGACATTTTTGCTCATTCAATACTTGAAGTATGTCTCTCCAAGCTCTTCTTGCTTTTACTGTTTCGACTGAGAAGTCATTAGTTATTTTAATAGGTTTGCCTTTAAAAGTGACTTGTTTTTTCTCCCTTGAAGCTCTCATCACCAGTTCTTTATCTTGAATGTGGAGTGTTTTAACTATTATTTGCCGCGGTGTGCTTCTATTTTGGTCGTATCTGTTTGGGGTGCGGAATGCCTCTTGTATATGAATGGGCCTCTCTTTTTTTAGATGAGGAAAGTTTTCCTTGATGATCGTTTGAAAAATTTCCTCAGGGGTGGTATTTTGAGATTCTTGCTCCGGTATTCCATGAATACGCATGTTAGGCTTCTTCAGGGTGTCCCATATCTCGTGGATATTTCTCTCAAGTATCTTTTTGGCTTTAACAACCTCTTCCATTGAGCTGGTTAGTACTCCCACTTTATCTTCAAGGTCTGATATTCTGTTTTCTGCTTCATTAGTTCGTTGATAAGACTCTCTGTGGCGTTCTGGGTTGAAGATAACTTGTCTTTTAGCTCAGTTTTAAACTCTGCTTGAGTTTGTTTTAACTGTTCTATGCCACTTTTTGTTTCTTGCACTGTTTTTCTCAACTCCTCCAGATGTCTGTTGTGTTGCTCTTCAAAGCGATTGATTCGATTATGTAATTCCTCCCGGATTTCCTCTTTCATAGTATTGAACATGGTAATGATCATATTTTGAAAGTCTTTATCCTGGGTGGGGCTTTCTTGG
Organism: Typhlomys cinereus; assembly: GCA_023101885.1. Taxonomy (NCBI): domain Eukaryota; kingdom Metazoa; phylum Chordata; class Mammalia; order Rodentia; family Platacanthomyidae; genus Typhlomys; species Typhlomys cinereus. The sequence continues at coordinate 1,475,851 of JALPQD010000422.1, read as the reverse complement.
CCTTTTTCCGCGAGTTTGTTCTTGTTGGAGTCTAACATTATGGGATTAATTTCTTCAGTGGGAAATTTGTTTACTTGAGTGTTGCTTCTCATGTATTTGCACTTTGACTTTGGCATTGTCATTTTAACTCTTAAGATCTCTCAATTTCACTAAACTGAATTGTTTGGCCTGGGGTACTGGTGGGCAGGGCCTGAACGGGGACTTACCTAGGGCGCGGGGTGAGGCCCGGGTGGACCGCGCGCGTGACCTGACCGGTGGAGCGGGGTGGGGCGAAAAGGGAGGATGGGCGCGTCGGCGTGGAGCTATTTAACCCGAGGGCAGCTGGGGCGGGGCCCGGGCGCAGGGGGAGGTCCTCCTCGTCCCTCGGCCCCCGCGCGGCTCCGGCTGGATGGTGGGAGTCGGAGCCGGGTCCCCGTGGGCTGACCTGGGGGTCCTAGAGCGCGCGTTGAGGCCCGGCTGGATCTCGCGCAGGCGTCCCGACCGGGGGAGCGGGGGCGGGGCGAAGAAGGGAAGGATGGGCGCGTCGTCGTGGAGCTATTTAACCCGAGGGCAGCTGGGGCGGGGCCCGGGCGCAGGGGGAGGTGCTCCTCGTCCCTCGGCCCCCCGCGCGGCTCCGGCTGGATGGTGGGAGTCGGAGCCGGGTCCCCGTGGGCTGACCTGGGGGTCCTAGAGCGCGCGTTGAGGCCCGGCTGGATCTCGCGCAGGCGTCCCGACCGGCGGAGCGGGGGCGGGGCGAAGAAGGGAAGGATGGGCGCGTCGGCGTGGAGCTATTTAACCCGAGGGCAGCTGGGGCGGGGCCCGGGCGCAGGGGGAGGTGCTCCTCGTCCCTCGGCCCCCCGCGCGGCTCCGGCTGGATGGTGGGAGTCGGAGCCGGGTCCCCGTGGGCTGACCTGGGGGTCCTAGAGCGCGCGTTGAGGCCCGGCTGGATCTCGCGCAGGCGTCCCGACCGGAGGAGCGGGGGCGGGGCGAAGAAGGGAAGCTAAGTTGTTTATTTCTGATGTTTCCATTTTTTTGACGTGGGCATTAAGAGCTATGAACTTACCTCTTAGAACAGCTTTCATTGTTTCCCAGAGATTTTGGTAAGTTGTATTTTCGTTATCATTCACTTTCAGGAAATCTTGAATTTCCTTTTAATTTCTTCCTGAATCCAGTTCTCATTCAGCATCATAGTGTTAAGTTTCCAGGAGTTAGTGCATTTTCTCTTGTTTGATGTGTTGTGGATGTCCAGCTTTAGGCCGTGGTGGTCTGATAGGGCACAGGTTAGAATTTCAACTTTCTTGTATATGTGTAGATTCATTTTGTGGCCCAATATGTGATCTATTTTGGAGAAAGTTCCATGTGCTGCTGAGAAAAATGTGTATTCTTTGGTGCGTGGGTGAAAAGTTCGATAGAGATCTGTGAGGTCCATTTCTTTCAGGGTTTGATTAAGTTCCAAAGTGTCTCTGTTAAGCTTTTGACCTGTTGATCTATCCCATGTAGAGAGGGCGGTGTTGAAGTCCCCAAGAATTATCGTTTGGGGGTTGATTTCTTGCTTTAGACGCTGTAGGGTTTTCTTAATGAATGTGGGGGGGCCCGTATTGGGTGCATATATGTTCAGTATTGTGAAATCTTCCTGGTGAATTGTACCTCTGACTAAAATGTAGTATCCATCCGTGTCTCTTATAATTTTTTTTGGTTTGAAATCCACTTTGTCTGATAGCATAATGGCTACCCCTGCCTGTTTTCTGCTTCCATTTGCTTGTAGAATTGTTGACCAGCCTTTTATTTTTAGAGCGTGCCTATCTTTTGTGGTGAGATGGGTTTCCTGCAGGCAACAGATTGATGGATTGTGATTTTTAATCCAAGTTTGTAATCTGTGTCTCTTGATCGGTGAATTAAGTCCATTAACATTTAGTGTTATAATGGAGAAACTATTGTTAATTCCAGACATTTATTATGTTTAGTAGCTTTTATAAGTATATTGCTTCGCTTTTAATGGTGTTATATTTGCCTTCTGTTCTCCTGGATATGCCTGTTTTTTTCTTCACGCTTGAGTATCATTTCTAGCAGTTTTTGAAGGCCTGGTTTGGTGGCCATGTATCCCTTAAAGTTGTCTTTGTGCTGGAAAATTTTTCTTTCTCCCTCGATCATGACTGATAGTTTTGCAGGGTAAATCAGCCTGGGTTGACATTTTTGCTCATTCAATACTTGAAGTATGTCTCTCCAAGCTCTTCTTGCTTTTACTGTTTCGACTGAGAAGTCATTAGTTATTTTAATAGGTTTGCCTTTAAAAGTGACTTGTTTTTTCTCCCTTGAAGCTCTCATCACCAGTTCTTTATCTTGAATGTGGAGTGTTTTAACTATTATTTGCCGCGGTGTGCTTCTATTTTGGTCGTATCTGTTTGGGGTGCGGAATGCCTCTTGTATATGAATGGGCCTCTCTTTTTTTAGATGAGGAAAGTTTTCCTTGATGATCGTTTGAAAAATTTCCTCAGGGGTGGTATTTTGAGATTCTTGCTCCGGTATTCCATAAATACGCATGTTAGGCTTCTTCAGGGTGTCCCATATCTCGTGGATATTTCTCTCAAGTATCTTTTTGGCTTTAACAACCTCTTCCATTGAGCTGGTTAGTACTCCCACTTTATCTTCAAGGTCTGAAATTCTGTTTTCTGCTTCATTAGTTCCGTTGATAAGACTCTCTGTGGCGTTCTGGGTTGAAGATAACTTGTCTTTTAGCTCAGTTTTAAACTCTGCTTGAGTTTGTTTTAACTGTTCTATGCCACTTTTTGTTTCTTGCACTGTTTTTCTCAACTCCTCCAGATGTCTGTTGTGTTGCTCTTCAAAGCGATTGATTCGATTATGTAATTCCTCCCGGATTTCCTCTTTCATAGTATTGAACATGGTAATGATCATATTTTGAAAGTCTTTATCCTGGGTGGGGCTTTCTTGGCCTTTTTCCGCGAGTTTGTTCTTGTTGGAGTCTAACATTATGGGATTAATTTCTTCAGTGGGAAATTTGTTTACTTGAGTGTTGCTTCTCATGTATTTGCACTTTGACTTTGGCATTGTCATTTTAACTCTTAAGATCTCTCAATTTCACTAAACTGAATTGTTTGGCCTGGGGTACTGGTGGGCAGGGCCTGAACGGGGACTTACCTAGGGCGCGGGGTGAGGCCCGGGTGGACCGCGCGCGTGACCTGACCGGTGGAGCGGGGTGGGGCGAAAAGGGAGGATGGGCGCGTCGGCGTGGAGCTATTTAACCCGAGGGCAGCTGGGGCGGGGCCCGGGCGCAGGGGGAGGTCCTCCTCGTCCCTCGGCCCCCGCGCGGCTCCGGCTGGATGGTGGGAGTCGGAGCCGGGTCCCCGTGGGCTGACCTGGGGGTCCTAGAGCGCGCGTTGAGGCCCGGCTGGATCTCGCGCAGGCGTCCCGACCGGGGGAGCGGGGGCGGGGCGAAGAAGGGAAGGATGGGCGCGTCGTCGTGGAGCTATTTAACCCGAGGGCAGCTGGGGCGGGGCCCGGGCGCAGGGGGAGGTGCTCCTCGTCCCTCGGCCCCCCGCGCGGCTCCGGCTGGATGGTGGGAGTCGGAGCCGGGTCCCGTGGGCTGACCTGGGGGTCCTAGAGCGCGCGTTGAGGCCCGGCTGGATCTCGCGCAGGCGTCCCGACCGGCGGAGCGGGGGCGGGGCGAAGAAGGGAAGGATGGGCGCGTCGGCGTGGAGCTATTTAACCCGAGGGCAGCTGGGGCGGGGCCCGGGCGCAGGGGGAGGTGCTCCTCGTCCCTCGGCCCCCCGCGCGGCTCCGGCTGGATGGTGGGAGTCGGAGCCGGGTCCCCGTGGGCTGACCTGGGGGTCCTAGAGCGCGCGTTGAGGCCCGGCTGGATCTCGCGCAGGCGTCCCGACCGGAGGAGCGGGGGCGGGGCGAAGAAGGGAAGCTAAGTTGTTTATTTCTGATGTTTCCATTTTTTTGACGTGGGCATTAAGAGCTATGAACTTACCTCTTAGAACAGCTTTCATTGTTTCCCAGAGATTTTGGTAAGTTGTATTTTCGTTATCACTCACTTTCAGGAAATCTTGAATTTCCTTTTTAATTTCTTCCTGAATCCAGTTCTCATTCAGCATCATAGTGTTAAGTTTCCAGGAGTTAGTGTATTTTCTCTTGTTTGATGTGTTGTGGATGTCCAGCTTTAGGCCGTGGTGGTCTGATAGGGCACAGGTTAGAATTTCAACTTTCTTGTATATGTGTAGATTCATTTTGTGGCCCAATATGTGATCTATTTTGGAGAAAATTTCGTGTGCTGCTCAGAAAAATGTGTATTCTTTGGTGCGTGGGTGAAAAGTTCGATAGAGATCTGTGAGGTCCATTTCTTTCAGGGTTTGATTAAGTTCCAAAGTGTCTCTGTTAAGCTTTTGACCTGTTGATCTATCCCATGTAGAGAGGGCGGTGTTGAAGTCCCCAAGAATTATCGTTTGGCGGTTGATTTCTTGCTTTAGACGCTGTAGGGTTTTCTTAATGAATGTGGAGGGGCCCGTATTGGGTGCATATATGTTCAGTATTGTGAAATCTTCCTGGTGAATTGTACCTCTGACTAAAATGTAGTATCCATCCGTGTCTCTTATAATTTTTTTTGGTTTGAAATCCACTTTGTCTGATAGCATAATGGCTACCCCTGCCTGTTTTCTGCTTCCATTTGCTTGTAGAATTGTTGACCAGCCTTTTATTTTTAGAGCGTGCCTATCTTTTGTGGTGAGATGGGTTTCCTGCAGGCAACAGATTGATGGATTGTGATTTTTAATCCAAGTTTGTAATCTGTGTCTCTTGATCGGTGAATTAAGTCCATTAACATTTAGTGTTATAATGGAGAAACTATTGTTAATTCCAGACATTTATTATGTTTAGTAGCTTTTATAAGTATATTGCTTCGCTTTTAATGGTGTTATATTTGCCTTCTGTTCTCCTGGATATGCCTGTTTTTTTCTTCACGCTTGAGTATCATTTCTAGCAGTTTTTGAAGGCCTGGTTTGGTGGCCATGTATCCCTTAAAGTTGTCTTTGTGCTGGAAAATTTTTCTTTCTCCCTCGATCATGACTGATAGTTTTGCAGGGTAAATCAGACTGGGTTGACATTTTTGCTCATTCAATACTTGAAGTATGTCTCTCCAAGCTCTTCTTGCTTTTACTGTTTCGACTGAGAAGTCATTTGTTATTTTAATAGGTTTGCCTTTAAAAGTGACTTGTTTTTTCTCCCTTGAAGCTCTCAGCACCAGTTCTTTATCTTGAATGTGGAGTGTTTTAACTATTATTTGCCGCGGGATGCTTCTATTTTGGTCCTATCTGTTTGGGGTGCGGAATGCCTCTTGTATATGAATGGGCCTCTCTTTTTTTAGATGAGGAAAGTTTTCCTTGATGATCGTTTGAAAAATTTCCTCAGGAGTGGTATTTTGAGATTCTTGCTCCGGTATTCCATGAATATGCATGTTAGGCTTCTTCAGGGTGTCCCATATCTCTTGGATATTCCTCTCAAGTATCTTTTTGGCTTTAACAACCTCTTCCATTGAGCTGGTTAGTACTCCCACTTTATCTTCAAGGTCTGAAATTCTGTTTTCTGCTTTGTTAGTTCTGTTGATAAGACTCTCTGTGGAGTTGTGGGTTGAAGATAACTTGTCTTGTAGCTCAGTTTTAAACTCTGCTTGAGTCTGTTTTAAGTGCTCTATGCCAGTTTTTGTTTCTTGCACTGTTTTTCTCAACTCCTCCAAGTGTCTGTTGTGTTCCTCTTCAAAGCGATTGATTCGATTATGTAATTCCTCCCTGATTTCCTCTTTCATAGTATTGAACATGGTAATGATCATATTTTGAAAGTCGTTATTTTGGGTCAGGCTTTCTTGGCCTTTTTCCGCGGGTTTGTTCTTGTTGGAGTCTAACATTATGGGATTAATTTCTTCAGTGGGAAATTTGTGTACTTGAGTGTTGCTTCTCATGGATTTGCACTTTGACTTTGGCATTGTCATTTTAACTCTTAAGATCTCTGAATTTCACTAAACTGAATTATTTGGCTTGGGGTACTGGTGGGCGGGGCCCGAACGGGGACTTACCTAATGCGCGGGGTGAGGCCCGGGTGGACCAGGCGCGTGTCCCGACTGGCGGAGCCGGGTGGGGTGAAAAGGGAGGATGGGTGCGTTGGCGTGGAGCTATTTAACCAGATGGCAGCTGGGGCGGGGCCCGGGCGCAGGGGGAGGTCCTCCTCGTCCCTCGGCCCCCGCGCGGCTCCGGCTGGATGGTGGGAGTCGGAGTCGGGTCCCTGTGGGCTGACCTGGGGTCCTAGAGCGCGCGGTGAGGCCCGGCTGGATCGCGCCTGCGCGTCCTGACCGGCGGAGCGGGGTGGGGCGAAAAGGGGGAAGTTAGATTTTTAATTTGTTGAAGATGCTGTTCTTTGTCCAATGGATTTTTTTGCACCTATATGCACTGTAAGTAAGTGTGCTCTCTATTTGAGTCTCCAATTCTATTCCATTGATCTCCTTTTTTTGAGCAAGGATTATGGCTTTATAATGTTGCTTAAGATCTGGTATGGTGATACATCCAGCATTGTTTTTATCACTAATGATTGTTTTTGCTATCCTGGGTCTTTGACATTTCCATATGGAACTGAGATTGTTTTAACAATTTCTGTGAAGATTGGGTTGGAATTTTTATTGGTATTTAATTGGATATGTATGTTGTTTTAGGTAGAATGGTCATTTTAACAATGTTAGTTCTGCAGATCCAGAAGCATAGGTAGTTTTTCCATCTTTTGGTGCCTTCTATAATTTGCCTTTTTTTATGGTTGTAAAGTTTTAATTGTACAGGTCTTTCACATCCTTGGTTATGTTTATTTCAAGGTATTTCATTTTTAAGAGAAATTATAAATGGTATTGTTTCTCTCATCTTTCTCACTTTGTTTATCCTTAGTATATAGGAAAGTCACTGATTTTGAACATTAATTTTCTATTTTTCCACTTGATTGAACATGTTTATTAGTTCCAGGTTTCTTGGTATAATCTTTAGGATCCTTTAGGTACAGGATCATGTCATCTGTGGAAAGGGATAACTTGATTTCTTCTTTTCCAATTTGTATTCCTTTTTTCTCCCTCTCTTGTCTCAAGGCTCTTGCTAAGACTTCAAATACAATGTTGAATAGAATGGAGTGAATGGCCAGCCTTGTCTGATTTAAGTGGGAATGCTTCCAGTTTTTTACCATTTCAAATGATTTGTGCCATAGGATTGTAGCATATAGTCTTTACTATGTTGATAAATGTTCCTTCCAACCCTATTTCCTCCATGGTCTTTATTATAAAGGGGTGTTGGATTTTGTCAAAAGCTTTTTTCAGCATCAATTGAAAGAATCATGCAGTTTTTGTCTTTGCATTCATTTATATGGTGAATTATAATTATGAATTTACATATATTGAACCAACCTTGTATTTCTGGAATAAACCTATCTTGGTCATAGTGAATGATCTTTTTGATATGTTTTTGGATCTGGCTTATTAAAATTTTGTTGAGAGTCTTTATGCCTGTGTTCATCAACAGTTTTTTTTTCTGTTACATTGTAGTGTTTTTTTAATACATTTTTTATTATTTCCGCTCATACAAACTTAATAGGTACACCAGTTCCCTCCCTCCTTCCTCCTCCCCCTGAACCCGCTGCTCCCTCTCCTCCTTCCCCATCCCCCAGCGCCTCCCCCCAATTCCCAGAGAATTCTTTATTGTGTATGCCTAACTCTCCTCTGGGTCCTCCTCTCTGATGACATACAAGGACCCAGTGGCATTTCCCTGAACCCTTTCTTGTGTTCCCCTTAAGCATAGGAACACTACTGTGGCTGTCAATCCCTTGCCTCCAAGAATCTTGGTGCCTTTAGCTGATGCTAGACTTTGTGAGGTCAACAGTGTGTTGGACATTGCGCAGGGCATGCAAAGTCCTATTATGATTGCTTCGGCCCTAACTAGTGTGGAGAATCTTACAAATCATTGCTCCTCCCATCCTTGTGCTCTTAAAATCTTACCGCCCCCTCTTCCGCAAATGGCCCTGAGTTTCAGGATGGGGGGAGATTAGGCTGGCCTAGTTCTATGTGGTTGATATAGAGTCTCTGAAGTTCTGGATTGTGGTTTGTTGATTTTCTTTTGCAGTTTTGCTGCTGCTGCAATGCCCTTCACTCCATTTTGATGGGCACTGTATGTCACCCCCTGGTCAGAGACAAAAAGCTGTTAATAATAGCACATTCAAGGGTAGATGTAAGAAAAGCAGGAAACCTCGGTGAGGGAGGGGTCAATCACCCATTTGCAAAATGATCACCTTTCAATCTGCCAGACTATATGCCCTCCCCTTCTGGTGAGATCATACCCCCTCAGTTGTACATCATCAGGGATGAACGTCTGTGAACTTAACCAGGTGTCACATTACTTACTTGCATTCCTTGGAGACCTATTTTCTCTGCTTTAACATGGTCCCCTCTCTCCTTGTGTCTGGTGTGGCCCTCCAACCCCATCCCTCCTGTTCATAATTCTTGCAATTACTGTATTACATGGGTTTACCTTTAAGTGTCTCAATGTGGGCTAGGTGAGTTTGGTACTAGGAGCCACCTATGAGGGAGTACATACGGCACTTAATTTTCTGGGTTTGGGATACTTCACTTAATATAATTGTTTCTAATGACATCCATTTCCCAGCAAATTCCAGTAATTCATCATTTTTGATGTCTGAGTAGTATGCCATTGTATAGATGTACCACTTTTCCTTATCCACTCATCAACTGTTGGACATTTGGGTTGATTCCATGACTTTGCTATTGTAAACAGTGCTGCTATAAACATGGTTGTGCTTATGCTATCGAGGTGAACCTCTGCTGCATGGGGGGTTATTCCCAAAAGTGGAATAGCAGGGTCATATGGCATTTCAATCTTTAATTTCTTTAAGAATCTCCAGACAGCTCGCCAGAGTGGCTGTATGAGCCTGCATTCCCACTAGCAATGTAGGAGAGTTCCCCTCTCTCCACATCCTCTCCAGCACTTGTTGCTTGTATTGTGGATTTTTGCCATCCTGACTGGGGTGAGATGATATCTCAGGGAAGTTTTGATTTGCATTTCCCTGATGGCTAAAGAAGTGGAGCATTTTTTAAGATATTTGTTAGACATTTTAATTTCATCCCTGGTAAAGTTTCTTTTAAGTTCCAGGGCTCATTGTTTAATTGGGCCATTGGTTTCCTTGGTGTTTAATTTTCTAAGTTCTTTGTGCACTCTGGACAGTAGAGCTCTATCAGATACGTGGTTAGTGAAGATTTTCTCCCATTCTGTGGGTTGCCTTTGAGCTCGTGTTACAATCTCTTTATCTGAACAGAAGCTCTTTAATTTCACAAGATCCCAACTGTTGAGAGTTGGTAGCAGTGACTGTGCCATTGGATGTCTGTTTAGGAAGTGTTGGCCTAGCCCAATCAGCTCGAGGGAGTTCCCTATCCTTTCAACTATGGTTTTTATAGTCTCTGGCATGATATCAAGGTCCTTGATCCATTTGGAATTAAGTCTTGTACACGGTGACAAGTACTGGTCCAGCTTTAATCTTGTGCATGTGGAGATCCAGTTTTGCCAGCACCATTTGTTGAAGATGCTGTTCTTTTTCCATTGGATTCTTTGGGCCCCTTTGTCAAAGATCAAATGGCTGTATTTTTGTGGGCTTATATCTGGGTCTTCAACCCTTATCCATTGATCTGTGTGTCTATTTTGGAGCCATTACCAGGCTGTTTTTATAACTATGGATTTGTAGTATAGACTAAGGTTTGGTATGGTAATATCTCCAGCAGTGTTTTTGTTACTCAGGATTGTCTTTGCTATCCTGGGTCTTTTGTGCCTCCATATGAATTTTGAGATTATTTGGTCAACTTCTTTAAAGAATTGCTTTGGGATTTTAATTGGTATAGCATTGAATTTGTATATTGCTTTTGGTAGGATGGTCATTTTTACGATGTTGATTCTGCCAATCCAGGAACATGGGAGGTCTTTCCACCTTATGGTGTATTCTGCAATTTCTTTCTTTAGGGTTTTAAAGTTTTCATTGTAAAGGTCTTTTACTTCCTTGGTTAGGTTTATACCAAGGTATTTCATTTTTTTAGGGGCTATAGTAAATGGGATTGTTTCTCTCAGGGCTTTTTCACTTCTTTCATTCTGGGCATATAGGAAGGCCTCTGAGTTTTGCACATTTATTTTGTATCCTGCCACCCTGCTGAACTTCTCAATTAGTTCCAGGAGCTTCTTGGTGGAGTTTTTGGGAACCCTCAGGTATAAGATCATGTCATCTGCAAATAGGGATAGCTTGACTTCTTCCTTGCCGTTTTGAATTCCTCTTATGTCCCTTTCTTGTCTTTTGGCTTCAGCTAAGACTTCAAGTACAATATTGAATAGAAGTGGTGAGAGTGGACAGCCTTGTCTAGTTCCTGATCGAAGTGGGAATGCTTCCAATTGTTCCCCATTGAGCACAATCCTTGCTGTGGGCTTGTTGTATACAGCTTTTATTATATTGATAAAGGTTCCTTTCATTCCTACTGTCTCTAATGTTTTGATCATAAAAGGCTGTTGGATCTTGTCAAAGGCTTTTTCTGCATCTGTCGAGAGTATCATGTGGTCTTGGACTTTGGACTGATTTACATGATGAATTACATTTATAGATTTTTGTGCCGGGGATGAAGCCTACTTGGTCCCTGTGAATGATCTTTTTGATATGTTTTTGAATCTGATTTGCTAAGACTTTGTTGAGAATCTTTGTGTCTGTGTTCATCAGAGAGATCCGCCTATAGTTTTCTTTCTTAAGTGAATCTTTATTAGGTTTTGGGATTAAGACAATATTAGCTTCATAGAAGGAATTTGGCAGTGTTCCTTCCTTTGCTATTTGATGGAACAGTTTAAGGAGTATTGGTGTTATTAATTCCTTAAATGTCTGGTAGAACTCTGTGCTGAATCCATCTGGTCCAGGACATTTTTTGGTGGGAAGATTCGAGATTACTTCTTCAATTTCCTTATATGTTATAGGACTATTTAAATAATTCACAACTTCCTGATTCAATTTAGGTAGGTTGTGTTTACTTAGAAATTCATCCATCTCTTTTGTGTTGTCAAACTTTACAGAGTATAAGTTTTTGAAATATGATGTTATAATTCTCTGGATTTCTTGGGTATCAGTAGTGATAACTCCATGTTCATTTCTAATTTTGTTAATTTGGGTTTCTTGCTTTAAACGCTGTAGGGTTTTCTTAATGAATGTGGGGGGCCCGTATTGGGTGCATATATGTTCAGTATTGTGAAGTCTTCCTGGTGAATTGTACCTGTGACTAAAATGTAGTATCCATCTGTGTCTCTCATGATTTTCTTTGGTTTGAAGTCTACTTTGTCTGAACGCATAATTGCTACCCCTGCCTGTTTCCTGGTTCCATTAGCTTGCAAGATTTTGGACCAGCCTTTCATTCTTAGGATGTGCCTATCTTTTGTGATGAGATGAGTTTCCTCAAGGCAGCAGATTGTTGGATTGTGGTTTTTTATCCAAGTTTGTAATCTGTGTCTCTTAATTGGTGAGTTAATACCATTGACATTTAGTGTTATAATGTAGATATTATTTTTAATTCTGGACATTTTTTATGTATAGTAGATTTTGTAAGCATATTGTTTTGGTGGTATTATACTTACCTTCTGTCCTCCTGGATATGCTTGTTCTTTTCTTCAAGCTTGAGTATCATTTCTAGCATTTTTTGAAGGCCTGGTTTGGTAGACATGTATCCATTCAAGTTGTCTTTGTGCTAGAAAACTTTTCTTTCTCCCTCAATCATGACAGATAGTTTTGCCAGGTATATAAGTCTGGGTTGGCATTTTTGCTCATTTAATACTTGAAGTATGTCTCTCCAAGCTCTTCTTTCTTTTACTGTTTCCATTGAGTAGTCATTTGTTATTCTAATAGGTTTACCTTTAAAAGTGAGTTGTTTTTTTCTCTTGAAGCTCTCAGCACCTTTTCTTTGTCTTGAATGTGGAGTGTTTTGACTATTATTGCCGTGGCTATCTTCTATTTTGGTCATATCTGTTTGGAGTGCAAAATGCCTCTTGTATTTGGATAGGCCTCTCATTCTTTAGTTGTGGGAAGTTTTCATTTATGATGAATTGAAATATTTCCTCCTGTGTGGTATTTTGGGATTCTTATTCTGGTATTCCATGTATGCGCATGTTAGGCCTCTTCAGGGTGTCCCATATCTCTTGAATGTTCCTCTCTAATATCTTTTTGGCTTTAACGATCTCTTCCATTGTGCTGGTCAGTTCTCCCACTTTGTCTTCCAGATCTGAAATTCTATTTTCTGCCTCATTTGTTCTGCTGATAAGACTCTCTGTTGAGTTTTGGGTAGTAAAATGTAGTATCCATCTGTGTCTTTTATGATTTTCTTTGGTTTGAAGTCTACTTTTTCCGAAAGCATAATGGCTATTCCTGCCTGTTTCCTGGTTCTATTAGCTTGCAAGATTTTGGACCAGCCTTTCATTTTTAGGATGCTCCCAATTTGTCTTAAGGTCTGAAATTCTATTTTCTGCTTCATTTGTTCTGCTGATAAGACTCTCTGTTGAGTTTTGGGTTGAAGATAACTTGTCTTTTAGTTCAATTTTAAACTGACTGAGACTGTTTCAACTGCTCTATGCCTATTTTTGTTTCTTGAACTGTTTTTCTCAACTCCTCCAAGTGCGTGTTGTGTTTCTGTTCAAAGTGGTTGATGCGGTTGTTTAACTCTTCTCAGATTTCCTCTTTCATAGCATTAATCATGGTAATGATCATACTCTGAAAGTCATTATGTTGGGTCTGGCTTTCTTGGCTATTTTCTGTGAATTTGTTTTGGTCGGAATCCATCATTATGGGGTTAATTCTTTGGGTGGGAGATTGGTCTTCTTGGGTTTTGTTTCTCATGGGTCTGCACTTTGACTTGGGCATTGTTGTTTTGTTTCTTAAGACCTTTCAGTTTCTGTGTGTTTTTCACTGAACTGATTTAGTTGGTATTATTATCCTTGCCAGTTATTACTAGTGCTTGTCTTGGATTGGGTACATTTGTCTATAGTTATTGTAATTTCCTATATGAGGCTATTAGACTGTTAGTACATCAGTTAAGTCAGGTTAAGTAGACAAGGGGTGAATATTAGTATAGTAGTGCACTTTTGCGAATTAATATCTTGGTGATATGTGAGGGTGAGTGGTGTACTCCCTGGAGTTGTGTATGTTTTTGGGGTGGCTGTATGTAGAAGTTGATCTACAGCAATTGATACTAGAAAAGATCAGTAAGGTGAAAAAAAGGAGGTTTACTTATCTTTGGGCTGGATGTGAAGAATCTCTCCCCCGTGATAGGATGATTGTAGAGGACTCCAGATGTATTGTCTTTGTCCCTTATTGTTTTGGTTGAGTTTTCTTTGGACTCTATTGAATTCTGAGTAGCAGTTTGTCATGTCTGGTGGGCCGGAGAGGCAAAGGGTCTTATGTTGATGGCAGAATTCTTCACCTGGAACCTGGGACTTGGCTTAGTGGCTCACCCAAGCTCCAGGAATGGAGGAATGTGAGCAAGTCCTGTCTGGTCGGGCGGACCAGCAGGCGGTAGGAAGAAAGGGGCTGGTGTCCGGGGCGGGGCCCAGGCAAAGCCGGAGGCCACCTGGGTGCTGCCTGGTGTCGCTGGGACAAGGGGGCATCTGGGGGGGGGCTGGGCAGATTCACCTGGGATCGACGTACTGGGGGCGGCGGCAGGGTATATTCCCTAATTCTTGAGGGGAGATGATTGGATGTCCCACCTGGGATCAAGGTACCTCATTCATTTATTCTTTGCTCACCATGGTCTGTTGCTAAGAAAAACATCTGGGCTAGAGGTTATGAGTTGCACAAATCAGAATGTTTATTGCTATGTTCATATATAAGAGAGAACATGAAGTGTTTGTCTTTCTGTGTATGTACCTCCATATTTGATGATGCAGTTGTCTGCTAGCCTGGTGATTTTTTTGATAGACTTGCAACTGGTGCAGGACATGGATGACATGAAGGGGGAGATTGAGAAGGGGAAGAAGAACCACAGGACTAGTGTGATTGTTTTCATGTTTTTACGGCATGTCAGCTTGCTAGTAGCTGTGTGCCACGTGCCTTATCTATACATGCATCAGTCCATAGAACAAAACTGAGGTTTGCTTTACTTCCACAACCTTTACATGAACTTTTCTATTGATTATGTTGGAACATACAAAGAAAAGAGGAAGGAAAGACGAATGGGGAATTGCATGACTTTTGAGTGTCACACTGCTAATCAAGGAGAAAAACCACCATGTTTCATTTTTTTTTCTTGGTATACCAAATAGTGTCTACCCAAACGCATGGATCCATTAGACTTCTGTGTATGCATGTGAGCTCACAAAATTCTAACCTCATTTCAAAGTCTCTGAATTTCCAAATGGGGAGAAAGAATGTATTTGTCATAATAAGGCACAGGTGTCAACTTGACTGTTGCGGGTTTGAGCTCTGGGCACATTTGTGGAGAATTAGTGTTTGAGTTGAGCCCAGAGTGAACCTGCAGGAGATTGTCTAGCTGCTGGGGAAGGCCCACTCTATGGTGGCTGGGATTAGGCCCTGGATAAATCACAGAGAGCTGGTTGAGAGAGTTGGCATCCTTCTGTATACCTGGCCAGACATGCTGGTCTGGCAAGTAAGGATTGTCCATCTCTCAGCCATTATGTGGTGATGGTGTGGCCAGTTCCCTCAGCCCTGGTCCATGCTCTCTCATCAAGCTGGACTAAGAAATGTTACCAGTAATAGTAATAGAGAATAAATCCCTTCTTCCCTTAAGCCATTTGATTGTCATTTATCAGCAGCTATGCATGCTGACTGCAACAGTATTCAAGTTACATATGTGGTAAAATGATACAGTTTAATATCCCTTCATAAATACTACATGAATTATTGCCAGAATAATGATTGTGACAAAAATTTCCATTTCAAAAGATAAGCTTTTTGCTATTGTAGAGTAGCCTTACCTTTTCTATATGTGTATGGCTTTATTTTACATAAATACTATTCCTTAGGAATTGAGCCTTATGATTATTTTAATCTCTACTATACAAATATAGGTAATGTTCATGTTCTTGGAGGATATTGTCTTTCATTCCAGAGTATAAAACAAAACAGCACATATATGAGGATAGTTAAAGATATCAGAATAGAAAAAGGAAGATAAATAACTTACAGTTTCAGTGAAGAATGTTCACTATTAATGCAATTCTTTAGGAGATCCTCCTATATCTCAGCAGCTGTCTGTATTTCTTGATTCCTGAAGGTGTAGATCACAGGATTCAGGAAAGGAGTAACTAGTGCATTAAATATGGCCAGAAACTTTTCCAGGTGTGTGGAGGAAGAAGGCCATGTATAGAAAATATCACAGGACCAAAGAATAAGATTACTATAGTTATATGGGCTGAAATTGTGGACAGAGCTTTGGAGGACCCACTAAAAGAATGTTTGTGAACTGTAATTATGATGATGGCATACAAAATGATCAGTATGAAGAAACAAGCCATAGCCAAGAATCCACTGTTGACCGAGACCAACAATTCCAGTTGGTAGGTGTCTGTGCAATCAAGCTTGATGAATTGAGGAAAGTCACAGCATATTAGGTCCACAGAAAGGTAAATATACTACAAAGACAGTTGAACTACAGAGTGGGTAAGGCCAATCACCCAGGCAGCCACTAAGAAGAAGATGCATGTTCTTGGGCTCATAATGGTGAGGTAATGGAGAGGCTTACATATAGCAACATATCTGTCAAAGGCCATGGATGTGAGCAGCACCATCTCCACACCACTAAAGACATGGTTGAAAAAGATTTGGGTGATTGAAACTTTGAACGAAATAATTTTATGCTTTCTGAGCATATCATAAATCATCTTGGGGGCTGTGACAGAAGAGAAACATAAGTCAATGAAGGAGAGGTTGGCCAACAGAAAGTACATAGGAGAGTGCAAGTCTAGATCAGAAGCCAAGGTGATGAGGGAGTGTATCATTATGCTAGCTGGGTAAAGCATACACGAGAATACAAAGAGCAGGAGTTGGTGAGTCCCGGGAACACAAACTCTGTCAGGATGGAATGATTCACTACTTCCATTGATTTTATTGGCAGTGCTACCAGAAGGAAAGCAATAGGAGAAACTTAAAAGTACATCTTTGTTGATAGAGAATAATTACAAAAGAAGAGTAAGAATAAATATTAAGAAATTAAAAAAGGAAAGGAATGCAATAGAACATAGCATCCAGAAATACTACTTTCGGAGATTTATTTCTAGAAAATACAGTATTAGCAAATCAGTATTAATCTTTCAGCATCATTGCAGGATATTTTATTGTGAACAACGTATGTTCAGTGATCACTGAGGGAAAAATTTACACAGACACCCCACAGAAACATTCTTTAATCTTTTGAATAAGGGAATCTCATGGCTTTTAATAGCATGAATGCATGTGGAGATCATTGTGCTATGTAAATCAAGGGGACAGAAAGGTCCTATTTACATGTGAGACATAAGCAAGTCACACTCACATAAGTAGAGAGTATAGTGCTGAATGATGTGATTAAAGAACTGGAGAGCACCATCCTAAAGCTCAGGAAACCTTGAGGAAAAGGGGGCAGCAAGATTTTAAGAGCCTAAAGATGGGGAGGACCAACAATATGCAAGATACTCCACACAGGTCAGGGTTGCAGCAGCCAAGATTGGACTTTGCCTGACCTGCACAATGGCTGACATGTCAAGGACCACCCAAAGTCTAGCATGGATCACAGGGTTTCAGGCAGTAGGATCCTTAGAGGCAAAGGATTAAACAGTTATGACAGAGTTCCCATACTAACAGGAGCTCAAGAAGGTGCTCCGGGCTATGCCACTGAGTCCTGAACCCTCATTAGGGTGGAGGATTCAGAGGATATTTGGCAGTCACATAAAAAGATGCTCCAGGGAATGGGAGGGAGAAAGGGGGAGGCACAGAGAAAGGGGTAGGGAAAGAGGGGAGTGAAAAAAAGGGGAGAAAGGGGAGAGTGCAATGGGCGATGACTGGGGAGGGAAAGAAAAGAAGAGAATGGGGATACCTATTGAGCTTGTATGATTAGGAAAAAAATAAAACGTGGGAGAAAAAAACTGGGGAGCAGACATGGAATGAAAAGTTGTGACCAAAAGTACAAGTAGCCCAATAGGGTTATTGGTTCCTGGCAAATAATTATTCAGCAAGTGACTTGAGTGTTGCATGCTGAAAATCTACTAAGTGTAGACATTCAAATGTTTCATCACAATTGTGTGAATTGCTATATTTGTTGACTGTCTTATTTCATTATATATATATGCATGTCACATTATGTGTTGTGTAAAGTGTCTATACATTGAAATTGAAGAATACTGAAATAAGGAAAACATTAATATGCCTATAGTTTTTTTTGCATGATGACTACACAGAGCAAATCATTCTGTTCTACATTCATTTATGTTCTTTGTAATATTTCTGAATTAAACAAGTTATTCCAAGTCGGTTATAGCACTCCTTATGAGATTGAGGATAGATCAATGTGAAAAAAACCACTCGGCCTCAAGTTATTTTGATTTTTTGCTTCAATATTACTCTATAGTCTCTTTTAGCCACACAAAACATTTTACCTTTTTTCAATTACTGGTTGTATTCCTATAGCTACAAATCTTACTGTATCAAATTACCGTTCCTTTTCTTTCTCCAGCTCTTAAAAGTTTAATTCAGGATTATTAAATTGTTACCAAAACTGTGATGTTTATTTTATATTATTAGCATTAATATAACAAATCTTACAGTTTAGTAAAATGATCACAAGACAACTCTGAAAATAGAGATAATTTTGTTAAAGACAGATTATAATGTATTCATATTTTCATTCTTTGAAACAAGAAATGGTCCATGGATCAATCTGTAAGGTGACATTGAACTTGTTTTAATTTTGTTAGATATGAAATGCATAGATGTATATAAGCTTCTCTGGAAGCTTGACACTATGAAAAACCCTCAAATATCAGAATTTTCATTCCAGCAAAGTATCAGTTGATAAAATACTAGGGGTGTGTGAGAATTCTATAGTGCATTGCACATGATCTGAAAGCCTCTGAAATGAACCATAATATAGAAGAAAGTATTTTGTTTAAGCCTTGATCCAAGAGTTTAATCATGCTCTATTGCAGTTTTACTTTTATTCAGATCAGCATAAAGTAATAGAGAAAATATGATCATTGGATGGAAATGATCAAGATTAATACCAGGGTTCAACCTCTGACGTGTTAGCATTAGACATCTACTGAACAAATTAAAAATGTTGATTTTTTTAAATATAAAATGATTACTGTTAATAATCTTATATTCAGTATCAGGTATTTGGTAAATGGTAATATTATGTTCCTCTCTTTTATTGATTTTTATAGTGTATAAAACATGAAAAAATGAATGAAAAAGCAAGAAGTGGTCTCAGCAAGTATAGGGTCTCAAAAGTACACATTAAAATATGTTTTCTGTTTTTATTCAAAGGTAGCATTATTATTATTACATTGTTAATGAGAAAATATAAAAGACAGTACAATAGCAGTAGAAAGGGAGAGGGGCTGAAATTGGGAGACAAGTGAGTGGGATTGCATGAATTAAAAAGAAAGTTGATGAAAAATTTGCATGAAAATGTACTCCCTTGTCCTCCAACTAAAAATAGGAAGAGAGTTTTGACCAGATAATATTAGGTCCTAGCAATACTAAACAATACTAAACAAAAATCCCAGTGTTAGGTGTGGGATACCTATTTAGGGGCTGCTGGTTAGAGAGACTCCAGTGTCCCCTTACTAACAAGAATTCTTGCTTTTTTTTTCCTGAACTAGATTATAAGATTCTATTGCTGAAGACACTAGGTATCTTGGTTGCAGGATATAGAGTAATCAAACTAGAACTTTGCTACATCTGAGGCTGTGGCCTCCAAATTCAGAGTTTATCCAAGTTTTATCCAAGAGTTTATCATGTTCTACGAAATTTTACTTTTATTCAGATCAGCATAAAGCAATAGAGAAAATATGATCATTGAGTGGAAATGATCAAGATTAATACCAGGGTTTAACCTCTGACATGTTAGCATTAGACATCTACTGAACAAATTAAAAGGTAGCATTATATTATTACATTGTTAATGAGAGTTGGGCTCTCCGGAATAAAGTGAGGCCCCCATGAGAAGTAGGCAGCAGTAAAAGAACCCATGGCACCTTGAGTGCCATGGGGGGGGTAGAGTGCCAAAGATGGCTGCCAGCACCAGGTGTGGGACCCTGAGACCCTCGCCCTAAAATTCACAAAGCAGGCTGGTTCAGGTCCACAGTATAGGCATCCATTGTTTATAGCCACCCAAGCATATCCATTGCTAGCCATTGCTTGCAGATATTTCTCCACCCCTTGGAAAAGCAAGTTTGCACAAAGGGGAATTCCATCAATAATTGTCACCCAGAATGAACAGCCTGCGGTTAAGCAGGTGGACTGGAACGATCACTAAGAGCCAACTCCACCCAAGCTCTTGCCGACCAATGACTATAAAGGTCATGGAAAATTCCTCAGCTAAGCGACCCCCCCAAGACCCCTTAAAAACCCTTTGCCCGAGTTGCTCAGGGCCCGCTTCAGTCTCTCCTGCGTGAGAGGTTGCTGGGCCACCAGGCGCTTCGTTAAATAAAACCTCATGCTATTGCAGCGAGAAGGGTCTTGGTCTTTCTCTCGGTGGCCTCGTTCCTGACTGAAAGACTTGGGGTCTTTCACAGGTATATTTATATACCTACACAAGCCAGGGAAACTGGCTTTTTCCCATTGGTTTATACCCACTGGGGCCCAATCCAGTTGCTCTTGGGCCCATGTGAGCTAGAGGTCAAATTGTTTGATATGGAGAGCTCATTTCCATAATCCTTTCATAGGGAAAGTTGGCCATCTTATCTCTGGGAGGATTGGAGTCATTTCCTCGGCAGAAGTGTTCCTTCAGGGTGATTCCAGCAGTGGGGGATGGCCTTCAGGAATTCCAAAGACCTTCAAAGACCTTGAGAGACCCATCCCAGCATGGCTGCTCTAATCCTGTCTCAAGCAGAAATCACCTTTAGGAGGCACCAAGATCCTTGGAGGCAAGGGATTGACAGCCACAGTAGTGTTCCTATGCTTAAGGGGAACATAGGAAAGGGTTCAGGGAAATGCCACTGGGTCCTTGTACGTCATTGGAGAGGAGGACCCAGAGGAGAGTTAGGCATACACAATAAAGGACTCTCTGGGAATTGGGGGGGAGGCACTGGGGGATGGGGAGGGAGGGAGGGGGAGCAGGGGGTTCGGGGGGGGGAGGAGGAGGGAGGGAGGGAACTGGTCTACCTATTAAGTTTGTATGAGCAGAAATAATAAAAAATGTATTAAAAAAAAGAAATCACCTTTAGGATTTCTAACCCACTGGTTGAGGGTAAAGGCACTTGCAGAACTTTTCTCATTTAACGGTGAAATTAAACTGGAAAGCAATTTTTAGTAATGGATTTTTCTTCATTGTATCGAATTTTATTTCTGCTTAGATATCTATGACACTTTTCCATGTCGTAAACTCAACAAGTTTAAAGTAAATTCACTTCCGTTTTATAAGAAAATCAGGTATAGTATTTATTTACCTGAGAGACATTATTTAAAGTCTATCACCTTTGCAAAGCCAAAGGATAGTCTGTGTATTTTATTTCTGGTGATTCTCTTGTGCGCAATTCCCTTTCTTGGGTCCTGTCTACTTTGTTTTAGGCTCACTGATGTTCTTTAGGATCCTACATATATGCAAACAGAATCATGTGCATGAAGAAAGTAATTCTTCTTAATGTTACATTATCTTCATCTATCTACTTTACCTGTATGAAAAGAACAGCATCTTCACAGCCTCAGAGTTTTCTGTAAAGTGCCATATGCTATCTTACTATATTAAGATGAGAAGTTAGTTACATAAACCTCAAGAGATAAAGCAACTAAGAAACACTACAAAAATATTAAAGTTTAGAAGGAGCTCCAACTCTTGTGTGGTTCAATTCTTTTTTCTGGGATTTGTCTACTTTGCTCTAGACTATCTCATACACTGTAGGGTGTGATTTATATTTATAACAATTCCCAAAACAGAATCATGTGTACAAACAAACCCACTCTTCTCAATTGTAATTCTGTCTACACCCGTCCACTTTACCTATATGAAAGCAACAGCATTCTCATTGACAGATTTTTCTGGGTCCTCTAATGTAATATATTACCTCAGGAAGATATGAGGCTGGCTGTGCATACCCCATGAGGCCAGTGACCAAGAGGTACTGGGAAAACATTATAGTTTAGAAGGAGTACATTATTCAGGGAGCTTTTCCTTAGAGATTCATTTGTTTTGGACAGTAAAACCAAGGTATTTTGAAACTCATGATACAAAGGAGAAAAATGGAATCAAAAGTAGAATCATTTTGGTATTGTTGTGTTATATATGTGGATGTAATAATTGAAATATTACTGAAATATTGAAATATACTCTTTGCAGTTAATTCTTCACTATAGGAAAGCATTAATTTATAAATTTATAATTTATAAATACTCAATAGTTGCTACTTCCAAATATAATGTGTTAAATCATAATTATAATTTTAAGACACAAAGTCTATTAACAAAATCTTCATTTTAATATGAATACAACATGTATAATTATGAATGTGTAGATTTAGTTGTATAAAAGTTCAATCCAGCCCTTTCCACTCAACCGTGATGCTCTCGGCCCAGGGAGGACACACTGCTCATCAGGTAAATCCCCCCAGCTCATCCCCAGGCCACAGGTTACCTACTCATCCCAGCTCCTCCCATCACCCATCTAGAGCAGCACCCAGCCTGCTCCGGGCAAGGAAAGGCCGCTAGGACACACCTCAGGTCCCCAGGTTAACTGGGCCACCACCAGCACCTCTGCTCCTTCTGCCTGCCCGGGACGCTCGAGGTCCAGGGAGGACACACTGCTCATCAGAATTCAACAGAGTCCAAAGAACACCCAAGCAAAGCTCTACGGGGCAAAGGCCACACATCCGAAGTCCTCTAAAATCATCTTATTACATGGGAGAGATTCTTCACATCCAGCCCAAAGATAAATAAATCCCTTTTTTACCATCCTGTTCAATTATTAATTACTATAGAGTAACTTTTCCACAAAGCCTCCCTCAAAACATATACAACTTCAGGGATCATACCACTCACTCTCACATATCACCAAGGTACTAAATTGTAAAAGTGCACTACCATAATAATATTCACCCCTTCTACTAAACCTGGCTTAATTGAGGTACTAACAGTCTAAGAGCCTCATCTAGGAAATAACAGACAAGCATACTCAACTCAAAAGCAAACACTAGTAGTAACTGCTCAAGAGTAGTAGTTCCAACTAATTCACTTCAGTCAAAAACACGCAGAAACTGAAAGAAGGTCTTAAGAGACAAAACAACAATGCCCAAGTCAAAGTGCAGATCCATGAGAAACAAAACCCAAGAAAACAAATCTCCCACTGAAAGAATTAACCCCATAATGAAGATTCCACCAGAACAAATTCACAGAAAATAGCCAAGAAAGCCAGACCCAAGATAACAACTTTCAGAGCATGATCATTACCATGATCAATACTATGAAAAAGGAAAAAAAAGAGTTGCTTTTAAAGATAAACCTACTAAAATAATAAATGACTTTTCAATGTAAACAGTAAAAGCAAGAAGAGCTTGGAGAGATGCACTTCAAGTATTGAATGAGCAAAAATGTCAATCCAGGCTGATATACCTGGAAAAACTATCTGTCATGATCAAGGGGGAAAGAAAAGTTTTCCAGCACAAAGACAACTTGAAGGCTTACATGTCTACCAAACCAGGCCTTCAAAAAATGCTAGAAATGATACTCAATCTTGAAGAAAAAAAAAAAAAACAAGCATATCCAGGAAGACAGAAGGGAAGTATAATAACATCAAAACCTAAAAGCCAAATAACACACTTACAAAAGCCAATAAAAATAAAAAGTGTCCAGGAATAAAAATAATTTCTCCATTATAACATTAAATGTCAATGGAATTAACTCACCAATCAAGAGACACAGATTACAAACTTGGATTAAAAATCACAACCCATCAATCTGCTGCCTTTAGGAAACTCATCTCACCACAAAGATAGGCACGCTCTAAAAATAAAAGGCTGGTCCAAAATTATGCAAACTAATGGAACCAGGAAGCAGGCAGGAGTAGCTTTTATGCTATCTGACAAAGTGGACTTCAACCCCCCCCAAAAAATAATAAGAAACATAGATGGATACTACATTTTAGTCACAGGTACAATTCACCAGGAAGACTTCACAATACTGAACATATATTCACCTAATATGGGCTCCTACACATTCATTAAGTAAACCCTACAGTATCTAAAGCAAGAAATCAACCCCAAAATGATAATTCTTGGGGATTTCAACACCACCCTCTCAACAAGATCAACAGGTCAAAAACTTAACAGAGACACATTGGAACTTCATCAAACTCTTACTGAAATGGACCTTACAGATCTCTATTGAACTTTCCATCCACACGCCAAAGAATACACATTTTTTTCTCAGCAGCACATGGAACTTTCTCCAAAATAGACCACATATTGGGCCACAAAATGAATCTCCACATATATAGGAAAGTTGAAATTCTAGCCTGCACCTTATCAGACCACCATGGTCTAAAACTTGACATCCGCAACACAACAAACAACAGAAAATACACTAACTCCTGGAAACTAAACACTATTATGCTGTATGAGAATTTGATTCAGGAAGAAATTATAAATGAAATTCAAGATTTCCTGGAAGCAAATGATAATGAAAATACCACTTATCGAAATCTTTGGGACACAATGAAAGCTGTCCTAAGAGGTAAGTTCATAGCTCTTAATGTCTACAACAACAACAACAAAATAGAAACATCAAAAATAAATTACTTAACAATGCAGCTTAAAGCTTTAGAGATACAAGAGCAATCCGATCCCAAAAGCAGTAGAAGGGAGATTAGCAAAATCAGGGAAAAATATCCAAAATTGAGATAAGGAAAACAATACAGAGAATCAACCAGTCAAAAAGCTGGTTCTTTGAAAAAATCAATAAGATTGATACACCCCTAGCTAAATTAACCAAAAGACAGAAAACCTAAAATAACAAAATTAGAAATGAAAATGGAGTTATCACTACTGATACCCAAGAAATTCAGAGAATCATAACGTCATATTTCAAAAGCTTACACTCCGTGAAATTTGACAACACAAAAGAAATGGATGAATTCCTTAGTAAGCACAACTTATCTAAATTGAGTCAGGAAGTTTTGAATTATTGATGTAGTCCTATAACACATGAGGAAATTGATATATTATTCTCGAGTCTTCCCACTAAAAAACGTCCTGGACCACATGGATTCAGTACAGAGTTTTACCAGACATTTAAGTAACAAATAACACCAATACTGCTTAAGCTGTTCCATCAGACAGCAAAGGAAGGAACACTGACAAATTCTTTCTATGAAGCTAATATCATCTTTAATCCCAAAATCTAATAAAGATACACTTAAAAAAGAAAACTATTGGCCAATCTCTTTGATGAACAGAGATGCAAAGATTCTCAACAAAGTCTTAGCAAATTGGATTAAAAAAACATATCAAAAAGATCATTCACAGTGATCACGTAGGGTTTATCCCAGGCACACAAGGTTGGTTCAACATATGCAAATCAATTAATGTACTTCATCATGTAAACCAGTCCAAAGTCCAAGACCACATGATACTCTCGATAGATGCAGAAAAAGCTTTTGACCTGATTCAACAGCCTTTTATGATTAAAACCCTAGAGACAGTTGGAATGGAAGGAACCTTTATCAACATAATAAAAGATGTATACAAAAAGCCAACAGCAAAGGTTATACTCAATGGGGAAAAACTTGAAGTATTCCCACCTGAATCAGGAACTAGACAAGGCTGTCCACTCTCACCACTTCTATTCAATATTGTACTTGAAGTCTTAGCTGAAGCCATAAGACAAGAAAGGGAAATAAAAGGCATTCAAATGGACAAAGAAGAAGTCATGTTATCTCTATTTGCAGATGAAATGATCTTATACCTGAGCGATCCCAAAATCTCCACCAGAAAACTCCTGGAACTAATTGAGAAGTTCAGCAGGGTGGCAGGATACAAAATAAATGTACAAAAATCAGTGGCCTTCCTATATGCCCAGAACGAAAGAAGTGAAAAAGCCTGAGGGAAACAATCCCATTTACTATAGCCCCTAAAGAAATGAAATATCTCAGTATAAACCTAACCAAGGAAGTAAGAGACCTTTACAATGAAAACTTTAAAAACCTAAGGAAAGAAATTACAGAAGATAACAGAAGATGGAAAGACCTCCCATGTTCCTGAATCAGCAGAACCAATATTATAAAACTGACCATCTTACCAAAGGCAATATATGGATTCAATGCTATACCAATCAAAATCCCAAAGCAATTCTTTAAAAAAATTGACCAAACCATCTCGAAATTCATATGGAAGCACAAAAAACCCAGGATAGCAAAAACAATCCTGAGTAACAAAAACACTGCTGGAAGTATCACCATACCAAAGCTTAATCTGTACTACAAATCCATAGTTACAAAAACAGTCTGGTACTGATTCCAAAATAGACACCAGATCAATGGATAAGGGTTGAAGACCCAGATATAAGCCCACACAACTACAGCTATTTGATCTTTGACAAAGGGGCCCAAAAAATCCAATGGAAAAAGAACAGCATCTTCAACAAATGGTGCTGGCAAAACTGGATGTCCACATGCAGAAGATTAAAACTGGACCCGTACTTGTCACCATGTACAAGACTTAATTCCAAATGGGAATTAAGGACCTCAATATAAGGCCAGAGACTATAAAAACCTTAGTTGAAAGGGTAGGGAACTCCCTTGAGATGATTGGGCTAGGCCAACAGTTCCTAAACGGACATCCAATAGGACAGTCACTACAACCAACACTCAACAGATGGGATCTTTTTTTTTTTTAACATTTTTTATTATCTCCGCTCATAAAAACTTAATAGGTACTCCGGTTCCCCCCACCCCTCTGCTCGTCCTCCCCTCACCCCTTCCTCCCCACTCCCCAGTGCCTCCCCTCCCCCAATCCCTGGAGAATCCTTTAATGTGCATGCCTGACTGTCCTCTGGGTCCTTTTCTCCAATGACATACAAGGACCCAGCGGCATTTCCCTGAACCCTTTCCTGTGTTCCCCTTAAGCATAGGAACACTATTTTGGCTGTCAATCCCTTGCCTCCAAGGATTTTGGTGCTTTTGCAAATGCTAGACTTTGTGGGGGACAATAGTGTGTTGGACATTGCGCAGGGCATGTAAAGTCCAATTATGATTGCTTCGCCCCTAACTTGTGTGGAGTATCTTGCATATCATTCCTCCTCCCATCCTTGTGCTCTCACACTCTTACCGCCCCCTTTTCTGCAAATTTCCCTGAGCTTCAGGATGGGGAGAGATTAGTCTGGCCTAGTTCTAGGTGGTTGATATAGAGTCTCTGAAGTTCTGGATAATGGTTTGTTGATTTTCTTTTGCGGTTTTGTTGCTCCTGCAATGCCCTTCACTCCATCCTGATGGGTATTGGATGTCACCCCCTGGCCAGAGATAAAAAACTGTTAAACTAGAGTCTTGCTATAAGAGTATATTCAAAGGTAGATGCAATAAAGTAGGAAACCACAGTGAGGGAGAGGTCAATCACCCATTTGCAGAATGGTTGCTTATTATCTGCCAGACTATATGCCCTCCCCTTCTGGTGAGATCACACCCCCTCAGTTGTAGATGATGAACTTAACCAGATGTCTCATTGTTTACTCGCAGTCCTTGATGGAGGCCTATTTTCTCTGCTGTAACATGGTCCCCTCTCTCCTTGTTTCTTGTGTGGCCCTCCTACCCCATCCCACCTGTTCATACTCTTTGCAATTACTGTATTACAGAGATTTATCGTCGAGTGTCTCTAGATGGGTTGGGTGGGTTTGGTACTAGGAGCCACCTATTAGGGAGTACATATGGCGCTTAATTTTCTGGGTCTGGGATACTTCACTCAATATAATAGTCTCTAATGACATCCATTTCCTGGCAAATTCCAGTACTTCATCATTTTTTATGGCTGAGTAGTACTCCATTCTATAGATGTACCGCTGTTTCCTTATCCACTCGTCAACTCTTGGACATTTGGGTTGATTCCATGACTTTGCTATTGTAAACAGTGCTGCTATGAACATGGTCGCACTTGTGCTATCGAGGTGGACCTCTGCTGCATGGGGGGTTATTCTCAAAAGTGGAATCGCAGGGTCATATGGCATTTCAATCTTTAATTTCTTTAAGAATCTCCAGACGGCTCGCCAGAGTGGCTGTATAAGCCTGCATTCCCACCAGCAATGTAGGAGAGTTCCTCTCTCTCCACATCCTCTCCAGCATTTGTTGTTGTTCATATTGTGGATTTTTGCCAACAGATGGGATCTTATGAAATTAAAGAGCTTCTGCTCAGATAAAGAGATTGTAACCCAAGGACAAAGGCAACTCACAGAATGGGAGAAAATCTTCACTAACTATCTGATAGAACTCTATTATCCAGAATGCACAAAGCACTTAGAAAACTAAACACCAAGGAAACAAATGGCCCAATTAAAAAATGGGCATTGGAACTCAAAAGGAACTTTACCAGGGACAAAATGAAATGTCTAACAAATATCTTAAAAAATGCTCCGCATCCTTAGTCATCAGGGAAATCAAAATCTCCCTGAGATATCATCTCACCTAGGTCAGGATGGCAAAAATCCACAATACAAACAGCACCAAATGCTGGAGAGGATGTGGCAGGAAGGGAATTCTCTTACATTTCTGGTTGGAGTGCAGGCTTATACAACCATTCCAGTGAGCCACCTGTCAATTCTTAAAAAAGTTAAAGATTGAAATTGCCATATGACCCTGCTATTCCAATTCTGAGAATAATCCCTCATACAGCAAAAATTCAACTCAATGGCACAAGCACGACCATGTTCATAGCAGCACTGTTTACAATAGCAAAGTTATGGTATCAACCCAAATGCCCAACAGTTGATGAATGGATAAGGAAAATGTGGTACATTTATACAATTGAATATTATTCAGCCATCAAAAAAGATGAATTAATAAAATGGATGGAATTAGAAAAAAATATACTGAGCAAAGTATCTCAGACACAGAAAATTAAGCACCATATATCTTCTTTAATAGGTGGATGCCATTACCAAACACACTTAGTGACATACTCAAAGACAAATCTCTGTAATACCTAAAGTAATTGCAAAGATTATAAAGAGGAGCAAAGGGGAAGGAGAGCCCCGCCAGAAACAAGGAAAGAGGGGATCATGCTACAGTAAAGAAAATAGGCCACCATCAAGTATTGCAAGTAAGTAATGAGATATCTGGTTAAGCTCACAGACTTTCCTTCCTGGTCACTTGCAACTGAGGGGATTTGATCTCACCAGTCAGGGAGGGCATAGAGACTTGCAGATAATGGTAACCATCCTGAAAATGGGAGACTGACTTCCTCCTCCCACTGCAGTCTCCTACTCGTATTCCATCTACCTTTGAATCTCTGAATAGGATGAGACATCCAATACCATCAAGATGGAGCCAAGGGCAGTGCAGGAGCAGCATGACTGGAAAAAAAAAAAACAAAAAACAATGAACCATAATTCAGAACATGAGAGACCCTACATTAACCACCTGGAACCAGGCTAGCCTAATCTCTCTCCATCCTAAAGCTCAGAGAAATTTGCGGAAGAGGGGGTGGTAAGATTGTAAGAGCCTAAAGATGAGGAGCAACGATATGCAAGATACTTCACACACGTTAGGGCCGAAGCAACCATAATAGGACTTTGTATGACCTGCAAAATGATCGACATAGCATTGACCCCTCAAAGTCTAGCATGGACTAAAGGCACTAGGATCCTTAGAAGCAAGGTATTAAGAGCCACAATAATGTTCCTATACTAAAGGGGAACACAAGATAGGGCTCTAGGCAATGCTACTGAATCCTTATACCTCATTAGAGTGGAGGACCCAGAGGATAGCTTGACATTCCCACTAAGGGATGCTACAGGGATGGGGGGGAGAGGGGACAATGGGAGAAAGGGAGGGAGAGGGGGGAAAGGAAGGGGAAAAGAGGGGAGGTAGCAAGGGGGTCTGGAGAGTGGTGAAGGGAGGGAGGGGTCCGAGGTACATATTAAGTTTGTATGAGTGGAAAAAATAAATTAATTAATTAAAAAAGAGAAAAGTTCAATCCAATAAATAATGCTTACATGTAAATAAAATAACAAAAATATCTATATATAATATTTTATGTTAATTATGCTATATTAATATATATGTATACAAATTCTTTTTTTCTCCTCCATTTTTGTATTTAAATTCTTTATATACATTACAATAAAGTTCAAAGTTTGTATAAAGACCACTAAAAATCTCCCATTATTACTGTATTGGAGTTGACTCTTTTTTTCTTGCTTGGAAATTTTTTCAATTTACTTTTTATTTTTTCATATTTAAATCCATACAAAAAGGTTAAATAACTTTTATATGTATGCTATAATATATCCTTAAGAAAAAAATAAATAGGCATCACATTCACTCATTGGGGACATACTTAACATATGTTGCAATATTTATAAAGTTGCAAAAAATTACTATATTAACTTCATACTTGTGCATATTGTCTTTATATACATATATACGTGCTTCTGTCTAAACATATGCATCCATTAGACTCCTGTGTGTGTATGTGCACTCTCAAAATTCTACTTTTATCCAAGTCTGGAGACTTCTGAATGAGAAGGAGTATGTTCAAGTCACATATATGGAAAAGTTTACTATCCTTATGTAAGTACTATATGGAATACTGACAAAACCAATGCCTATGACAAGAATTTACGTTCTTAAAGAGAAAAAATTTCCTGTTGTAAAGTAACCTTAACTCTTGTATTTGTGTGAGTTTATTTCACATAAATATTATTCCTTGGGAATTGAGTCTCATGATTATTATAATCATTTCCTTATATATGTGTGTAACTTCTATGTTTTTAGAGGAAATTGACCTTATATTTTGAGTATGAGACAAAATAGCATGAGAATAAATAAGCTTATCAGAATAGAGAAAGTAATACAATTGACTTCTAAGTTTCATGAAGATCATTCACCACTAACTCAATCATTTAGGAGATCCTCCTATATATCAGCAGCTCTCTCCATATCCTCCTCATTGCCACCTTCATTTCTTGGTTCCTGAATGTGTAGATTACAGGATTCAGGAAAGGAGTAATAAGTGCATCAAATATAGCTAGGAACTTATCCAGGTGTGTGGAGGTAGAAGGCCACGTGTAGGAGAATATTACAGGACCGAAGAATAAGACTACTACAGTTACATGAGCTGAAAGTGTGGACAGAGCTTTGGAGGAGCCACTAGAAGAATGTTTTTGAACAGTGATTATGATGATAGCATACGAAATGATCAGTATGAAGAAGGAGGCCACGGCCATCAATCCACTGTTGACTGAAACCAGTAATTCCAGTTGGTAGGTGTCTGTGCAAGCAAGCTTGATGAATCGAGGAAAGTCACAGTAAAAGCTGTCCAACACATTAGGCCCACAGAAAGGTAAGTTCACTACAAAGGCCAGTTGAGCTACAGAGTGGATAAGGCCAACCACCCAGGCAGCCACTAAGAAGGAGATGCATGTTCTTGGGCTCATAATGGTGAGGTAATGGAGAGGCTTACATATAGCCACATATCTGTCAAAGGCCATGGCTATGAGCAGCACCATCTCCACACCACCAATAACATGGATGAAGAAGATTTGAGTGACACAACCTCTGAAGGAGATGACCTTGTGCTCTCTGAACAGATCGTAAATCATTTTGGGAGCTATAGCAGAAGAAAGGCATAAGTCAGTAAATGAGAGATTGGCTAACAGAAAGTACATGGGAGAGTGTAAGTGAGGGTCAGAAGCCACTGTGAACATGATGAGAGAGTTTACTATTATGCAAGCCACATAAAGCATGGCAGAGACCACAGAGAGCAGGAGTTGGATATGCCAGGAATTGGTGAGTCCCCGGAACACAAACTCTGACAGAACGGAGTGATTCACTGTTTCCATTGGCCTTGTTGACAGCACTACCTGAAGGAGAACAACAGGAGAAAGGCAAAATTATAACTATTAATATAAAGGAATTATAAATAAAAGCTGAGAATGAAAATAACAAATACAAAAAGGAATGGTATAACAATGGAACATTTAATTCAGCAGTACTATTTTTAGAGGTATTTTTTGGGAGGAAACAACATCATTAAATGGAATAGTAATCTTCCAATTTAATTTCAATATGATTTATTGTGACTAATGTATAAAAACAACCTAAGTGTTCATTGATCAATGAGGGAAATTTCTCTCTCTCTCTCTCTCTCTCTCTCTCTCTCTCTCTCTCACACACACACACACACACAGAGGTGTGCAGGCATGCACAGTTGCCTGTGTATGCATACATAAACACATGCACTAGTGCACACACAGCCATATTTGTTAATCTTGAGAAAGAAGGGAATTGTGTTTTTATAATAACATGGATGTATATGGAGCTCATTGTACTAAGTAAATTTAAGAGACAGAAAGACAGATATAAAGGTCTCATTTACTATGAAAACATGAAGTCATACTCACAAAAGCAGAGAATGCAGTAGTGGATTCTGTGATTAAAGAATTGGGATGGAGAAGTGCCATGGAGAGATGTAGACTAAAATATAAATAGTCGACTAGGGATCTAAGTTTCTGGGGAAATATGTAGCATAGTGACTACCTATCCGATTGTTGCTTGCTGGCAATCTACTAAGTGTAGATATTCAAGTGTTTAATCACAAATGTGTGAGTTGATGCATATGTTGACTATCTAAATGATTTCATTGCATGTATACATTTCACATTGTATACTATAATTATATAAAATGTGTGTCTATTGAAACAATAAAACTAGAAAGGGGAAAACATTGATATGTCTATAGATTTTTTTTTGTGTGCACACATATGTGCATGACCCTCTCTGTCTGTGTGCACCTTGTTTGTGTGTATCAAAGAGCACTGTTTGTGCTTGTAAATGCCCAAGGGTTGCTTTAGGAATAGTCTTGGATTACTCTATCTTCTTTTTCCTTTGCTCTGCAGTTTCCCACACTCTGCCATTCAGGGCTGAAAGTGCAAGGTTGTCACGATTTCTGCCTAGAGTTTTTATAGGATCTAGGATTGGAATACAAGTACTTTTGCTTTTGAGACAGAGATTTAACTCTTGAATCATCTCTCCAACCTATATAGATTTTTTTACATTGTGACTATAAAGAGAAAGTTATTCTGTTCTGTGTTCATTTCTGTTCTGTGTAACATATCTGAATTTAACATTATTATGCCTTCTTACAACTGGTCATAATGCTCCTTATGAGACAGAAATTTAATATGAGAAACAGTAACTCAGCCCCAATTTATTTTGATTTTTGTTTGAGTATTACTCTATGTTCTGGTTCAGTCACACAAAACTTTTCACTTTTTATCTATGATCAGACACATTGCCATAGCTCAAATCTTATTCTATCAAATTGCCTTTCCTTTTCTTTTTACAGCTCTGTAAAGCTTTAATTCAAAATTATTTAATGTTACAAAACTATGATGTTTACTTTATATAGTGTTAATATGACAAACCTTATAATTTAGTAAAATGGTCGCAAGTTTAACTCTGAAAATAGAGATAATTTTGTTTAAAGACAGAGATTATGATGATTCATATTTGCACTCTCTGAAACAAAAATTCTTCCACACAAACATCTGCAAAGTGACAGTGAACCTGTTTTCATTTTGTCAGACAGAATTTGTAGATGTGTAGAAGCTTCTATGCCAACTTGACACTATGAAAACCCTTTAATGTCAGAATTTTCATTCCAGCAAAATATCAGTTCATAAAACACTTTGGGTGTGTGAGAATTCTTATGGTGGACTGCATTGCACATGATCTGAAAGCACCTATAATTAATCACGATATAGAAGAAAGTTATTCAAACCTTGATACAAGAGTTTGTCATGCTCTATTGCAGTATAAAGGAATAGAGAGAATATGGTTATGGGTTGAAATGACCAGGATTCAACCTCTGACATGTTAGTATTAGACATGGTATGTAGTCCTTAAGCCTCTGCTTACGTATCTATTGAACAAATTAAAAGTGTTGATTTTTATTTCAAGTATAAAATGATTAGTATTAATATTATATTCAATATTAGGTATTCAGTAAGTGGTAATGTTACCTTGGTCTTTTTTTTTTTTTTTTTTTGCTTTTCATGGTGTCTAACACAAGAAAAAAATGAATGAATAAGAAAGGAGGTGGGCTGGAGAGGTGGCTCAGGGGTTAAGCCTCTGCCTTGCAGGTGGAAGGTCCTGAGTTCGGATCCCAGATCCCACATATAGACGCCAGGCGGAAGCGGGGGCGGCCTGTGCTTCTGGTCCTGGTAGGGCGGAGCTTGTGAATCCCGGGGCATAAGGAGGTGCAGGCATCCATGGTGGTTTCCGAATTTGTCCGTGGTTCTACACACCACAAACACACACACACACACACACACACACGAACGCACGCGTGCGCACATACATACATACACACGCACAATTGAATAAATAATAATAAAAATAAAAAAATTAAAAAAAAAGAAAGGAGGTGATCTCAGCAAGTACAGTGTATCAAAACTGCACATCAAAAATGTATTTTCTACCTTTTTTTAAAGGTAGTATTAGTATTATTACATTGTTAAAAAGAAATCAGGTAGGGGTACAATAGGCCCAGAAAGGGAGAAGGATTGGGACTGGGAGACAAATGAGTGGGAATGGGATAATTAAAAAGAAATTTGTTGAAAAAATCATGAATATCTACCCCTCCTGTAATATAATTAAAAAAGTAAAAAAAAAAAAAGAGTTTTGAAGAAAGGTAATCTGCACAGGCAAATAATGCTGATCATGGAAGAAATGAGATATTAAGTGGAAATCTAAGTCTTAGGTGTGGGAAACCGACCTAGGAGTTGTTGGTTAGAGAGACTTCAGTGGTCCTTGAACAATATGGACTCTTCTCAGTTTTTCGAACTAGATTATGATATCAATTGCTGAAGATACCAGGTATTTTGGTTGCAAGATATAGAGAAATCAAGTTAGGTAGAAACTTTCTCTCTGATAGCTAGATCTTGTAGTACCAGCAAGTGTCAATCAAACTCTTGGGAAAGAAAAGACATTATAGGTCTTACCCAGCCGTGACCTCCATGATTGACAGAGTCTTCCTGCCAGGCAAATAAGCCCACTTGTGCAATACTGGTACAGCTATTGTGGAATAACCAACCATTATCTGAGTTGATCTGAGGTCCTTTCCACAGTAGGGAGTCCTCCTTACAAGATGCATTTGAATAATGAGTAATACATATTTTATTCATTTAGTTATTAGAAAGAGAGGGGCACATGCGTATCATGCAGACTTCCAGGGATTGCCTGGATGCCAGCATGTAAACAGGCACCTTACCTGATGAACTGTCTTTCTGGCCCAGGAAAATGTTTCTTGAAAAATGATTTGTATTGTTTTCCATTCCAAATAATAAGAAACTGTGTAATATTAAGAAATTATAGTACATTGCTAGCAGTATAAGGTCAAGAAATTATAGTGCATTATTAACTAGTATATTTTAGCTGTTGACATTCTTGCAACAATTTCTGAGTCTTTAAGGTAAGAATTGTAATGCCTACCATCTAGGCCTCAAGCAGAATGAGATATACCTATGAAACATGTTCTAATACCACAGAACTAGTCTGATAAAGTTTGAGACACTAAGTATTTGAAGTCACTCGACACAGAGCAATGATTGAAATCCCAGTAGAAAGAGAATCTTAAAGAGTTTTCTAGATTCAGGTGGAAAGATATAGTATTTATTTACCTGAGAGAAATAAAAACTGCAAAGGAAACTCCTGAAGGAAAGGGTTTTAAACTGTTTTAAAAATTTAAGAAACTCAGTCTTTGTTGAAATACCTTTTATATTACTCTGATTCTTTTCTCATGTTCCATCATCTTCAGAAAAATTCTATTCATCAAAACTCTTTAAGCCCTCCCCATAATCCTCCAGTTCATATAAAATTATCATATATGCTAATTAAAAACAAAAGATGAAAGCAAGAAAAATAAATCAATGTACTCATTTTTTAGGTATTGTTTTGTTTTGAGATTGCTTACATCACAGTAAAAAATGAAATTAAACTGGAAAATAATTTTTATTACATTTTTTATTTACTTTTTTGCCTAATTATGCACGCTCAATAGGTATGCCCTTTCTTCTCCCTTTCCTCCTCCTTTCCCACATTGCCCTCCCTTGCAATCTTCCTCCCATTCTTACCTCCCCCCTCACCCCTTTTCCTTCCTACCTCCTGTCTTGGTGGTTCCTGCTTGGAAAGCAATTTTTAACCATCTATTTTTTCTTCATTGTATCAATTTATTTCTGCTTAGCTGTGTATGATGCTTTTCCATGTGGCAAATTCAAGTAGTTTTAAGTAAATTCACTTTTATTTTATAAGAAGACCAAATGCAGTATTTGTTTATCTGAGAAGTAAAAATTAACGTCCATCTCTTTTGAAAACCCAAATGACAGCTTTGTACATTTTATTTCTGGTGATGCTCTTGTGCTGTTCAATTTTCTTTCTTGGATGCTATCTACTTTACTCACTACTTTAGGTTCACTAATCTGATTTAGAATCTGGCTTGTATGCCTAGCAGTTTCAACAGAATCGCGTACATGAGGACACTAATTCGTCTTAATGTTACATTTATGTGCATACATTCACTTAATGTGTATGAAAAGAGCAGCATCTATGCAGACTCTGATTTTCCTGTGTGCTGCAGTATAAAGTGTCCTATATAATCCTACCACAGTAAGATGTGAAGCCAGTTACATAACATCAAGAAAACAGTGATGAAGAGACACTACAAAGCATTGTAGTTTGGAAGGAGCTTCAATAAATATCTTTGCATTATTCTCCTGTGCTGCACTTAATTCCTTTTTCTGGGTACTGTCTACCTCGATCGATACTGCCTCATGCACTGTAGGATATGATTTATGTTTATAACAATTCCATCAACAGAATCGTGTACAAATAAACCCATTCTTCTTAATTGTAAATCTATCTACATCCATCTACTTTACCTGGGTGAAAACAGCAGCATTTTCAGACAGATTTTTCTGTATCTCTTAATGGATTGTGCAATATAATACCTTATCTCAGGAAGATATGAGACTGGCTGTGCATACCTCAAGAGACCAGTGACCAAGAAGTATTCTAAAAACATTATAGTTTAGAAGAAGCACATTGTTCAGGGACTTTCCCCCTAGAGAACCATTTGTTTTGGCAGGTGAAAACAAGATATTTTGAAACTCATGATACTAAGGAGAAAGATGCAGCCAAAGTGGAATTATTTTGGTATTGTGCTATTTGGATATAATAGAACATTTCTCATCATAATTAATTCCTCACAACAGGAAACCATTAATTTATAAATTAACAGTTAATAATTACCTAATTTGAAAAATAACATGGCAAATTATTATAATTTTAAGACATAAAAATCCATGTATTGGCTGGAGAGATGGCTCAGGGGTTAAGACATTGCCTTACAAGCAGAAGGTCATGAGTTTGGACCCAGGTCCCATATGAAAATGCCAGGTGAAAATGTCGTCAGAGGTCTCTACTTCCAGTCCTGGTGGATGGAGCCTGGGAAATCACATAGTGAAGCAAAAAGGAGGTAGAACCAATCCAGGATGATTCTCGAAGTCACTCTTAGTCTTCCACAGGGACACACAATGCTCTTTTAGACACACACACACACACACACACACACACAAACACACACAAATAAAAAAATTAAATAGTCTAGGAATGAATATGAATTAATATGAATTCATATTAATATGAATATCTTATGTGTAATTATGAATATATAGGTTTAATGGTACAAAAGTACAATCTAATAAATGCTTACATTCTGATACATAACTGAAATATGAACTGAGGGATAACACATTAAGGAAATTATGTTATACATACACACACACACACACACACACACACACAGACACTGGAAGTCTCCCATTATTACTGTGTCAGAGTTGATTTTTTTTAACTTGGAAATTTTCTCAATTTATACTTCTATTATTCTATATTTTATTCTATACAATAAAAGTCAAATAACTTTTATATATATTCTAGCACATATCCTTAAAGTAAAAAATAAATCAGCATCATATGTATTCATTGGGGAGATACTTCATATATGTTGTCAATATTTATAAAGTTGTAGAAAATGACTGTATGAACTCTTTACTTTATATAAAATAATTCTCTCCCTTTCTACATATATATGTATGTAATGAGTATGTAAATAATTTATTTTTTCATGTAGCAGTTGCATTTATTGGATGACATAACTAACATAGAGAGGGTTTAAAGGATACATGAAGGTTTGCATAGGGACACACACCAGATACCATATTGTAAAGTGACTTCAGCATCAAAGGTCTCAGTGTCTCCTGGAACCAATCTCTCTTAGTAACTACAGTTTAAGCCGTAATATTTACAAATTGTCATCAACATTCATAACATGACATTGAAAAACTGCAATAATATGGATACTTTATGAAAGTCCAAAGTAATTTTCATTCATGTTTTTAAAAAATGGTTATTTTTCTAGTTTTATAAACACAAAGAGTAGTTGTCCCTGTGCCCCTCCTTACTATCTCCATCCCTACCTCCTTCTCTCCCACCCTCCCCTTCCTTAACCAATTCATCCCTCTCCCTCCCACCCAACCCTTCAGGTTGTCTGCTCTTGTAGGGGCTCAGGTATTTGTGGCAGATTAGGTTGCCTTCCTTGGTAGATCCACTGATGCAGCAGTTCCCTTCACCTGTCTAGCTCTAAGCCCTAAAGTTCCCAGCATATAATTATTTCTCCTGAGTTCCTTGCTAGTCTATGGGGGAATGTGGACATATCAACCACTGTGCAGGTCTGGTGAGGATAAGTCTCACTGCAGCGAGTTCCTGGATGCAGCAGCCCTATCCTGAGTGGAATGTCTTGGGCAATGCTGGACCTCCCCATCTTTAGTATTTTATAATCTTACTGATCCTTCTTCCACAAGATTCCCAGAACCTTAGGATGGGAAGAGATTTGGTTGTCCCAGCTGAATGTTTTAGGGTTGCTGGTGGTCTGCACTCTGGTTGGTTGTTGTCTATTTCACTGCTCTTCCATTGCACTAGGCTGCATCTTGTTTGGATGCTGAGATCTTTTCTTATCTACAGATAGAATGAGAGGTGTTTAGATGAGGGCTACTATTGGGTGCTTGTGGTTAGTACTGAGACATTTGATCCTGTCTACTGTCAGTTTTCTCCTCCTTCACTGTTGTTTGACTGGTTTACATTGCTGGGCAAGTATTCCCTGTCATTGTGTAGGGGGAGGGGTAAGGGGTTAGCACACAGTGGCTAGTTACCTGGAGGCTAACTCAGCTCCCTGCGACGTCCTATTCCTATTCTTCCGGTCGCTTTTAGACTTTTTCTTAAAACCTAACTCCCCACCCCCCTTTTTTATTATTAATTCTGCTCATACAAACTTATAGGTACACCAGTTCCCTCCTTCCCTCCTCCTCCCCCCGAACCCCCTGATCCCACTCCCCAAACCCCTCCCTTCCCATCCCCCAATTCCCATAGAGTCCTTTATTGTGCATGCCTGACTCTCCTCTGGACCCTCCTCTCCAATGACGTACAAGGACCCAGTGGCATTTCCCTGAACCCTTTCCTGTGTTCCCCTTAAGCATAGGAACACTACTGTGGCTGTCAATCCCTTGCCTCCAAGGATCTTGGTGCCTTTAGCAGATGCTAGACTTTGTTAGGTCAATAGTGTGTTGGACATTGCACAGGGCATGCAAAGTCCAATTATGATTGCTTTGGCCCTAACTAGTGTGGAGTATCTTGCAAATCATTGCTCCTCCCATCCTTTTGCTCTTACACTCTTACCACCCCCTCTTCCGCAAATTTCCCTGAGCTTCAGGATGAGGAGAGATTAGGCTGGCCTAGTTCTAGGTGGTTGATATAGAGTCTCTGAAGTTCTGGATTGTGGTTTGTTGATTTTCTTTTGCAGTTTTGCTGCTCCTGCAATGCCCTTCACTCCATTCTGATGGGCACTGTATGTTACCCCTGGCCAGAGATAAAAAGCTGTTAAACTGGAGTCTTGTTATAAGAGCATATTCAAGAGTAGATGTAATAAAAGTAGGAAACCTCAGTGAGGGAGGGGTCAATCACCCATTTGCAAAATGGTTACTTTTTATCTGCCAGACTATATGCCCTCCCCTTCTGGTGAGATCATACCCACTCAGTTGTAAATGATCAGGAACGAATGTCTGTGAACTTAATCAGGTGTCTCATTACTTACTTGCAGTCCTTGATGGAAGCCTATTTTCTCTGCTGTAACATGATCCCCTCTCTCCTTGTTTCTGGTGTGGCCCTCCAACCCCATCCCTCCTGTTCATAATCCTTGCAATTACTGTAGGTATTACATAGATTTACATTTGAGTGTCTCAAGGTGGGCTGGGTGGGTTTGGTACTAGGAGCCACCTATTAGAGAGTACATACAGTGCTTAATTTTCTGGGTTTGGGATACTTCACTTAATATAATTATTTCTAATGACATCCATTTCCCGGCAAATTCCAGTAATTCATCATTTTTGATAGCTGAGTAGTACTCCATTGTATAGATGTACCACTGTTTCCTTATCCACTCGTCAACTGTTGGACATTTGGGTTGATTCCATGACTTTGCTATTGTAAACAGTGCTGCTATGAACATGGTCGCACTTGTGCTATCAAGGTGAATCTCTGCTGCATGGGGGGTTATTCCCCAAAGTCCCCACCCCCTTTCTAAAAAACTGTTGACCCTGTTCTTTTAGCTTCTGTTCCTTTGGGGTTTTCTTTGATCCACTGGGCTTGTGTTCTTTTGCATTTGTGAAATTATAAGAATTTCTGGAAGTGCGCCACCATTGCCATCAGCCTCTCTTGCCCTTTCCACCCTCTGGGATGCTCTCCATCCAGGGAGGACACACTGCTTCTTAGGTAAATCCCACTAGCCCTCAGGTCACCCGCTCCTCCCAGCTCCTCCCACTAGCCAACCTGAGCAGCACCCAGGCTGTCCCGGGCTAGGGTGGGCCACTAGGCCACGCCAAAGGTACCAGGTGAAGTGCACTGTCATTGCCTTCTGCCCCTCTACCCTTTCCACCTGCCCAGGATGCTTGCAGCCCAGGGAGGACACACTGCTCATCAGAATTCAACAGACTCCAAAGAGAACCCAAGCAAAGCTCTAGGGAACAAACGCCATACATCTGAAGTCCTCTAAAATCATATCACATGGGACAGATTCTTCACATCCAGCCCAAAGATAAGTAAATCTACTTTTTACCATCCTGTTCCCTTCACTTTAGATTAACTTTTCCATATAGCCACCCCCAAAACATACACAACTTCAGGGATCATACCACTCATCCTCACATATCACCAAGGTACTAAATCATAAAAGTGCACTACCATACTAATATTCACCCCCTGTCTACTAAACCTGACTTAATTGATGTACTAACAGTTTAATAGCCTCACCTAGGAAATAACAATAACAACAGACAAGTGTACCCAACTCCAAGGCAAACAAACACTAGTAATAACTACTCGAGAGTGGTAATACCAACTAAATCAGTTCAGTCAAAAACACACAGAAACTGAAAGAAAGTCTTAAGAAACAAAACAACAATGCCCAAGTCAAAGTGCAGATCTATGAGAAACAAAACCCAAGAAAACAAATCGCCCATTGAAAGAATTAACCTCATAATGATAGATTCCAAACAGAACAAATTCATAGAAAATAGCCAGGAAAGTCAGGCCCAAGATAACGACTTTCAAAGCATGATCATTACCATGATCAATACTATGAAAGAGGAAATCTGGGAGGAGTTCAATAACTGCATAAACCACTTTGAGGAGGAACACAACAGACACTTGGAGGAGTTGAAAAAAAACAGTTCAAGAAACAAAAATAGGCATAGAGCAGTTAAAACAGACTCAAGCAGAATTTAAAATTGAACTAAAAGACAAGTTATCTTCAACCTAGAACTCAATGGAGAGTCTTATCAGCAGATATAACGAAGCAGAAAATAGAATTTCAGATCTTAAAGACAAAATAGAAGTATTAATCAGCTCAATAGAAGAGGTTGTTAAAGCCAAAAAGATATTTGAGAGGAATATTCAAGAGTTATGGGACACTCTGAAGAAGCCTAACATGCGCATTCATGGAATACCAAAGCAAAAATCCCAAAATACCACACCTGAGGAAATTTTTCAAATTATCATAAATGAAAACTTCCCTCAACTAAAGAATGAGAGGTCCATCCAAATACAAGAGGCATTCCACACCCCAAACAGATATGACCAAAATAGAAACTCACAATGGCAAATAATGGTCAAAACACTCCACATTCAAGACAAAGAAATGGTGCTGAGAGCTTCAAGGGAAAGACCTTTCCTTTTAAAGGAAAACCTATTAAAATAACAAGTTACTTCTCAATGGAAACAGTAAAAGCAAGAAGAGCTTGGAGAGACGTACTTCAAGTATTGAATGAGCAAAAATGTCAACCCAGGCTGATATACCTGGCAAAACTATCTGTCATGATCAAGGGGGAAAAGTTTTCCAGCACAAAGACAACTTGAAGGCTTACATGTCTACCAAACCAGGCCTTCAAAAAATGCTAGAAATGATACTCAAGCTTGAAGAAAAAAGGAAGCATATCCAAGAAGTCAGAAAGGAAGTATAATACCACTAAAATCTAAAAGCCAAATAATACACTTACAAAAGCCACTAAACATAAAAAATGTCCGGAATTAAAAATAATTTCTCCATTATAACATTATAATTCTCCATTATAAAGGCATTAACTCACCAATCAAGAGACATAGATTGCAAACTTGGATTAAAAATCACAACCCATCAATTTGCTGTCTTCAGGAAACTCATCTCACCACAAAAGGTAGGGACATTCTAAAAATAAAAGGCTGGTCCAAAATTCTGCAAGCTAATGGAACCAAGAAACAGGCAGGGGTAGCTATTATGCTATTGGACAAAGTGGACTTCAAACCAAAAAAAAATCATGAGACATAGATGGATACTACATTTTAGTCACAAATACAATTCACCAGGAAGACTTCACAATACTGAACATATATGCACCTAATACCGGGTCCTCCACATTCATTAAGCAAACCCTACAACATCTAAAGTGAGAAATCAACCCCCAAATGATAATTCTTGGGGATTTCAACACTGCCCTCTTAACATGGGATAGATCAACAGGTCAAAAACTTAACAGAGAAACATTGGAACTTAAGCAAACTCTTACTGAAATGGACCTTAATGATCTCTTTTGAACTTTTCATCCACGCACCAAGGAATACACATTTTTCTCAGAAGCACATGGAACTTTCTCCAAAATAGATCACATATTGGGCCATAAAACGAATCTCCACATATACAGAAAAGTTGAAATTCTAGCCTGCACCCTATCAGACCACTATGGTCTAAAGCTTGACATCTGCAACACAACAAACAACAGAAAATACACTAACTCCTGGAAATTAAACACTATGATGCTGAATGAGAATTAGATTCAGGAAGAAATTATAAAGGATTCAAGGTTTCCTGGAAATGAATGATAATGAAAATACAATTTATCAAAATCTTTGGGACACAGTGAAAGCTATCTTAAGAGGCAAGTTCAGAGCTCTTAATGCCTACATCAAAAAAATAGAAACATCACAAATAAAGAACTTAACAATGCAGCTTAAAGCTTTAGAGACACTAGAGCAATCTGATCCCAAGAGCAGTGGAAGAGAGGACATTAGCAAAACCAGGGGAGACATATCCGAAATTAAGGTAAGGAAACTTGAAAAACTCAATAAGGTTCACACACCCCTAGCAAAATTTACCAAAAGCAAGAGAGAGAAAACCCAAGTTAACAAAATTAGAAATGAAAATGGAGTGATCACTACTGATACCCAAGAAATTCAGAGAATTATAATGTCATATTTCGAAAACTTATACTCTATGAAATTTGACAGTACAACTTACCTAAATTGAATCAGGAAGCTTTGAATTATTTATATAGTGCTATAAGGCATGAGGAAATCGATGAAGTAATCTATATTGCAAATCCATAGTTATAAAACAGCCTGGTACTGGCTCCAAAATAGACACACAGATCAATGCATAAGGATTGAAGACCCAGATATAAGCCCACACAATTACAGCCATTTGATCTTTGACAAAGGGGCCCAAAAAACCCAATGGAAAAAGAACAGCATCTTCAACAAACGGTGCTGGCAAAACTGGATCTCCACATGCAGAAGATTAAAACTGGACTCGTTCTTGTCACCATGTACAAGAATCAATTCCAAATCCATGTAGGACCTCAATATAAGGCCAGAGACTATAAAAACCATAGTTGAAAGGGTAGGGAACTCCCTCGAGCTGATTGGGCTAGGCCAACAGTTCCTAAAAGGAAATCCAATAGCCATTCACCACAACCAACCCTCAACAGATGGGATCTTGTGAAATTAAAGAGCTTCTGTTCAGGTAAAGAGATTGTAACTCAAGCACAAAGGCAACCCACAGAATGGGAATAAAATCTTCACTAACCACGTATCTGATAGAGCTCTATTATCCAGAGTGCACAAAGAACTTAGAAAACTAAACTCCAAGAAAACAAATGGCCCAATTAAAAAATGGACCTTGGAACTTGAAAGCAACTTTACCAGGGACGAAATTGAAATATCTAACAAATACCTTGAAAAATGCTCCACATCCTTAGCCATCAGGGAAATGTAAATCAAAACCTCTCTGAGATATCATCTCACCCCAGTCAGGATGGCAAAAATCCACAATACAAACAACACTAAATGCTGGAGAGGATGTGGCAACAAGGAAATTCTACTACATTGCTCTTTGGAATG
This sequence comes from Typhlomys cinereus, assembly GCA_023101885.1. Taxonomy (NCBI): domain Eukaryota; kingdom Metazoa; phylum Chordata; class Mammalia; order Rodentia; family Platacanthomyidae; genus Typhlomys; species Typhlomys cinereus. Next base: position 1,431,597 of record JALPQD010000422.1, on the reverse strand, counting down.
CAGACTTATACAACCACTCTGGTGAGCCATCTGGCGATTCTTAAAAAAGTTGAAGATTGAAATGCCTTATGACCCTGCTATTCCACTTTTGGAATAATCCACACACAGCAAAAATTCACCTAAATGGCACAAACATGACCATGTTCATAGCAGCACTGTTTAAAATAGCAAAGTCATGGTATCAACCCAAATGCCCAACAGTTGATGAGTGGATAAGGAAAATGTGTTACTTTTATACAATGGAATAATACTCAGCCATCAAAAATGATGAATTAATGAAATTTGCTGGGAAATGGATGCAATTAGAAAAAGTTATACTGATTGAAGTATCCTAGACACAGAAGCCATATGTACTACTTAGTAGGTGGATTCTATTACCAAACCCACTTAGTGACACACTCAAAGATAAATTTGCAAAGATTTATAAACAGGAGGGAAGGGGAAGGAGGGCACCACCAGAAACAAGGAGAGAGGGGATCATACTATAGCAGAGAAAACAGGCCACCATCAAGTACTGCAAGTAAGTAATGAGACATCACAGACTTTCCTTCCTGGTCACTTGCAACTGATGGGGTTTGATCTCACCAGTCAGAGAAAGGATAGTGTCTGACAGATAGAAGGTAATTATCCTGCAAATGGGAGACTGACCCCCGCTCACCACTGTCTCCTACTCTTATTCCATCTATCTTTGAATCTACTCTTACAATAAGACTCTATTTTAACAGCCTTTTATCTATGGCTAGGAGGATGGAGCCAAGGGTGGTGCAGGAACAGCAAAACTGGAAAAAAACAACAACAAACCATAATTCAGAACATCAGAGACCCTACATTAATCACCTGGAACCAGGCCAGCCTAATCTCTCCCCATCCCAAAGCTCAGGGAAATTTGTGGAAGAGGGGGGCGATAGGATTATAAGAGCCTAAAGATGGGGAGGAGTAACGATATGCAAGATACTCCATACAAGTTAGGGCTGAAGTAATCATAATAGGACTTTGCTGACCTGTGCAATGACTGACATATCATTGACCCCCCCAAAGTCTAGCATGGGTCACAGCCTCTAGGCTTCTTAGTGGTAAGGGATTATCAGCCACAATAGTGTTCCTATACTATAGGGGAACAGAGGAAAGAGCTCTAGGTGTGAGTCCTTACACCTCATCAGAGAAGAGGACCCAGAGGGAAATTTGTCATGCACAGTAAAGGATGCTCCAGGAATGGGGGGGTACACTGGGAGAAAGGGAGGGAGGGGAGGAAAGGAAGGGGAAAAGGGGGGAGAGAGCAAGGGAATCCAGGGAGGGTTGGAGGGAGGAAAATGGAGTATCTATCAAGTTTGTATGAGTGAAAAAAAATTAAAAAAGAATTTCTGTTTGAGTACATGAAACTGAATGTTTAATGTTAGAATCTACTTATAAGGGAGAATATACAGCATCTGTCTTTGTGCATCTGGGATATTTTGCTCAGAATGGTTTCTTCCAGTTCTAGTCACTTATCTGGCAAACTTCATTAGTTCATCTTTCTTGACAGCTGAATACTATCCCATTGTATACATGCACCACGTTTTCATTAGCAGCTTGTGAACTGTTGGGCATCTAAGTTGGTTCCATTACTTTTCTATTGTGAAATGAGCTGTTATGAACATGGTTGTACATGTGACTCTGTTGCAGGATACAGTATACGTTTGGGAATATTCCCTGGAGTGGTATTGTTGGGTATGGAATTTCAACTTTTAACTATTTTAGGAACCTCTAAATTGATCTCCAAAGGGGTTGTATGGGTTTACAATCCCACAATCAATGTATGAAGGTCCCCTTTTCCCCACACCATGCCAGCATTTGTTGTTTGTGTTTTGCGTCTTAGCCATTCTGACTGGAGTGAGATGATATCTCAGAGTGGTTTTAATTTGCATTTCCTCAACGACTAAGAGGTAGAACATTTTAAAAGATATTTGCTAGGTATTTGAACCTTGCCTTATGAGAAGTTTCTTTTCAGTTCTATAACCCATTTCTATGGAGTTGTTTACTTTCTTGATATTTAATTTTTCAATTTCTTCTTGTACTTGGGATATTTAGACCTATATCGGATGTGTGTTCGTGAAGATGTTTTCCCCTATAGGTTGCCTTTTTGTTCAATTATCAGTCTCTTTTTTCAAACAAAAGCTTTTAAACTTCATATAGTTTCACTTGTTTAGTATTGGAATTATCCTCTGTGCCTTTGGGGTCCTATTGAGGAAATACTTTCTGAAGCTAATGAACTTGAGGGTATTCCTCCTTTTTTTCTTCTTTTATAGTGTCTGGTTTAACATTGAGGTTTTTGATTAATTTAGAGCTGATTTTCATGCAGGGAAACAAATAAGGGTCTATTTCATTCTTCTCCATGTAGATACCCAATTATGCCAATGCATTTGTTGAAGATACTATCCTTTTTCCAATGAATTTTTTTGACACCTATGTTAAAGATCAGTTGAGGGGCTGGAGAGGTGGCTCAGGGGTTAAGCCTCTGCCTTGCAGGTGGAAGGTCCTGAGTTCGGATCCCAGATCCCACGTATAGACGCCAGGCGGAAGCGGGGGCGGCCTGCGCTTCTGGCCCTGGTAGGGCGGAGCCTGTGAATCCCGGGGCAGAAGGAGGTGGAGGCGTCCATGGTGGTTCCCGATTTCGTCCGTGGTTCTACACACACACACACACACACACACGCACATACATGCACAACTGAATAAATAATAATAAAAAAATTAAAAAAAAAAAGATCAGTTGAGTATAGATTATTTTTGTGTCTTATATTTGTGTCTTTAATCTATCTACCTACCTACCTATTTATCTATCTATCATCTATCTATCTATCTATCTATCTATCTATCTATCTATCTATCTATCATCTATCTATCATCTATCTAGTGTTTGTGTGTGTATGTGTGTGTGTGTTTCAGAGGGCATTGTGTGTTTCTGTTGGGGACCAAGTGTGACTTTAGGAATTATCCTAAATTGCTTCTGCCTCCTTTTCACTTTACTCTGGATTTTGATTTTTGATTTCACTTTGGCTGAAATGTAGACTGCAGTTGTTTCCTCCTGGCCTTTTCTATGTGAGACCTGGGATCCAAATTCAGGATCACTGGTGCTCTGCATTCTGGTTCACTGCACTGAGTTGTGTCTTGTTTGGGTGTTGAGATCTTTTCTTATCTAAACATAAAATGAAAGGAGTTTAGATGGAGTTTTACTATTGGGTGCTTATGTTTAGTGTTGAAGCGTTTGATCTTGTTTACTGTTAGCATTCTCCTCTTTCACGGTGGTTTAGACTGGTTTACAGTGCTGGATGTGTGCTCTCTGTCATAGGGGGATGGGGTTAGGCACTAGATAAGTAGAAGAGGTGACAGTGATCAGCCTTTTTTGTTCCTGCTTTAAGTAGGAATGCTTCCAGTTTTTCAAAATTTAGAATGATTTTTGCCATAGGCTTGTTGTTTTTGGCCTTTATTATGTTAATAAATGTTCCTTCCAACATTATTTTCTCCATGGTCTTTATGATGAAGGGATGCTGGATTTTGTCAAAAGTTTTTTCAGCATCAGTTGAGAGAATCATATGCTTTTTGTTTTTACGTTTGTTCATATGGTGAATTTATTTATAGATTTATATATTGAACAAACTTTGTGTTTCTGGAGTAAACCCAACCTAGTCATAGTGGATGATCTTCTTGATATATATATATATTTTTATAATACATTTTTTATTATTATTTCAGCTCATACAAACTTAATAGGTACACCAGTTCCCTCCCTCCCTCCCCCCCAACCCCCTGCTCCCCCTCCCCTCACCCCTCCCACCCCATCCCCCCGTGCCTCCCGCTCCGATTCCCAGTGTCCTTTCTTGTGCATGCCTGACTCTCCTCTTCCCTGAGGTATCATCTCACCTCGGTCAGGATGGCAAAAATCCACAATACAAACAACGACAAATGCTGGAGAGGATGTGGAGAGAGGGGAACTCTCCTACATTGCTGGTGGGAATGCAGGTTCATACAGCCACTCTGGCGAGCCGTCTGGAGATTTTTTTTTTTTTTTATTCAACAGTGTGCATATGCGTGTGTATGTGCATGCGCGCGTGTGTCTCTGTGTGTGTGTGTGTGTGTGTGTGTGTGTGTGTGTGTGTAGAACCACGGACGAATTCGCGAACCACCATGGACGCCTCCACCTCCTTCTGCCCCGGGATTCACAGGCTCCGCCCTACCAGGACCAGAAGAGCAGGCCGCCCCCACTTCCGCCTGGCGTCTATACGTGGGATCTGGGATCCGAACTCAGGACCTTCCGCCTGCAAGGCGGAGGCTTAACCCCTGAGCCACCTCTCCAGCCCCCCCCCGAAGATTCTTTTTTTTTTATTAAAAATTTAATTATACATTTTAAAATTTTTTACCAGTTCCCTCCCTCCCCCCTCCTCCCCCTCCCCTTCCCCCAGTGCCTCCCCCCCAATTCCCAGAGAGTCCTTTATTGTGTACGCCTAACTCTCCACTGGGTCCTCCTCTCCGATGACATATAAGGACCCAGTGGCATTTCCATAAGCCCTTTCTCTTGTTCCCCTTAAGCATAAGATCACTACTATGGCTGTCAATCCCTTGCCTCCAGGGGTCTCGGTGCCCTTAACAGATGCTAGACTTTATGAGGGCAACAGTGCACTGGACATTGCGCAGGGCATGCAAAGTCCCATTATGATTGCTTTGGCCCCAACTATTGTTGAGAATCTTGCAAATCGTTGCTCCTCCCATCCTTTTGCTCTTACAATCTTACCGCCCCCTCTTCCGCAAATGTCCCTGAGCAACAGGATGGGGAGAGATTAGGCTGTCCTAGTTCTATGTGATTGATATAGAGTCTCTGAAGTTCTGGATTGTGGTTTGTTGATTTTCTTTTGCAGTTTTGCTGCTCCTGCAATTCCCTTCACTCCATTCTGCTGGGCACTGTATGTCACCCCCTGGCCAGAGAAAAAAGCTGTTAAACTGGAGTCTTGTTGTAATAGCACATTCAAGGGTAGATGTAATAAGAGTAGGAAACCTCACTGAGGGAGGGGTGCATCACCCATTTGCAAAATGATTACTTTTTATCTGCTAGACTATATGCCCTCCCCTTCTGGTGAGATCAGGAAAGAACGTCTGTGAACTTAACCAGGTTTCTCATTACTTACTTGCAGACCTTGATGGAGGCCTATTTTCTCTGCTGTAACATGGTCTCCTCTCTCCTTGTTTCTGGTGTGGCCCTCCTAACCCATCTCTCTTGTTCATAATCCTTGCAATTACTATGTTACATAGGTTTACTTTTGAGTGTCTCAATGTGGGCTGGGTGAGTTTGGTACTAGGAGCCACCTATTAGGGAGTACATACGGCGCTTAATTTTCTGGGTTTGGGATACTTCACTTAATATAATTCTTTCTAATGACATCCATTTCCCAGCAAATTCCAGTAATTCATCATTTTTGATGGCTGAGTAGTACTCCATTGTATAGATGTACCACTGTTTCCTTATCCACTCGTCAACTGTTGGACATTTAGGTTGATTCCATGACTTTGCTATTGTAAACAGTGCTGCTATGAACATGGTCGCGCTTGTGCTATCGAGGCGAACCTCTGTTGCATGGGTGGTTATTCCCAAAAGTGGGATAGCAGGGTCATACTGGCATTTCAATCTTTAATTTCTTTAAGAATCTCCAGACGGCTCGCCAGAGTGGCTGTATGAGCCTGCATTCCCACCAACAATGTAGGAGAGTTCCCCTCTCTCCACATCCTCTCCAGCATTTGTCGTTGTTTGTATTGTGGATTTTTGCCATCCTGACCAGGGTGAGATAATATCTCAGGGAAGTTTTGATTTGCATTTCCCTGATGGCGAAGGAAGTGGAGCATTTTTTAAGATAATTGTTAGACATTTTAATTTCATCTCTGGTAAAGTTTCTTTGAAGTTCCAGGGCCCATTTTTTAAATTGGGCCAGTGTTTTCCTTGGAGTTTAATTTTCTAAGTTCTTTGTGCACTCTGGACAGTAGAGCTCTGTCAGATATGTGGTTAGTGAAGATTTTCTCCCATTCTGTGGGTTGCCTTTGAGCTTGTGTAACAATCTCTTTATCTGAACAGAAGCTCTTTAATTTCACAAGATCCCAACTGTTGAGAGTTGGTAGCAGTGACTGTGCCATTGGATGTCTGTTTAGGAAGTGTTGGCCTAGCCCAATCAGCTCGAGGGAGTTCTCTATCCTTTCAACTATGGTTTTTAAAGTCTCTGGCCTGATATCAAGGTCCTTGATCCATTTGGAATTAAGTCTTGTACATGGTGACAAGTATGGGTCCAGCTTTAATCTTCTGCATGTGGAGATCCAGTTTTGCCAGCACCATTTGTTGAAGATGCTGTTCTTTTTCCATTGGATTCTTTGAGCCCCTTTGTCAAAGACCAAATGGCTGTAACTTTGTGGGCTTATATCTGGGTCTTCAATCCTTATCCATTGATCTGTGTGTCTATTTTGAGCCAGTACCAGGCTGTCTTTATAACTATGGATTTGTAGTATAGACTTAGGTTTGGTATGGTAATACCTCCAGCTGTGTTTTTGTTACTCAGGATTGTTTTTGCTATCCTGGGTCTTTTGTGCCTCCATATGAACTTTGAGATTGTTTGGTCAACTTCTTTGAAGAATTGCTTTGGGATTTTGATTGGTATAGCATTGAATCTGTATATTGCCTTTGGTAGGATGGTCATTTTTACAATGTTGATTCTGCCAATCCAGGAACAAGGGAGGTCTTTCCACCTTCTGGTGTCTTCTGCAATTTCTTTCTTTAGGGTTTTAAAGTTTTCATTGTAAAGGTCTTTTACCTCCTTAGTTAGGTTTATACCAAGGTATTTCATTTTTTTAGGGGTTATAGTAAATGGCATGGTTTCTCTCAAGGCTTTTTCACTTCTTTCATTCTGGGCATATATGAAGGCCTCTGATTTTTGCACATTTATTTTGTATCCTGCCACCCTGCTGAACTTCTCAATTAGTTCCAGGAGCTTCCTGGTGGAGTTTTTGGGATCCCTCAGGTATAAGATCATGTCATCTGCAAATAGGGATAGCTTGATTTCTTCCTTGCCGATTTGAATCCCTCTTATGTCCCTTTCTTGTCTTATGGCTTCAGCTAAGACTTCAAGTACAATATTGAATAGAAGTGGTGAGAGTGGACAGCCTTGTCTAGTTCCTGATCGAAGTGGGAATGCTTCGAATTGTTCCCCATTGAGCATAATCCTTGCTGTGGGCTTGTTGTATACAGCTTTTATTATGTTGATAAAGGTTCCTTCCATTCCTACTGTCTCTAGCGTTTTGATCATAAAAGGCTGTTGGATCTTGTCAAAAGCTTTTTCTGCATCTATCGAGAGTATCATGTGGTGTTGGACTTTGGACTGGTTTACATGATGAATTACATTTATTGATTTGCGTATGTTGAACTAACCTTGTATGCCGGGGATGAAGCCTACTTGGTCCCCATGAATGATCTTTTTAATATGTTTTTGAATCTGATTTGCTAAGACTTTGTTGAGAATCTTTGCGTCTGTGTTCATCAGGGAGATCGGCTTATAGTTTTCTTTTTTAAGTGTATCTTTATTAGGTTTTGGGATTAAAACGATATTAGCTTTATAGAAGGAATTTGGTAGTGTTCCTTCCTTTGCTATTTGATGGAACAGTTTAAGGAGTATTGGTGTTATTAACTCCTTAAATGTCTGGTAGAACTCTGTGCTGAATCCATCTGGTCCAGGACATTTTTTGGTGGGAAGATTCGAGATTACTTCCTCAATTTCCTTATATGTTATAGGACTATTTAAATAATTCACAACTTCCTGATTCAATTTAGGTAAGTTGTGTTTGCTTAGAAATTCATCCATCTCTTTTGTGTTGTCAAACTTCACAGAGTATAAGTTTTTGAAATATGATGTGATAATTCTCTGGATTTCTTGGGTATCAGTAGTGATAACTCCATGTTCATTTCTAATTTTATTAATTTGGGTTTTCTCTCTCTTGCTTTTGGTTAGTTTAGCTAGGGTTGTATCAATCTTGTTGATTTTTTCAAAGAACCAGCTTTTTGATTGGTTGATTTTTTCTATCGTTTTCTTAGTCTCGATTTCAGATATTTCTCCCCTTATTTTGCTAATCTCTTCTCTTCTACTGCTTTTGGGATCAGATTGCTCTGTTTCTCTAAAGCTTTAAGCTGCATTGTTAAGTTGTTTATTTCTGATGTTTCCATTTTTTTGACGTGGGCATTAAGAGCTATGAACTTACCTCTTAGAACAGCTTTCATTGTGTCCCAGAGATTTTGGTAAGTTGTATTTTCGTTATCATTCACTTTCAGGAAATCTTGAATTTTCTTTTTAATTTCTTCCTGAATCCAGTTCTCATTCAGCATCATAGTGTTAAGTTTCCAGGAGTTAGTGTATTTTCTCTTGTTTGATGTGTTGTGGATGTCCAGCTTTAGGCCGTGGTAGTCTGATAGGGCACAGGTTAGAATTTCAACTTTTTTGTATATGTGTAGATTCATTTTGTGGCCCAATATGTGATCTATTTTGGAGAAAGTTCCGTGTGCTGCTGAGAAAAATGTGTTTTCTTTGGTGCGTGGGTGAAAAGTTCGATAGAGATCTGTGAGGTCCATTTCTTTCAGGGTTTGATTAAGTTCCAAAGTGTCTCTGTTAAGCTTTTGACCTGTTGATCTATCCCATGTAGAGAGGGCGGTGTTGAAGTCCCCAAGAATTATCGTTTGGGGGTTGATTTCTTGCTTTAGACGCTGTAGGGCTTTCTTAATGAATGTGGAGGGGACCGTATTGGGTGCATATATGTTCAGTATTGTGAAATCTGCCTGATGAATTGTACCTGTGACTAAAATGTAGTATCCATCCGTGTCTCTTATAATTTTTTTTGATTTGAAATCCACTTTATCTGATAGCATAATGGCTACCCCTGCCTGTTTTCTGCTTCCATTTGCTTGTAGAATTGTTGACCAGCCTTTTATTTTTAGAGCGTGCCTATCTTTTGTGGTGAGATGGGTTTCCTGCAGGCAACAGATTGATGGATTGTGATTTTTAATCCAAGTTTGTAATCTGTGTCTCTTGATCGGTGAATTAAGTCCATTAACATTTAGTGTTATAATGGAGAAACTATTGTTAATTCCAGACCTTTATTATGTTTAGTAGCTTTTATAAGTATATTGTTCTGCTTTAAATGGTGTTATATTTGCCTTCTGTTCTCCTGGATATGCCTGTTTTTTTCTTCACGCTTGAGTATCATTTCTAGCAGTTTTTGAAGGCCTGGTTTGGTGGCCATGTATCCCTTAAAGTTGTCTTTGTGCTGGAAAATTTTTCTTTCTCCCTCGATCATGACTGATAGTTTTGCAGGGTAAATCAGCCTGGGTTGACATTTTTGCTCATTCAATACTTGAAGTATGTCTCTCCAAGCTCTTCTTGCTTTTACTGTTTCGACTGAGAAGTCATTTGTTATTTTAATAGGTTTGCCTTTAAAAGTGACTTGTTTTTTCTCCCTTGAAGCTCTCAGCACCAGTTTTTTATCTTGAATGTGGAGTGTTTTAACTATTATTTGCGGTGGTGTGCTTCTATTTTGGTCGTATCTGTTTGGGGTGCGGAATGCCTCTTGTATATGAATGGGCCTCTCTTTTTTTAGATGAGGAATGTTTTCCTTGATGATCATTTGAAAAATTTCCTCAGGGGTGGTATTTTGAGATTCTTGCTCTGGTATTCCATGAATACGCATGTTGGGCTTCTTCAGGGTGTTCCATATCTCTTGGATATTTCTCTCAAGTATCTTTTTGGCTTTAACAACCTCTTCCATTGAGCTGGTTAGTACTCCCACTTTATCTTCAAGGTCTGAAATTCTGTTTTCTGCTTCATTAGTTCTGTTGATAAGACTCTCTGTGGAGTTCTGGGTTGAAGATAACTTATCTTTTAGCTCAGTTTTAAACTCTGCTTGAGTTTGTTTTAACTGCTCTATGCCACTTTTTGTTTCTTGCACTGTTTTTCTCAGCTCCTCCAGATGTCTGTTGTGTTCCTCTTCAAAGCGATTGATTCGATTATGTAATTCCTCCTGGATTTCCTCTTTCATAGTATTGAACATGGTAATGATCATATTTTGAAAGTCGTTATCCTGGGTCAGGCTTTCTTGGCCTTTTCCGGCGGGTTTGTTCTTGTTGGAGTCTAACATTATGGGATTAATTTCTTCAGTGGGGAATTTGTTTACTTGAGTGTTGCTTCTCATGGATTTGCACTTTGACTTTGGCATTGTCATTTTAACTCTTAAGATCTCTCAATTTCACTAAACTGAATTGTTTGGCCTGGGGTACTGGTGGGCGGGGCCCGAACGGGGACTTACCTAGGGTGCGGGTGAGGCCCGGTGTCCCCACCGGTGGAGCGGTTGAAGAGGGACGATGGGCGCGTCGGTGTGGAGCTATTTAACCCGAGGGCAGCTGAGGCGGGCCGGGCGCAGGGGGAGGTCCTCCTCGTCCCTCGGCCCCCGCGCTGCTCCGGCTGGATGGTGGGAGTTGGAGCCGGGTCCCTGTGGGCTGACCTGGGGTCCTAGAGCGCGTGGTGAGGCCCGGCTGGATCGCGCGTGGGCGTCCTGACCGGGGAGCGGGGTGGGGTGAAGAGGGAAGATGGGCGGGTTGGCGTGGAGCTATTTAACCCGAGGGCAGGTGGGGCCCCCCGAAGATTCTTAAAGAAATTAAAGATTGAAATGCCATATGACCCTGCTATCCCACTTTTGGGAATAACCACCCATGCAACAGAGGTTCGCCTGGATAGCACAAGCTCGACCATGTTCATAGCAGCACTGTTTACAATAGCAAAGTCATGGAATCAACCTAAATGTCCAACAGTTGACGAGTGGATAAGGAAACTGTGGTGCATCTATACAATGGAGTACTACTCAGCCATCAAAAATGATGAATTACTGGAATTTGCTGGGAAATGGATGTCATTAAAAACAATTATATTAAATGAAGTATCCCAAACCCAGAAAATTAAGCACCGTATGTACTCCCTAATAGGTGGCTCCTAGTACCAAACTCACCCAGCCCACATTGAGACACTCAAAAGTAAACCTATGTAACACAGTAACTGCAAGGATTATGAACAAGAGAGATGGGGTAGGAGGGCCACACTAGAAATAAGGAGAGAGGGGACCATGTTACAGCAGAGAAAATAGGCCTCCATCAAGGTCTGCAAGTAAGTAATGAGAAACCTGGTTAAGTTCACAGACGTTCTTTCCTGATCTCACCAGAAGGGGAGGGCATATAGTCTAGCAGATAAAAAGTAATCATTTTGCAAATGGGTGATGGACTTCTCCCTCATTGAGGTTTCCTACTCTTATTACATCTACCCTTGAATGTGCTATTATACAAGACTCCAGTTTAACAGCTTTTTTGTCTCTGGCCAGAGGATGACATACAGTGCTCAGCAGGATGGAGTGAAGGGACATTGCAGGAGCAGCAAAACTGCAAAAGAAAATCAACCAACCACAATCCAGAACTTCAGAGACTCTATATCAATCACATAGAACTAGGCCAGCCTAAGCTCTCCCCATCCTGGAGCTCAGGGACATTTGCGGAAGAGGGGCGGTAAGATTGTAAGAGCAAAAGGATGGGAGGAGCAACGATTTGCAAGATTCTCAACAATAGTTGGGGCCAAAGCAATCATAATGGGACTTTGCATGCCCTGCGTTATGTCCAGTGCACTGTTGCCCTCATAAATTCTAGCATCTGTTAAGGGCACCGAGATCCCTGGAGGCAAGGGATTGACAGCCATAGTAGTGCTCCTATGCTTAAGGGGAACAAGAGAAAGGGCTTATGGAAATGCCACTGGGTCCTTATATGTCATCGGAGAGGAGGACCCAGTGGAGAGTCAGGCATACACAATAAAGGACTCTCTGGGAATTGGGGGGGAGGCACTGGGGGATGGTGAGGGAGAGGAGGGGGAAGAGGGGGTTCGAAGGAGGAGGAGGGAGGGAGGGAACTGGTAAAAAATTTTTAAAATGTATAATTAAATTTTTAATAAAAATGCTAAAAAAAAAGAATGTGATCAAAATTGTAGATACAAGATTTTGGAAATGTGGTTATTTTCCAGTCAAATGCTCATCTTTATTTTTACTTTTCAATTTTATTTTTCTTCCAACTTTGGGAAAGAAATATAAGAACAGAACACCGAAAAAAAAAAAAAAGAAATAATGTAAGTGTTTCAAAAGGGCCAGGATAGCAAAGAATCCTGAGTAACAAAAACACTGCTGGAGGGATCACCTCACCAAACCTTAATCTATACTACAAATCCAAAGTAATAAAAATAGCCTTGTACTGGCTCCAAAATAGACATGTAGATCAACAAGTAAGGGTATAAACCTAGATATAAGCCCACACAATTTTAGCCATTTGATATTTGACAAAGGAGCCCAAAAATTCAATGGAAAAAGAACAGCATCTTCAACAAATGGTGCTGTCAAAACTGGATATCCATGTGCAGAAGATTAAAACTGGACTTGTACTTGTCACCAGCACAAAAATTAATTTGAAATGGATCAAGGTCCTTAATATTAGGCCAGAGACTATAAAAACCCTAGTTGAAAGGGTAGGGAACTTCCTTGAGTTGATTGGGCTAGGCAAACAGTTCCTAAACAGAAGTCAAATATCACAGGCACTAGAACCAACAGATGGGATCTTATGAACAGATGGGATCTTATGAAATTAAAGAGTTTCTATTCAACTAAAGAGATTATAAACTTAGCAAAAACTCAACCCACAGAATGGGATAAAATCTTCACTAACTACATATCTGATAGAGCTCTATTACCCAGAGTGCACAAAGAACTTAAAAAACTAAACAACAAGTAGATAAATAACCCAATTAGAAAATTGGCCTCTGCATTCTGCATCCCAAACAGATACAGTGAAAATAGAAATTCAGTACGGCAAATAATAGTCAAAACATTACACATATAAGACAAAGAGAATATGCTGAGAGCTTCAAGAGAGAAAAAAGTAACTTTTAAGGTATACCTATTAAAATAACAAATGATTTTTCAGTGGAAACAGTAAAAACCAGAAGAGCTTGGAGAGATGTACTTCAAGTATTGAAAGAACAAAAATGACAACCCAGGTTTACATACCTAGCAAAACTATCAGTCATGATCAAGGGTGAAAGAAAAATTTTCTACCACAAAGACAACTTGAAGGCTTACATGACCACCAAAGCAGGCCCTCAAATAATGGTAGAAAAGATGCTCAAGTTTGAAGAAAAGAACAAGCATATCCAGGAGGATATGCTTTGAGTAACATTTCTGAGTTTAACATTGCTCTGCTTTCTTTTCCATGGTTATAATGTTCCTCATGAGATAGAAACATTTTTAAAATATATTTTTTCCTAGTTATACAAGCTCAATAGATACCCCTCCTTCCCTTTCCTCCCTTTTCTCTTGTTGTCCCCTATCCCACTCTCTCTCCTCCTTCCTTCTCTCTCACCCCTTCCTTTTTTTTTTTTTTTTTGAGAATTAAGGTAGAGTTTATTAGTAAAGAGAAAGTTTGGAACTCACGGACTCCAGACATGGAGTGCCATGAGGAGCTAGGGCGCTTCCATGAGAAGCAGAAATAAAACAGAGCTCATGGCAATAGAGTGCCATGAGGGGCTAGGGAGCCCATGAGAACTCACAGTGCCTAGGCATGGAATTCATGAGGAGTAAGGAAAAAGAAACAGACTCATGGCACTGGAGTGCCATGAGGGGCTAGGGAGCCTCCAAGAGAAGTAGGCAACTGGAAACGGACTCATGGCACTAAAGGGCCATGAGGGGCTAGATCGCCCTCTCACCCCTTCCTTTGCCTTTCTTGATGTTTCCTGCCTGCTCCCTCCCAACATTTTATAGAATGCTCTATAGGTGATATGTTAATATGAAAACCAGTAACTCAACCACAAGTTATTTTGATTTTTGTTTTATTACTACTTTATATTCTGGTTCTAAGTGACTCAAAGTTTTTCATTTTTTTGTCAACTATTACATACATTTCCACAGTTGTAATTCTCAGTCTCTAAAATAACTTTTCCTTCCCTTTTCTCCATTTCTGTAAAATATTGAATTCAATATTAAATTTTACTCAAACTATGACATTTACTTTGTATTATTGTCCAAGATAGGACTTACCTTATAATTTAGTATATGGCCAGAAGTAAATGTAATAAATAGACTTAATTAATTTTATTAAAGATAGCTATATTTATACTTGCATTCTTAGAATCACATAAAAAGTTCACAGATATGTGTGCAAACTGTCATCAGTTTTCCATTTTTTAGACACATAATTTGTAGGTGTTTAGAAATGTCTCTAGCCACTTGAAACTACAAAAAGCCTTAAATATTTGAATTTTCATTCTAGCAAAGTATCAGCCCATGAAGCACTAACGGTGTGTTGAGAATTCCTGTGGTGGAGAGTGCTGCATGTAATCTGAAAGCACCTATGATAGAGTAAAATGTATTTTCTTCAAGCCTTGATACAAGAGTTTATCTTGCTTTGCTGTAGTTTTGTTTTTATTCAGAACTGCGTAAAGAAATAGAGAGAATATAGTCATTGATTTGAATTGACCAAGGTTAATGCCAGGGTTCAGCCTTTGACATGTTAGTATCAGGCAAGGTATGCAACCATCGAGCCTGTGCTTATTGATCTGTTGAACATATTAAAAATGTTGATTTTCCTGCTAAGTGTGAAATAATTACTAATAACAATCTTGCATTCATATTAGGTATTTAGTAAATGACATTACTTTCTTGTCTTTTATTGCTATTGTAGTGATTAGTACATGAAAATTGCATTAATAAAAAAGAGGTGGTCTCAGTAAGCATAAAGTATCAAAATTGTACATCAAAGTATATTTACTATTTTTATTCAAAGGTAAAATAATAATAATAATTATTGCATTATTAAAGGAAAATGGAAGGGGTATAAAATAGAAACAGAAAGGAGAGAGGTTGAAATCAGATGAGTAAGAAAGAGCTAACTAAAATGAAATTTGATGAAAATGCGACATGGAGATCTTGTAATCATACTGAAAATGTAAAAGAGAGTCTTGAAGGGAGATATTCTTCATGGCCTAATAATGTTGGTGTTAGAAGCAGTGGGATACTAAACAAAAATTCCAGTGTCAGGAATGGGATATCAATTTATGATTTGTTGGTTATAGAGACTCCAGTGATCCCCCCCAAAGACTCTTGTTAGTTTTCCTTAACTAGATTATAAGATTCTATTGCTGAAGATACTAGCTATCTTAGTTTCAAGATGTAGAGAAATCAAGCTAGAACATGGCTAGAAACATTCTGTCTGATGGCTAGTTCTCATTGTCTAGGAGGTGTTATTCAGGCAGTTGAGGAAGAAAGTCTTTAAAAGTCTTTATCCAGTTATGAACTCTATGAATGACAAAACCATCTTGCCAGGAAAATGATTGTGGAATAATCAACCATTTTCTGATTAGATTTGTGGTCTTTTCGTAAGAAGGTATCCATACTTAGTCTTGTAGACCTGATTCTTTTTATTTTTTTTTAAAGCAACAATTGTGGAGATCATAGGACTCTATCCTTCCTCGTTAAACTATTGGCTGCTGGTGGAGTCACGGGTTTATGAGCAGGTGCCTTACCTACTGAGATATCTCACCAGCTCTAAACTGTTTGCTCTTATAGATAACTTTGAAATAATATCAATAAAATCAATATCTTCAGTTGTGTACTCACTGGTGAGCCTACCGGGCTCCAGTCAATACTTCTCAGCCTATGGTAACAACATGACCTTGGACAAACTTAATGTGTTAAAACCAAATGAAAAAGCAATTAATGTAGGAAAAGAATTTGTAGAGAAGTGAGTTTGCCAGGGTTGGATAGAGGTAAGGGATGGTGGGAATTGAAAGTAATTGAATATATTATAGCGTGTATAAAATCATCAAAGATCAAACTTATCTAATAAAAGTGCATTGTGTCTGCTTATTTAATAATATACTAAATTATTCACAATATTTAGGGCTCGAAATATAAATTTTCAAATATAATTCAATGGTATTTGCTTGTATATAACTCTATTTTTTTAGTTTTATAACAAATATAATAATTAAGACTTCCTTCTAAATTAAATAGAAATCCTCAGAAAGGTAAGGACTACAAGTACTTTGAGTGATCCTCAGAAACAGAATCACAATACATGTGAAGTTAGGACATATAAATATTAACTGAAAAAGAAGATGTATTTGAATTAAGAAAATCAATGAGATTACACGCATGATTATGTAACCACAAAAGACAAGTGGAAACTGAGTGGCATAAGAAATTGAAAAACATATAGAAATGAAAGGATTAGAAAAGTAGAGAATTGAGGAGTAGGAAATATAAGAACAAGGAAAAATTTAGAAAGAAATATGAAACGAGATACACATAATTATGAAGACAAGGGGAAATCATTTTTTAAAAATATTTTATGGGGGCACATATGGATCATGTGGGCTTCCAATGATCAAACTCAGGTTGCCAGGATTGTTATCAGGTGCCTTACTGACTGAGTTATCTCACTTGCCCCTAAACTATTTTTTCTGCTAGAGAATTCTGACATAATTTAAAAAAATTTAAATTATTTATTCAATTGTGCGTGTATGTGTGTGTGTATGTATGTATGTGTGTGTGTGTAGAACCACGGACGAATTCGGGAACCACCATGGACCGCCTCCACCTCCTCCTTGTTTGCTCTGCCCCGGGATTCACAGGCTCTGCTCTACCAGGACCAGAAATGCAGGCCGCCCCCGCTTCCGGCTGGCATCTATACGTGGGGTCCAGGATCCGCACTCAGGACCTTCTGCCTGCAAGGCAGAGGCTTAACCCCTGAGCCACCATAATTTTTCTTAATCATCCTAATTTCATTAATATTCAACTAGTGAAATATCCCAGACCTCTATGCATAATATTATGATTAATTTTTATATTGTCCTACATAGAATTTGGGAGTCCTCTAAAACATACTCCCAGATATTGGACCATTATAGATAGCAAAGTATTTATACAAACAGCTGTCTGTATATTTTTACTCCTCAATATAGAAATATTATAAGTTCATGGTTTCCATTAGTTCAAACTTTATGCATTTCCAAAACTTTTATATGAAAGCAAAATCATACCTATGGTTTAATAGCATCCTTACTTTCAGTTCTTGTTGCAGATAATATAATTATGTATTCTTGAAAATAAATACCCCTTATATAAATTCAACAAAAATGCTACCGAAGCTTTGTTTTCAAGATTCAAGAAACTCAGTCCTTCTTGAAATGCCTTCTTGCAGTGCCTTTTATAGTTCTCTGATTCTTTTTTTATACACAAAATCCCTTTTATTATGAATTATACACAATAAAAACTTGAAGTTTTTAAGACCCATGTGTCCCATTTTGAAATGGCTATATAAGTTTTACACTCAAATCTTTTCAGTCTATCATTTGTTTCACCTTTGGTGATTATAATTCACAAATTGTAAGATAAGATCAAACCCCACATTAATACTTGACAGGATTTTGATGTATGATAATTACATATTGGGCAGCATACAATTATTACTATAGTTTTCATTCATCAAAAAAAAAACTCTTATTCAATCAAGCTTCTAAAATAAATGCAAGGAATTGTTCTGGTTTTGAATTATAGAAATAAGTCCAAAATTAATTTGAAAACCAAACACTTCTTCTTGCGAGAGCTGAATCAACTTGCACATTCCAACCAAGCAGCGTCCCATAAGGCATTTGTCCAGTCTCTAGGGTCTACCAGGCCAAACCTTTGGTGCCTTGGCAGACTTGGCGCTGCTTTTCCCCTTTTTTTTCTCTCGTTTTGCCTTCAGCCTTTTTCTCTGTTGCTGGTTCATCCACACTGGGTACTGTCCGTGCTGGTCTAGAAGAGTCTTTTGGCTTCTCTTAACCTCAATCTCCATTTTCATGTCATCTTTTTCATCTTCCAACACACCCTGAGTTTTCTCTTGATGTTTGGGCCCCACCACAGTTGCTATCTCTTGAATATCTTTCATTAAAACATCACTGTCTACTTTGAGGATACTTTTAAGTTTGTTGAGTTCCTTCGGGGCGTTCTTTTTTCTCTTCTCAGCGCTCATCTTCCTTTTCCACTTACTTCGTAAGCTTTTAGCCATGTTTCACCTGAGCAACACGCGCACGCGGCACTCCGCACGCCGGCTGGAAGCTCCCAGTTCTCTGATTCTTTTATCATATTCCATCATCTTCAGAAAAAATTACATTTCTTGAAACTCTTTAAGCTTTCCTCATCCTCCGTGTGGTTCATAATAAAATTATTATGTATAGTAATTAAGAACCACAGAAGAAAATAAAAAAATGAGTCCATCTCTTGGTTGTTTTATGTATTGTTTTGTTTTGAAATTCTTCATATCACAATTAAAAATGAAATTTCATTGAATATTTATTTCATTCATTATAGCATACTTTATTTCTGCTTAGGTGTTTCTGATGCTTTTCCATCTGGCAAACTCAAGAGGTTTTAAGTAAATTTACTTCCATTACATAAGAAAACCAAGTACAGTGTTTATATATCTGAGAGACATAGATCAATGTCTACATCACTTTAGAAAAGCCAAATGACAGCTTTGTGTATCTCATTTACAATGATTGTGTTCAATGTCTTTTCTTAGATGCTCTTTACTTTACTTTAGCTTCACTAATCTGTTTCAAGAATTTGGCTTATATTCATACAATCCCAAAAGAATGTGCATTTATCTATACACACTCACTTTATCTGTATGAAAAGAACAGCATCTTTGCAGACTCAGAGATTCCTGTGTTCTGTAGTAAAAAGTGCCATATACTATCCTACCATAGTAAGATGTGGAATTAGTTACATAAACCTCAAGAAATCAGTGACCAAGGGGCACTACAAATATATTATAGGTTAGAAGTGTCTCTGATAAATCTCTCTGTGGCGGTTTTCTGTGCTGCTCAATTCCTTATCCTGGGTACCACCTATATCTCATGCACTCTAGGGTGTGATTTATATTTATAACAATTCCAACAACAAATCATATATACAAACAAACCCATTATTCTCAATTGTAAATCTATTTATATCCATTCACTTTACCTGTATGAAAACAGCATTCTCACAGACAGATTTTTCTGGGTCCTCTAAGGTATTATGCAATGTAATACCCTACCACAGGAAGATATAAGGCTGGCTGTGCATACCTCTAGAGGCCAGTGACCCACAGTGAAAATATTATAGTGTAGGAGAAGCTCATTGTTAAGGGGCTTTTCCCCTAGGGAATCATTTGTCTTGGTCAGTAAAATCCAAGTGTTTTTAAACCCACAGTGAAAATATTATACTGTAGGAGAAGCTCATTGTTAAGGGGCTTTTCCCCTTGGGAATCATTTGTCTTGGTCAGTAAAATCCAAGTGTTTTTAAATATGATACTAAGGAGAAAGATAGAACCAAAAGTAACATTATTTTAGTATTGTTTTGCTATTAGATTTAATAATTAATAATTGTTCATTAAAATTAATTCCTGACAATAGTAAAGTATTAATTCATACATTATTATTAAATAAGCACTACACCCCAAAGAAGAATATACTATAGATTTAACATAAGAGGTAAAAATCTACTTAGGGAATCTTCATTTTTATATAAAGAGAATCTATATAATTGCAGACTTAGATGTTCAGAAGTTCAACCTGATAAATAATGCTTAATGAGAATGAAGCACTGATTTATGGCACTGTAGAATATGAATCATGTCAGGTATATGACATTGAAGACAAACTAGGTGAAGCACAGTGGGCCACACAAGTTAAATGACCTGAAAATAGGAGGAAGAGTGATGAGAGATGAAGGGTTGTTAGGGAAAAAGGAGAGGGGGTTTGTCATGGTTATGTATAGGTGTCAACTTGATGGTTGAAGGTTTGAGCTCTGGGCACATTTGTAGAGAATTGTTGTTGAGTTAAGCCCAGACCAAACCTGCAGGAAATTGTCTAGCTGAGGGGGAAGGCCCAGCCCATGGTGGGTAGGACTAGGTCCTGAATAGATGAATAAAATACTGAGAGCTGATTGGGAAAGTTGGCATCCTTTTGTGTATTTGGCCAGATATGTTGGTCTGGCAAGTAAGAATCGTGCCTCTCTCAGCCATTACATAGAGATGGGGTGGCCAATTCCCTCGGCCCTGGTGGTGTGGTTTGTTCTCTCCCGTCATGCTGGACTATGAACTGTAACCAGTAATCGTAAGAGAAAATAAACCCCTTGTTCCCTTAAGCCATTTGATCGTCATTTATCAGCAACCATGCAAGCAAACTGCAACAGGGATGGAAATGAGGATTAAGGAGACAGAAAAAAAGAAAATTTATTTATTTATTTATTTATTTATTTATTTATTATTTATTATTTATTCAATTGTGCGCATGTGCACGTGTGTGTATGTGTGAGTGTGTGTGTGTACGTGTGTGTAGAACCACCATGAACCGCCTCCACCTCCTCCTTGTTTACTCTGCCCAGATCACAGGCTCTGCCCTACCAGGACCAGAAACGCAGGCCGCTCCCGCTTCCACCCGACATCTATAGGTGGGGTCTAGGATCTGAACTCAGGACCTTCCGCCTGCAAGGCAGAGGCTTAACCCCTGAACCACCTCTCCAGCCCGAAAAATAGATTATTTTAAAAAAAGAAACTTGTATTTAAATTCTACCTCTTTAGTGAAATCATTCTTGATTAATGCAGCTAAAGTAGTTTTCTACTTATGAGGACTTGCAAGAATCTTTGACTATTATCCTTGTGAAGTGCCTCAAAGATTATTAGATATGTAATAGGTCCAAACACCATAACGTGTGAATCCAAATTCCCACAATAAAAATAAAATTTTCAAAAAAGAAAGAAATAAGGCTTGTGCAATGGCTCAGAGGATAAAGACATCTGTGCATAAACCTTGAAATCTGAATTCTATTTTCTGAACACACATGGTGGGAGGAAAGAACCATCTTCTGAAAGTTGTCCTCTAACCTTCAAATGCTTTCAGTGGTAGACATAAATTTATGCTGTTTCTTTCTCCCCCTCAAATATAAATAGCATTAAGTCTTCACATAAGTGTTACACAGATTATTTTTTCCAATGGATAAATAGACCAGCAGGCTATGTAAACAGAATTTGATATACATGCATAGAAGTTTCCCTAGTAAATGTACAAACTTGAAAATAAAATCCACATTAAAGCTTAAGTAAGAAGTCTCAGAATTAGAAAAAGAAATGGTGAGTATTTGGCGACAACCCTGTGGGATCCTAATGCTTAATGAAAAGTTGGGATGGAGGGTTGAAAAGCAAATAGAAGGAGGCTGCCAAATGAGCTGTCTGGAACATCTACAGGAAGAAATCAACTAAATACTATCAACTGATGCCTAGAGGAAGTGAGCAAGGGTAGGAACTGTGACTGGGTTCAGGGCAAGCCTGGCCTAACCACCTGACATCTCTGAGTCCCTGAGGTGCAGTTTCCTGCTTCATCTCATAGGAATGCACTATCTCTTTCTCTTGCTCTATGACCATGTAAGTAACTGGAGCCACAAGGGTAGAGTTAGGGGTTATGTACACAGGTTGTGCATGCCAAATCTATTGAAATATTTTTCTTTTTCTTCATCAGGAAAATTCTGGCATTTCAACTTCCCTTAAAGTATTACATAGCTAGAATAAAATATCTAGTTGATCAAACAAGCACAATAAATATTTTTAAATGGACTGGATCATGGGTAGCTGAGTTTTGGTAGGAATGGAATTGCTTAGAGGAAGACCCATAAATAGAGACTGCTTTCAAATAAAATGGTATTCTGTTACTTTTATTGTGCAATATGCACTTAAATTTAGATATATCAATAACAGGTCTTGAATTCAAACCTCCAGACTTTAAGTCTAACATTATTATCAAATGAGAAGATTTTCAATAGCTCTTAGACTCAGATTGTCTTAAGAGTCTTTATTTGCAAAATACAAAGAATGAGAGAATCTGGTTTAAAGATGTCAAAGTAAAAACAGAATGATTGTCAGCCAAAAGAAGTACTATGTGAATCATAGCATTGTTGCCTTTCAGACACAGATGATAAGTAATCGCCACTCCATTACCCTATGGAGCAAACTTCAATTAACAGGTTCCTTTCTAATCCTTTCTTTTTTTTAAGGATTTTAAAATAATAAAAAAGCAGTGTTTAATTGAGATCTTAAAATTTCTATTCCATGTTTGCTTTTTCTTATCAGAAGTTTTGAATCAGCCATACATCATTTGACCCAAATTTAAAAATAGAAGCATTTTATTAATATGTCACAGACACATAGAACAGAACCCTACTTATTGTAGTGAACTTCAATCTGAATGAAACCTTTAATTTTTCAGTAAATCTTCCCAGGGCTTTCTGGTAATTTTATATAAACAAATCTATCACTATCCAGAATTCCTGCCTCATAGAAAAATTCTTCTGTACCTGCTATTAACATGTCCTGTTTCTTGCTGTTTCATCTTTGTGAGCTGGATTTTCCTATTTTCACAAATGTCTGACTAATTAACAGGCAGAAATGACATTTCCCACGGGGTTTATCAGTTTTGCATGCCTCCACTATCTCTTTCTGAAGCTGCTGGCACATAAGCAGAGTAATAGGGAAAGGGATGTTAATGATTTCTCGTGTACAGAAAGCCCACAGACCTGATGGTCATTTGCAAGCTTGTCCATCTGTTCAACCTTGCTCCTTTCAGTTTTTCTCACAGAAGTGTAGAAACAACTCTTAACCATGTTCAGCACACTAGAGTCCTTGCTTTCAGCTAACTTTAACAGGCTTGTCAAGCCAAAGATCTTTTCATACACATCATCATGGTTGTTTTTTGAAACATCCACTTGCTTAATCACACTCCCAATATGACTCAGTTGCTCAAGAGCTCTGCAGTGCTCACAGAAGCCTTTAGGAAGTTGCTGAAGTGGCTTAGTAATTCCATCACAGTCCTTCTGAGAGATAGAATAAGCTTCAAAGTCAATATTTACTTCCTCAGCCATGACCTCCTCATCTTCATCCTCTTCTTGGTCATTGTCTTCAGCATTTCCATCCTCCTCCTCTACCTGATTCTTTTCCTTATCCTTGCACTGGTCCTGGGATCCTGGTGGCAGAGAGAGTCCCGTACTGCTGGCCTTTTGACCTGGGATGCCATGTTTTTGACCACACTGTGATTGTGCCTCTAATTCTTTCTGTCCATATTAGATAACAAGCTCCACAAGTTTTAGACAAAACTTTTGTATACATTTCCCAGTGATTTTATGTGATCTAATGGCATTTTACCAGTTTTGTTTACCTGAGAAAGGATGCTATATCAATGGATGTTGTTTGAATTTCTGAAATAATCTGTATATTCTGATATTAAAAATAGATATCAAGATGAGGAGTAAAAGTATAAACAAGATGCTAGGGATTAGGTCTTTTCAGTTGCTAAAGCTTAACAGTAATTCAAGTCATCAAAAGAGCATAGTAAGACAAACCATAATTCAAAATACCAAAGACCTTACATTATTCACCTGGAACCAGATCAGCCAGATATCTCCTCTTCCTAAAGCTCAGGGAACCTTTCAGAAGAGGGGGCAGTGAAACGGTAAGAGCCTAAAGATGGGGAAGACCAATGATATGCAAGATACTCCACACAAGCTGGGACTGAGTATCCAGGATTGGACTTTGCCTGACCTGCACAAAGGCTGACATGTCAACGACTCCCCAGAGTCTAACATGGATCACAGGAGAGAAGGCTCCAGGCAATGTGATCCTTAGAGGCAAGAGATTAAACAGTGGAATAGCATTCCTATACTAATGGGGAGCCCAAAAAGGGGTTCCAGGCTATGCCACTGAGTCCTGAACCTTCATTAGGGTGTAGGCCTAAGAGGGAGGTTTGGAGTTCACATAAATGGGATGCTCCATCCAGGGGATGGTTAGGAGGAAGGGGGAGGCATCAAGAAAGGGGAAAGGAGGAAGGGGGTGAAAGGAAGGAGGGAAGAGAGAGATGCAATGGGAGACAATGCGGAGGGGAGGGGGAAAGAAGAGGACAGG